>JAOWBP010004584.1:3773343-3786166 GCA_028571105.1 Tragopan temminckii
CTGCAGATGGGGCCTCACAAGAGCAGAGTAGAGGGGGACAATCACCTCCCTGTCCCTGCTGGCCACCCCTCTCCTGAGCCCCCTTCAGACTGACCATCCCCATAGGACTGTGCACCAGACACCCCTCACAGTCCATGCCAGGCATTGGGGAACTGCAGTGCTACAGGAGCTGCTGAATTCCATTCTCCAGGGGGAACAGTCTCCATGTGCTAGCAGCAACACTGTATGGATTAGAGGAGTAAAAGAGCCCCAGAAAACATGGATGAAGCCCTCACCTGAGCCAGACCTCCTCCAGCCCTGTGTGAAGCCAGAGCATTGGCTTGCCCGACCTGTAGTATGGTGCGGAGTGAGGGAGCCAAACGAGCCAGTGTCAAAATCTTTTATTTACAACAGTCTCCAAAAATCAAGGAACATTGAAAATAGTGAGAGTAGGAGACGACTTACAAAAAGTAACACGCTTACGTTACATTGCGAATTGTGCTACATCACTCTGAGAACCGATGCTAAGGTCTGCAGGCACATGGCGAAGTGGCAGCACTTCGAGGTGCTCGTGACCCCTCTTCCCTCATCATCCCTCTTCTTTGCTCTCTTCCCTGCAAACCTTCCTGCCTGCTGCTCTGCCTCCAGTCCTCCTATCACCCCCCCTGCTGCCCCCAAGGAGGAGCGGAGGAGAAAACGCATCCCACACCTCCATTCTGATGAATGGGTGCTGTGAGAGTTTCCAACTCCAGGACATGGGTATGAAGCTGAGGAAGAGGAGTTAGCAAAGGGCTTTGAAACAGGATAACCTGTGAACTGTGACTTGCATGCTATCTGGGGTGAGGAGTGATTTTGGTAATTACTAAGAGACTTGCCCTGCCTGGCTGCAAATCAATCAGCACAGTTTTCCTGCCAGACAGTGTGGACACATTTATGTGTATCTTGCATTTAAACAGGCCTTTTATAATTTTCCAAGAGGGCAGGCCACTTGGGTAAGAAAATTCAGTGCAGCACAAGCCAAAATGAGGTTCTGTGACATAAAGCAACATCCCAGTTTGTTCCAGTGGAGACAAAGTCAGGGGTCTCAGGAGACCCCTGCAGCCAGATTGCCAAAACAGTGTGCAAACAACTCTGTAAGCATGCCATGTATCCTTCTCCTTGGGGATAATTTCCAGGCTGGCTTTGTCTGGGACAGAGATCACAGCTCAGCACCGTCACTGATCCCTTTCCAGTATCTGCAGCTTTGAAACTGCCAAGATTGGTGGTCAACCCTGATGTCCCCACTGCCTGTACAGGCCCTGCATGAACCCAGCACCTCAAGAACCACTGCAACAAAAGCAAAGAAATGGAGTGAGGAGACCTGGGTCTATTTCTTCCTTTGACACTGATCTTTGCAAAGCACAACAGCTCTATTCCTCTTTGCTCCAAAGCTGTTGTGAGTCCTACTCTCACCATTGTCTGTGGGGAACCTTGAACTCACGCAGCAGCAATTCTGAAGGCAAGGAACAGCAGCTCTGTACATATCTCTACTTTGGCAAACAGGGATCAGTGCCCTCCTGTGACTGCTGAGGGCTTCTTGTCAGGACAGGATCAGCTCTGTTTTATAGGAAACTACACAGTTTCCATCCTGAAACATTAACTTCTCCGAAGGTATCCTTCAAAACAGAAAAAAAAAGAAGAAGAAAAAAAAGAGTGGGCAAATAACAAATATTTCATTGCAGTGTGCTGTAACTGAGAACCCGTGTATGTTTCTTTTTAATTGCAGCAATAAGATTGTTTTGAAATGGAAAAACAGTGCGTTCTCTTCCAAGTAAAGCCAGGATGAAATATTTCCATGACAATGGGCTGCTGTGTTCAACTATTTAAAAACACTGAAACTGGCAGCTTTATACGAAGAATTTTAGCACCTTAGCTTCCCCTGCCTGAGAAATTCTCTCTGAGAAAGTCTCCAGCATGCCTTAGTTCAGCATCTGTGAGCATCTTAGACAAAGGAGGTACCACTGAGAAGGTGGAACCTTGCACAGCAAGGCGACAGAGCCCAAGAGATGCTCTGGGCAAAGAGGAGTCATCAGAGAAAGAAGATGGGTAGAGATGTGGGAGGAATTAATTTAGGGCAAGCATCTGCTCCTGGAACAGCACTAGACAGGTGAGCCTTTCCTTTTTATTGCTACAAGCATCTGCCTCAGAGCACTGATTCCCAGCAGGGCTGTCAGCCCCACCTTCATGCTTGCTCAGATAAACCCATCCATTTTCTTACCCCTATAATTTTATGAATATTTTCTAATGCCAGGGAGATAGATGTATGCACCTGCCACTGATTTACTGTCTCCACTGAGACAGCGTTGCAAGTATGCTGGGGAAGGCTGGGCTCCACTTCTGTGTCTCTTTCACTCTGCAACACTCTGCGGGATATTCTGTGATTCTAGATCTAAAACCCAAGTGTTGTGACCATCAAATTTTCAGCTTGTCAATGTCCAGTGGGGTCCTTGCACTGGGAAGTGTAATCTGGGATCATCTCCTGGCTCTTCTACTACAACCTGGAGTGAGTTCCAAATCCTAACTCCTTCCTGCTGGAGGGACACAATCTCCTCAGTACGCCTTTACAAATCATCTGCTATACTTACCTCAGTCTTTTCTGTTCCTTCCTGAATCACTCCAGCCATTGCTTTGCTAGTGTGTTCCCAGAGCCACCTTGGGCAAACAAGGACAAGGTGATGCTCCTGCTCATATCAGCCTGCCCTACTGCTCTGACTAGCCAGGGAGGATGAGAAAGATTGGCAGTTTGTCCTTCCCCCTTCCTGGTCCAGAAAATGGGACAGAACCTGTTGGGTGCTAAGAATGCTGTTATTTTTGTCTGAGATCAGACGCTGCTAAATCAGAACCCAGAGGCACAAAAGGTTTTCCACTACTTTGAAACTAATCTTTGCTTTCTGAGAATGGCTGAGGGACTGGTCCCAGCATGGTGTGCCCAGCATCACTCTGGAAGTGAGGGGCTTATATTAGCCTCTTTATAGTGAGTAAAACTGTGGGATACCTGGGGCACGAATGCACTTTAAGTTTTGCAGGATTAAAGCAGATCTGTGCCTTGCCTTAAAGATCTTTCAGTGCTTCTCCATGCTCACAGGAGGGACATGCTGCAAGGCTTAACTCAGCACCTTCCTCTCTTGTCTAGTGACCTGGAAATAACCATCAGCTTTAATCACTCCAAGAAGGTTGAAGGAATAGGTGAATATGGGTCAAGCTACCAGTCAGAGCATCCTTGGCAACAGCACCAGGGCTCCCACGCTCTGCCCCCACAGCACCCATCTAGATCGCTGTATGCCATCAGCATGCTGCCCTCTGTGCTTGCTGCCATTTACAAGTGCTCAGGTCACCATTAGTAATTAAATTTGGAGATCAGACATCAGGGAAAGCAGGGCTTGCAGATCAGTATGGCTGAGCCTTGCACAGCAGCTCTCAAAGAAGTACAGGTTTAGGATAGTTAAAATTCCTTCCCAGAATCATTTATTCATCAGGGTTCATCCTGTAGGAGCTGGGCAGAGCAGAGACGGGGTCAAGGAACAGTTAACTCAGCTGCGCCATGGGATGGTGAGGAAGAAACCTGGTCTGGTTTGCTCATGCTTTCAGCACCCTCATGGTCTTCAGCAGGATTGCTCTAGATTTCTCCTGGCATCAACAAAGCCCAAGGAGACCCTTGTCCTCAATCCCTTCTCTCCAGCTGATGCCTTGGGGGAACCTAGTTTAGGAACAAATGTTTGATCCTGTTTCAGAGGAACAACACAATGTGAAGATGTAAGAGAGTGGCAGGGATGAAACCAGGGATACAGCGAGCCAAGCAGCAGCAGCTGCTGGTTTGTCTCAGCAGCACAGTCCCCAGAACGTGGCTGGCACCAGGGACCAGCTTCTTGGCATTTCCATTTTAAAAAGGGGGTCAATCCAGACAGAGAATGCAAAGCCACTGGGGACACGGTATCTGCAAACAAATAAGGAGTCGGGCTGCTTTCCAGCCACCTCTTTCTGTTGGCATCCCTGTAAATAATGTTTAATGCATCTCCCAGTGGGCCTGACCCCTCCCCTTCTGCCAAGGACCAGATGTGCTGCATATCAATGCACACACTTAGTTATTTCAATTTTAAGAATATGATGGAATCAGTGATGCTTAAAATGTACTTGTTAATGGCACCAGTTTGCAATTTCATTTTACTTTAATATAAACCATCTGCTTTGAGAAGGCAGCAGCCTCAGGCTGAAGCTCTGCTGCCTTCATGTCTGCACAGCAGGGTCTCTGAGCTGCCACAGAGAATGCCCCACTGTTTATCCATGCATGCTGCCAGCTATGGGCTCTACCTGGCTACAGGGGTTAGCTCATCCTCAGGCTAAGTGCTGGATGCCAGGTCCTGGAGCAAAAATCTTTGTACAGACCTGAAGGCCTTCAGTTCTCTCTCTGCCACGAAGAGCAGAGGTAGATCGATGAAGTCACAAACACAGCAGGAGCTGGGACTGGACACCACTGCTACCCTGGCAAGAAGGAGAGGAGGACAGGGCCCTATAGGCACCAATAGTGTTCTGATGACTGTTCAGAGACACAAGAGATCCCAGTGAGAAGTCCAGCGTCCTTTATGAAAGAAAGAGCCACATGTCCTGGCATTCCCCAATGACAATGAAAGCGGGTCCCAGCAGGTGGTGCTGCCCCAAAATCTCTCATTTTAATTTCACAACCACCCCAGTAAGAGCTAGCTGGAAATGCATCCTGTGCAATGAGTTTGCTGTTCAGCACAGGCCATAGCAGAGCAATGCTATTCTCCAGACCTGTCCAGCTCACTGCCGTTTGCAAGGCTCAGGTGTTGATGCACAGCCCTGGTATGGGGACAGGACATCACCTCTAGAGCCATCGTCACAATGCTGACCCTGGCCATGACAAGGACAGAAAGGAAGCAGTTGAAAGGGATCAGACGGCCTACCTGACTTCTTTACCTTTGTGGTTCCAGAAAGCTCTGTTCATTTAAAAAAAGAAAAGCAGAAAGAAAATTGAGAGAAGGGCACCTTCTCCCCTCCTACTCATGGGCTGAGGAATTCCCTGGGCAGCCCTCACTGTCCGTCATCCATCCATCACTTCTGAAATAAATACAAGTTTAGAGCAAAACCCATTAGAAAATAAAGTGCATCTGGAGTTGAAAAACTTCTGGAAAAAACGGGATTTTTTTTCCTCTTTTTTTTTCTTACAAAAAATATCCTTTAAAAAAAAAAAAAGAAAGAAAAAAAGAAAAGGGAGCAAGAGGACAGATCGTGTGGCTCTTGGTGTAGGGTCTACAGGGCTGTCCCATTAGGGAGAGGGATCTTAAATCCACCCTTTAGCAGGGCAAGGCAGATGCATAGACCCAGCAGGCCGGCGAGAAGCACCCCTGCCACAGCCTTGAGGCAGGAAGTCCTGCTCCGGGTGAAGGTGCCGGGCCCCATGATGCTCAGCAGGGCTGTGCTCACAGTCAGCGTGTATAGGATGGAGACTCCCGTGTTGAGGGCCACAATCTTCCCAAACTTGGCGAAAGGGGCAATGATGCAGAAGAAAAGCGGGACGGTGGCAATCACGGTGGTGACAGCACTCGAGACAATTGCTACACCCACATGACGGATAGCTTCAATCGTCCTCCACTGGCGGCAGGCTGTGGGGTCCTGGCAGAAGGGACAGCAATGTTATGGGGAGCAGGGACAAGCACACTGGGCTACAGAAATGCTTTACACTCTGAGAGGGTGGCTTAGCTCATGGAGTTCTGGTCTGGGACACAGACACTGTGTGAGTGTGCTTTTAGCTGTTTATGCAGTCTCTGAGCACACCAGGCAAATAGCGATGAGGTTAAAATCCAGCAGAGACTAAGTGCTGGATTTTGTGCCTCCACCAGTGCCTTCTTTCAGCCACATCAGGCGGGTGTACTGCAAACAGACACTATACTGGGGAACAGAGGTCCCCAAGCTTTTGTGGTGCCCATCCTCCCGAAGAGGGAAAGATGTTAGCAAGGCCAGAGGGGGCAAGTCACAAGCCAATGTGATTTTCAGAAGTTACAGGATGAGTTTAGGGCTACTCTAGGGCAGAACTGTCCTTACAGGGGCGTGAAAAAACATTGCTTTGGACACAGGTGTGTCCAGTGGCTATTGAGAGACGGACAAGAATGCGGGTTGGATGCTCAGCTGGGTTTACTGACTCCAGGTACACCAGCTCATATCAGCTGAAAAAGTTACCCAGGCACGTTGTGAGGATGGCAGGAGGCATTCCGTTTTGCCCAGCAGACCTTATGTCCTGCATCACAGCTGGGTGGTACAAAAGGCCCGAGGGGAGTGTGTGCAAAGCTTTAGGAGGAAAAGAGCTCACCTCTGTGTGGTGCAGTGGCAGGTTTTCCCCTGCTAGCAGGTAGCCCTCCACCAAGTGCACGCAGTAATCGACAGAAGAGCCAACGAGGATGGACAGAGAAATGGCTTCCACAGCCCCCATTTCCCAGCCAGACCAGTACATGATGGTCACCACCAGGCAGACCACCCCTGCATGAAGAAGCTCATGTTAAGCAAGTTTTGAGGACTCAGGGAGTGCTGCCCAGCCTTACTGTTACAGGTCAGTCACTGGGGATTTTGAGATCATGCCCCTGAGCTCTGCATGCCAGCCAAGCTGAATGCTTTACGTCCTCCCTCCTCCCCATGAAGGCGATAGCTTCCCTCACCTTCCAGCCATCCAATAATGCACTCAGACCTGGTGGGGACAGCGAAGCACCTCACTGAAATATCAGGCAAAATGACAGGCTGATACCAACCAGACTAATGAATCCAACACAAGCAAGCATGCATATGTGCACTAGATGGAAGAGGGCCCTATGTTTTGCTTGCTGGAGTTTACTCACAGCCTGAGCACATGCACAAAGTTTTCTTAAAGGCATGAGTGCTGTTTGTTTGTGAGTCATGTGTGGGAGAGTAAGTGGTTTTAAAATGATAGATTTGATTTTGAAACCGGGAAGTTTAGCAACACACTTAGTCCATAATATCGTCAAATCACCAGCCAGGGAGAGGGAGCTATTTAGAAATTTGCTTCAAATACTAACAAAAACACTCAAATGTTCAGCTTTTAAGATCTCCCACTGCTTGGAAACAGCAGCCATGGTGCTGATCCTTGGGAAGCAGAGCAATTGCTATTCAGGGCATGTGGGACTTAATCACATTATTATACATAACAGGCAGGGATGGCATTTGTGTAGCTAAACCCCTTATTTAAACAAATAGAAGGGATTGTGTAGATAAAGCACACTGGGAATTAGATACACAAATCTGTTTTCCCAATGAGGTTCCCATGCAGCTGTTGAGAGTTTCTCCCGTTCACCTGAGTATAGCAGGACTGAGTCCAGGAAACCAAAAGGATTTACACAGAGTAGTAACAACTCAGTTCGAATCATCAGAGACTCAGCTGTGCCACAACCCACCAATCTCAGAGAAAGGGAAGGCCTGGCACACCAAGGTCGACAATTTTACCTAGAATGCTGAGCAGCACTGGCAGCAGGAGGAGGATGTGAGTGGTGAACACTGCCACTGCAGCCACACAAATAACCAGCGAAAGGATGAGGCCATACAGGGCACTCTGCACTCCTGGAAGAGAAACAGCCAGTTAATTGGAGCCTGGGATGGTGACAACTGGGGTGAGGGGGCACTGCATCCCTGGACTCCCCACCAGCAAAGCAAATTTCCTCACTTTCTCTATTTCCCTGAACTCTATCTAGGGATTTTGACAGTATGTGCTGCTTGGAGTGGAAGAAGATCTTAGGACTGTGCACAGTCCTAAAGAGACTGAAGATATAACATGGCATAAAATGGAGCAAAGGATGTTGTGAAGGTACATCAGAGTGCTTGGGTTCCTCAGGGAGAGAAACGGGGCAGTTACTTGCCTATAATCTCCATGAAGATCTGCTTCCAGTGCTCACAGGTCTGGAAACCATGACGGAGAGCAGAACCCTCTGGGAAGAGCTGGAGTTGCTGCTGCAGGAATGTCTCCCATTTCAGATAATCAGCATATGTCTGGAAGGAAGATTTCCCTTTGTAGGTTGTCTGTAAGAAGATGAACATGTTAGACTTGTGTTCTGCTCTCTGATGCAGTGTATGCAAGGGTAAAGGTAGAACAAGCAGATGGAGTTGCAGGCAGAACTTAAAGGGGCAAAAAACCACCAGCTCTTTGCCTGAACTCATGGTAAAAGCAAAGGGTGGCATAGACAGCTGCTTCTTAGCAACACATGAGTGCAGGCATCTGTCTACAACCAGGCACAAACACTAGCATGCACTAATTTATGGCTGCAAATGAAAGTGGCTAGTGCAGAAAGAACAGAGCTAAGCCCCTGGAAGTCACAAGAAGAAGGTGTCCCAAGGATAGATGGTGATGCTCACTGATTCAAATGCCATGGAGATCCACTGCACCTTCCCATCCTTCACTCCCACTGCCCCGTGAGAGAGCTGTCCAGGCAGCAGGTTCGGCTCAGGGATGTTCTTGCACTCAGGGTGCAACATCTGCAGAAAGGAGGAGATGCTATAACCTGGAGAGAAAGAAAGAGCAAGGAGTGGAGGACAGGACAGGGAAAGGGAGCACACGGGAACAAAGGGGAAGAAAACAAGGAAGCTGCAGGCTGCATTTGTCAGCAGCTGCTTCCCCTTGCAACTCTGACTTGTAAAAGCACTAGAGGTCTCAGGATCAAAAGTCTCAGCTTGAGAGGGCACAGTCAGTGCTGTCAGCACTGAACAGGACATGATCACAACTCAAGCAGCACTGTTGCTAACAGAGATGCAGAACAGGCATCTGCTGCTGCTGTCCTACTTGCTGGGTATTTCTTATCTTTGAAGAAATTGGCACAACAAATGGAAGCATAGGGTGAGTGGCTCATGGAGGTGGGAGCTGTGACCTGGGCTAAGTGGAGACAACGCTGTGCTGCAGTCAGCTCAGAGAGCTGACTGCTGAGAAACACCTCTCCTCTCTGCACTGCCTGCATTTATCACTGACTGGTATGTTTGCTTTCTTGTCTCGCTTCATCAAGCTGGGACCTGAAAGTTTAGAAGCCCTTAGGAGCTATGATCCTCAGACTGGAAGGTGAGAAGCAGTGTCCACCCAGGGACCCAGGATCTCCCCAAGGACCCCACGTACCCGAGGGCAGGCACTGAGCCCCTCCTGGCTTCACCAGCTCGGTGTTGCTGGCGATGGCTTTGCAGAGGCGGCACAGGTTGCCAATCTCTTTGAAGAGGTCAAAGCTGTCATCGTAGATAACGCTGCCCTTTCACAAGGAGACACAACAACAAGAGCACCACACATGAGACATGCACACAGTAACTGGCACAAGAAGGCAGAACTTGGGCACAGAGCTTGCAATCTGCTCATTCAGACCATAGGTTCTACAGTAAATAAACCTCACATCTTTGCCTCAGCAGACAACCCAGAAAGAAATTACATTAAAAAATTACATGTATATATATATATATCAGACAGTGTGAAGTACTGATGAATACGTGGCTACCAGGCCATGTCCAAAACCACTGTGGTCTGAGTAAGGAGACTGCACAATTCCAGCTTTCTGTCCACTCCACTGCTTGTGTGTGGTGCTGTTCCCTCCAGAGGAAAGAAGGACAGGTTCTGCAGACAGAACCCAAATCAGTAGGCTGAAATGCATCTGCAACTGCCAGAGCTAAGCATAATTCTGCTGGGGAAAGGCTGTGAATATTTAAATGTACCTGACCTGGGGGATAAACTGGTCCTGAAAACGTCACTTTTAGGAAACTTTCTCTAGAGTGCTTTGTATTTTTTCCATGTTACAATCTCATAACAAAATAAACAATTATAGAAAAATATCAGTTGCCTGGATCTTGAGTTTGTAGTGACGTTTTCATACCGAGCTCAAGATGGGTTTGCTTCTAAAATTCTCAGGCAAGCCAGATTTAGACTCAAAATTAGAAGGTTAGGTACTGCACTCAGAAAGGGATTTTCTGAGAAGTCTGAAGCAATTTTAGGAAAGGGCTTCTTCATCCCCATAATTTGGGAATGTTCCATACAGAGCGTGCTTCTGGCTCATCACAGTGCTGCCACCTCCATCTGTCCAGACTGCTGGACCGTGCTACCGGGGCTGCAGGGAATAACTAAATACCATCCAGGGGGACCCTTCCTTCACTCATCAGTCCCAGGCTGGCCGTTCAGCATTCGTGTACCATGTCTCCGATGACGTGGTTGTCTGAGTGCTTGGTACGATTCACCCCTCGGATGCCAAAGACGACGAACACCATGGCTCCTGTGTCCACCAGTGGTCGCACTGCTGGCTTCCCGCAGCCCGTGTTCATGCAAGGATTAAACCCAGAAGTCGCCGAGAGCCTTGTTTTGGGTGCTGCTATCAAATGCAGAAGAAAGGAGGTTACACCTGAAGGCAAAAACCCAGCTGACTCTCAAGCATCACGAGCAACAAGGCATGGCTGAACAGGTCCTCACCAGCTCACCTTTCTCACTGGGAACATAAAGGATGCCTTTGGTGGGTCCATCTGGGCTAGAGCTGAGAAGACAACCAGGAGGTGCCACACACACTCGGCCATGGTAAGGAGGCTTGTGGGATTGAGCAAAATACAGCTTCCTGTGCAGGAAAGAGAATTTGTTATGGTAGGGCACAGGTAGTATGGATGATGTCTCCACAGCACTACATGGAAACAGACGTTCTCAAGGACAGAGGAAAGGGAAAAGCTGCACAGCTCCAGACTCGGATCCCTAGCCATTGTGTACTGTGTGCTGCCTGCTCAGCCCAAGGCTTCAGCTGGGTAAGGGCAACACAAAAATCAGCAATTTCTTTTTGACATGCAGCGAGGCCCACAGTGGCGATCTTGCATCTGGTAAGCCTGTGACCAGTGTTAGTGGTGGTGTGGGTCTGCAAAATAACTTGGCAAAGTGGGGCATATGTGCAGCAAAGAGGCCTAAGGCCAGGGATGTTCCAGCTGAGAGCAGGACTGGCACCGGACTCAAGGCATCGTTTTGCAACCACAGGTGCACTGTGTTTGCTGCCTGGTCATGAGTGGGCTTTGGAGGATTACCGTGTTCGCTGCTGCTCCTTGGCGGCCACGTAGAAACTGAAGTCGAACTTCCAGCCTCTCTTGCTATCACAGGACAAGGTAGTCATCATCCACTTCCTGGGGCTCGTCTGCTTAAGCAGCCCTACTGTGGACACACAAGCTGTCAGCTTCCTGGTGAAGTTACCGAAAGGCACTCTATACACCTAAGCAATGGATTAATGAAAACAGACACTTAACTCCACAAGGTTGCAGCCTGTTATATGTTAGCATCACACACTCCCCTCCTCCCAGGGCACTGGCACAACCATACAGAATGAGCACTGAAGGAACAAACCCAGCCAGTCCCCAGCCTGCCTCCTTCCCCATGGTGTGTGTGATGGGATCCCTTGCCACCCCCATTCTTTGTGCCCAAGCTGGATGGTAGCTGCTCTGTTCAGCATGAAGGAGAAATGAAAGAGAATTCTGCTGGGGGTGTCCGTGCCCAACACGTGCACAAGCAGTGTTGCCTGCTCACCAGCTGTCTATGCACAGACAGAAGGAGGCAGTGGGAATGCAGCTGTCTCAGTTGCAGTTTCTACTAAATTGAGCTCAGCTGATGATGCCAGGACTCATCTGATCCCCACAGACACCCACACTTCTGCTCGCATTGCTGACAGTCACATTGCAATTGCAACAGACCAATACTGGGGCAGTGCAAGTCATCCCCTCTAGCAACGCCCTCTGTGCTAGCTCCCTTACTGCAATCCCCTTCACCCTGAGCTACCCAGGGCTCCGTGGAGTGACAGGAGGCTCTTGTGCTCACCTGAGTGCTGCACTCTTGATAGAGGGGTCCACCATCCCTGGACTGACTCACCTGGAATGAAGGCACCTCTCCATCTCCCGGTGACACCATCTGCCAGGGGGCAGGGATACTGGCATTGAGAGAGAATCTGTAGATGGCTGGCCTTCCTTTGCTTCTGGACTTGGAGATATACACAGTCCCCTGCAGATCTGCAGAAAACAGAGGGAGGGCATGAGGGCTTGTGGTACTGCTCATTCAGCAAATCTTACAGACGTGGGCAGCAGTGGAAGAGGTTTTCTTCTGGTCTGTTGTCTCCTCTGGGGCAGCAGGCACAGCCTCTGCCTTCTAGCAGCACAGCACACCTTTCAAAGGCTTTCACAAATATATCCTGAGCTGCAGTAATTCCTGATGGCTTATTGATTCATGTCAGCTCAGGACCTGGCCCAATAACTCTTTTATCCTCAAAATCCCCTGCAAAGCAAGCTGAATTTACTCCCTTCATGGCCTGCCAACAAGGCTGTGACACAGGGCAGGGATGCAAAAGGTCTGAGTTTCCAGCCCTGTGCTAATACTAGGCAGACCACAGGGATTTGTCACTAGACTGTTCTGCCACCTGGATTGTAGGACCCTGCAATGAAGAACAGTAGGTATTGAGGGGAAGGGGCATGGTAATGATGCCCTATACATCCAGCACCAAGCCAGAGCTCAGCAGAAATGTGTCAGAAGAAAATTATTCCATATCAGTTATTCAGAGGTTGTATAATATTATTTTTTTCTTTTTTTAAAATGAATATGGCCAAAAAATCTGTCCTCACGCCCTGCTTACCTTGCTGCCCTGTATCAGTTATGCTCCCTTTACTTCCCCAGGGTGATCCAGACCCTCTCTTCTTTTTTTCCAAGGATGTTCGGAAGTTGTTCTGCAAACTGTGGGGCTTTTCCTGAAACAAACCTGTCCCACAAGGTTACTCAGGGAGGAAACAGTGAATGACACAGCAAGATACCTACCATGGT
>JAOWBP010004584.1:3786266-3801769 GCA_028571105.1 Tragopan temminckii
CCCCAGCCTAGGGTCTGCAGCCTGAAGATCAGCACTCTCACCTGAGCAGGTAATGCAGGAGATGCCTTCAGCACTCAGGTTGTATTTCAGGTCTAGCAACACCTGGATGTTGGTGTCTGGCCGGAACAGGACTGGAGCACGGCTAGCTGGGCGGAGGCGGCTGGCAAAGAATATGGACAGGAGCAAAACGAGGAGAAAGAGCCCTGCAAAGAAAAGCCCGGATAAGCGCACGGGAGACCCTGCACAAATCTTCCTCTTATGATATAGTTAGCAGGGACATGGAGTAAGGAGAAGAAAGGAACAGCACTGCTGACATCAGCAGCTGAGATTTCTTGTATTGAGCCCTGTGCTTGGATAACCCCATGGGGACCTGCCATTTCAGATCTGAGTGAAAGGAGAGGGATGGAGAAGTCTCGAAGTTCCTCATGCAGCTCCTTTAGGGACTATCTGTTCTGGCGACACTCATCAACTGTATTAGAAACCATCCATTATGCCTTCTTTCTCAATCTCTTGTCACTAATAATCACAACTTAGATACTGCCTGTGATGCTGTCAAATCCTCCAAAACCCAGGAGGATGGAATAAGCCCCTTTCCTCCTTACCCACAATCACCCATCTGCTCTTCACTGCAGACCACAGCACCCAGTGCTCCAGAAGCTCCTGGAGATGAGCTATCAGATGACCTCGGTTGCTTTTCTCCACAGGCAGCTGCAGATTTTCTGGCATCACAGATACTAAGGGAACATCCCCTATTTCCAGAGAGACTACAAAGAGAGAGAAATTAAAGGCATGTGTCAGTGTCGTGAGTGTTTTTCATTGTTTCCTGCTCACTTTCACAACATCTCCTTCTGTATGTGCTGTATGACCCAGTGCTAAGGTGATGGGATGGGACACAGGCAGAGACTCGTCCAGGATGTCATTGGAAACATCTTTGGCAAGTCACTGCCACACGACAGCTACACTACTAAATGCATAGCTTAGTCCAAAGCCATGCTTCAGGCTGCTCTTCCTCTGCCAGATCCCACTAACACTGTACAGCTACAGGGACACTGTGAGCTTCTTGGGCCAAGCAGACTTTGTCCCTCTGTTCTACTGAGTATGTCTTGGAGCTGATTACACACAGCTCACCTCTCCCTGACTGCAGAGCCAGGCTCCTGCATGATCCCTCCACTCCAGCTCAGGGATGCCTGAGGAACTGCCCCCTCCCTGCAGGTGAGAAACACTCATTTGCTGTAACGGGGTCAAGGACTGCCTGCTGTGCTGCACAGCTGACACACAAACTATGCCTGGTCACCAACCGGAACAAGCTGCTTTGTTACTTCATGAGTAACCTGATGCCCAGGGGCCCTCAGAGAGAAGCATTCTGCTGTTTGCTCAGAAGGGAAGGAGTGATTTCCATACATTACCATTGCATGTGTCCCTGGCATACTAAGGAGACAGCTCTTGCGATGCAGAACCAAAGCACAGTTGTCTACAGATCTACAGGGAGAGGGTCTGTGCACTGCCATGGGACTGATAGGCTCCAGTTCCAGCTTGCTGCTAGGTGTGAAAGCTCACTGCCCACACCACTTCCATCACGGGTTTTAAAAGGAAGAGATCCTAACAAGTTTTAAGAGAACATGATCCTGAAAGCACCTTTATCTTCAGTCAGAGCTAGAAGGAACGTCTCCTGCTAACAAGTGATAGGGCATTTCTAGGCCCTTTTTCTCAGATTGCCTGTGTTGTCCAGGCAAGTTGTTGCCCTTTCCTTGCCATAGGGAGAAGGTGCTCTGAGGAGGTGATGCCTGAGAATAGCATTCTCTGCCTGCTTCTCAAATGCAATGCTCTGGGCAGTAGGGAAGAGGGGAAAATATCCTTTACCTGAAGGTGAGTTGTCCTGGTACTAGGGATTAGATGTTTCATGGCTACATCCATTTGGCAATTAGTGGTTCCAGACAGAAAATACAATTCATGTTAGACCCAAGAGGTTTAGCAAAGCAGTGAGCAAGCCATGCATCCACAGCTGCTGCAGATCTCAAGGCAGCTTGCAGCCACAAGAAAATGCAGACCCTACAACCTTCTGTGACATCACTACCTCCTGCTTAAAAGTAAGGAAACTGAGGAACAACCTAGAAAAGCCCCAGGACAAAAAGGTCAGCACAGTCACCCTGACGGCACTATGCAACAGGCACATACCAGGCTCCTCCTCCACGCTGAGCAGTGGGATGTCATCATCGAGGTAGGGCAGCGTCTCCTGGCCCACTCTGGAGGTGCCTTCTGAGGCAATGAAGAGATCTTCAGCCAGGTGCAAAGCACTCTTCTTGGTGCACTTTTGACTGCAGCTGGGTTGGGAAAGGGAAGGACACTAAGGTATGAGCTTTGAGTCAGGTACCCTGCAAACAGTTACCACTGGTCTCCTTCAGCAAGAAGGAAAAAGCAGCAGCCTGCTCCAATTACTTGGAAAGGCAACAAGAGGCAATGCTGTGTTCTATTTCCATTGCTAAGTGCTGAGAGGTCAGGGGCTGAGCTGCTACGGCAAAGCAGCAGCAGTCTGTGTTGAATAAACAGAGCTGAGCCACACATGCTGGGCGCTGAGTGACGGAAGTTTCAGCAGTTCATCTCCCTGCTAATGAATTAAATCAGGCCAGGTCATCTGCACTGCTAAAGAGCAAGGGAAGGGAAACGTGCTGACTTCCAAACAGGAATCTGCATGCACTGCTTGTGCTCACAGGCAAGAGCAACTCTGGTCTGCCTGCCATGCTGGGCTTGTGCGTCCACAGCTCAGGGATGAGGTTCTGCTCTGAGGACACAGATGTCTCCCATACTCCATGAGATTCAACAAAGAGAAATGACTGACGTTGCTGAGTCTGCCCCTGAAGTGGCATGTGTGCTTACCCCAAGGGGAATGAAAGTGGGACTTGGTCTTTCAGTTTTTGCTCTCATCTTTAAATTTTTGAATTTCTTCTATGTTGGAGACTATCAGTGAGCGGGGAAGTCAAGGAGGATGAGAATGACAGGATTGGGTAAGGATTTGCATGCTGTGGTGGTCCTGTGCTCCACAACTTCCCACTCACAAAACTCAGGGCTCACCTGGTTTGGCAGGAGCTCTCTAGTGGGGACACATAAAGAGTCCATATTCCAAGAGCAGCTGGCATGGTGAAGAGCACAGCCACCCAGCAGCAGGACACAATCAGCGACATGAAGAGTCCAAAGTCATGCACAGCTGGGATCTACATGAAGAGAACAGAGAATTGGGATCAGGGAGGGAGATGCAGAGAGACAAAAAGATATCTGGAGGAACCTGAAAATAGCTCATGCTGATCTTAGTCACAGTCAGCAAACTTGGTACGAAGCTGAGTCAGAGCCTGGCAGCTTCCCTCGCAGCTTCCCTCTCTTTTAGGGCCTGTGACAGGAATAGAAAGCCCCTAGTCCCACAACTGCAGCGTACCTGAGAGAAGATGTTGGCAGCATAAGCTGCGGCCGTGGTCAGGGAAGTGAAGAAGGTGGCCTTCCCTGCTGTCTGGATAGTGTGGATCATGCGCAGCCGCAGGTCTTTGAGGTGGGTGGCTTGGCGGTAGGTGTTGATGAACACAAAGACATCATCAACCCCTAGGGAAAAGAAAGGAGAGTTTGGTACTTTGCTCACGCTATAGGGACATGTGATGAGATTCTCATTTCCCCTGAGCTTCTGATCTGAAGGTCCCCCACTTACAGATAATGAAGGCAACAGGCTTGAAAATTTGATCTACATTTGTCTCCAACACCTTTTTCTCTCCTGCACGCAGGAGTTATGGCAGAACAAGAACATGCTTACCAATCCCCACAATGACAAAGGCAGCCACACCATTGAGTATGCCCAAGTACTGGATCCCAAAAACGACGTGGTACAGGAACAGAGCCACCAGACAGCTCAGTCCAATACTGGCGATGCCAAAGAATGACAGGAACACTGCAGGAGGAAAGCAAGATGGAAAAAACACCAGTGATGGCCACCCCCAGGGAGAACAGTCACCTCCCATCTGCCCTGCTGGGGCACTGATGGGGCACACTGGGCTCTGAGCCTACCTGAGCAGGAGGTAAGGATGTAAACCAGGACAGCTATGCAGCTACTGCTGATGAAGGCCAGCAACATGTCGTTGTTGAATGTCCTCCTCACTTCATAGTCAAACAAATCCGTCCCTCCATACAGCACCTGGACTTTGCTAGGGTGGAAAGGTAGAAAGGAAAAAGATTAGGCAGAGTTGAGTGCAAAGGGAGCAGAATGAGGGGATTTAACAAAGCACATCATCTCCCCCGGGGCCAAGTGATGTCACTGCTCCCACGAACTCTATAAACTGCTCAGAGCAGTGAGAGCAGGTTGGACTAGATTGCTGCTGGAGGTGAAATTCACACAAGAAGGGAGAAAAATAAAAGCAGGTCCAATATTTTTAGAATTCTTCCAGTGTATGGTGGGTCTGTGGCACTAATAGACTTCCTGCTGTCAGCAAACAGCTTCTGAAGCTTTCAAAGCTGATTCCATCTAGAATCCTAATCATTGCTTTTTATGTTAAGCACAAAGGTAATAACCAGCGGATGCAGGCAGAGTTAGAGCTCATCAGGAATCATATGATTAGCAGCCTCTGCTTCTGGAAGCAGACTCTGAGCGGAAGTAATCCAAGACAATTTAAGCAGGAGTACCACAGCACTGCATCATAGGAGACAACTGGGAATCCAAGCTTCAGAACTGAGCCTCAGCCCCAATTCCATTTTGGCTTCTATTGGCTGCAGCCCACAGCGCCAGCCCACTGCTGAGAACACTGTGGATACTTTCAGGGCTAACAAGAGCTGGCTGCATTTCACTCTGCTTTTGAAGATCAGTGTCCCTTCAATCCTGAGATTCAGAGCAGTAGAGAGCTGGAGACTGAGAAGTTGCAGTGCCTTCCCCCAGCCCTCCAGATACTGGTCTACCCTTTTTCTTTGACCTCTGTTTTACTCTTTCTCTTCCACAAGCACAGAGCAAAGCTCTCTTCAACAAGAGCCCTGCAGACCAGGTGGTGAAATACGTCTACATTTCCTGAAACAGATTTTGTCCACAGGTTGATGCCTTAACTAAGGGCCGTTTCACTCCCTGCATCAGACTAGCTGAGACCAAATTTAGAGCAGGAACACAGAGTAGAAGCTCTGCTGGAGTCAGTGAAATTGAATTTGTGAGATGGAAGCAAACAGACCCACATCAGACAGAGGCTGAGCAGAAAGGCAGGCACTAGATTCAATCTTTGCCTTGCTGTCACCATCTCTGATGTCCCTGACATGCTGCTGCAGTAGGAAGTGGCACTGAAGGAAATTGTGTAAATGGTTTTCTGCTCCCCAATTCCACTCACAGCACTGTGCCAGAGCCCAACTTTGAAGATATTTTTACTCCTTCCTCCAACCACCCCTTTAGTGCCATAGCAAGCATTCTCTTCTTCAGCCTATGTCCTTTCCTGGCCTTGCCTCCTTCCTGCCTGCACACAGCCTCACCTCGTGGACTGCTTGGCCAGCATGGCCACATAGGTGACGACAAAGTTCTGGAACTTGTGGCGCTGCTCCTCCCAGCGATCCTCCACTGAGTAGTAGTTGGGCAGCGGTGCCCCAAAGAGGATCTCGCTCCGTAGCAGGGAGCTCTTCTTGTTCTCAGCAGACAAACCCTCATCTACATACCAGTAGAACTCGGGGTGGGTCATGGCCAGCTCCAGGGACCCTGAGGAGAAAAGCACCACTCATGTTAGGTCCTGCTGAGCTTGGCAAGGCACAGGGTCTAATAAAGGAGAGCTGGGACTGTAGTCACTGACTATGGTCATATGATTAACTGCACATGAAAGAAAAGATCATGGAGTTAAGACATAAGGAGCAGACTCCATTTCTTTAAACATATCATGAAGACCAGAGCAAGCAAGTTCTGCCTCCAGAACCCAAGTTCCCTTGAGCTCACGCCAGAAAAATTCAGAACCAAGCTCCTTCCTGTTTTGGTGACAGAACTATTACTCATGCTGGAGCAGATGGAGCTCAGCCTTTGCCTGCTCCCAGCATGGCTCCTGGACAGTTACCAACTACATCCTGTGCTGGGGAGACAGATGGATGCTCCATCCCACAGCCGCATCACACCCACGGCCTTCTTATGATTCACCTCCTCACCACCTCTGCTCTGCTGGAGGGGCATCCTGCAGGGTACGGAGCTGGGAGGAGGAGGTAGGGCCTTCCTCCTCTTCTCCTTACAGACAGCTGGTGACTCACAAGCTGCCTTTCATGCTGCAAAGCAGCCCACAGACCTCTTTCTTCTGTTCCGCAGTGCAGGGAAGCTCATCCCTATTGTCTATCCAAGGCCTGATATTCTTCCAATTTTTCTCTTTCACATTAGAGAAGGACTGGAAGGCAAGTGTACAGTGTATGATTCCCCTTCACTTGGCCTTTTTGCTCTCCTGCTGGGATCTGTGTGACATGGTTTAGTGGGCATGGTGTGGATGGGTTGATGGTTGTACTAGATGATCTTAGTGGTCTTTTCAACCTTTATGATTTCATGACTCTACGTATGCCCTGACCTAACCAGCCCTGGCCCACAGCACTCAGCTCACCTTGGATATCAGCAAGGTCTTGTCCCATACCATCGTAGTAAATCTTCCCTCCTCTCTCCGTGGGAAAGAAGTAAGTCATTAGGGAGCTGGGAGGGGAACAGTAAGAGTAGGAGCCCAAGGGCAGGTCCTTCAGGACCTCATGGGGCTTCCAGCAGAACTCCCGAAAGCGAGGGTGATCCATGATCTTACGTTCAACCTCATGAATGGTAACCAGGCGCTCTGTGGTGAAGATGTTATTCTCAGAGTCCCCCCGGGCCAGAAAGATGAGCTCAATGCGCCAATGCGCGTGCGTCTGCGTGTTGGCACTGATGTACGTGTTGGAGTAGTCCCAGCGTGGGGCTCCCCTTGTGACACGGGACGTCTCGTTTCCTGGGTGTGGATGAGCACGGGGCTCAAGGGAGCGAGTCCTGCCCTGCGGGGCACTGCGCTTGGCCCGCGTGCTGACCTGCAGGTGGGAAGCGTTGAGGTGCAGCTGTTGGAGCTGCTCAAAGATGAGCCTCTGCAGGGTTTCGGAGGTGAAGTCAGCCAGGTCACGGCGGTTCCTCCCCCATGACCCAAACTGGGACTTGAGGGCCAAGGCGAGCGCGTCAAAGCGCTGCGAGGACTCGTGGTTACGGATCTCAAAGGCGTTGTAGGAGATATCAATGTCCAGTGCTGGGTAGTGGAGGAACATGATAACAGCGAGCACAGCAGGGATGGCGCAGCCCAGGAAAAGGATGAATCCAGCGCAGTACGGGTTGGTAAATATCCAGCCTACAATATTCCAGAAGCCACTGACTGGCAGCGCGACACGCAGAGGCCTGACCCTGCAGGAGCTTTTGCCACACAACAGAGCACCCTCCCTCCTCTTCCTTGAGCTGATGGCAACCTCTTCGTCCTCCTCATCCAGCCAGGCGTCCTGCAACAAGGGGTCATCCTCTGTGTCCATGTCCAGCACCTGCGAGAAGGGGAGAGTAGTGGTCAGCAGTGCTCCTGCAATGAGGTCACCAGGCCCAGCTGTGGGGTTGTCAGGCCCAGATGTGGGTGCAGAGGATCACCAAAGGGTCTCAGCAACAGAACTGGGGCTCTCCCAACTCTGCACCCTTGACAATAACACACGAGTCCTTTTGGATCATGGAGATTCATCACAACCATTAAAAGAGCAGCTGCTCATGGAGCACCCTATGGCTCATTTAACAGAGGAACCAGAGCAGGAGAAGTTCAAACAACAGTCACAGGGCCCTGTGTGGCTCTGTGTGGCTCCAGGGACACCAGCATAGTGATGCCAGGGGCTTCACAGTGCGTTAATTAATTAGAGAACCTGGTTCTCATGCTCAGGAACAGCTTAAGCTTCTAGATGAAAACACAAGAGACTCCATCCTCTTCTCATTAAAACAGACAATAGATTTTCCCCCGGGTATTCATAGCTGCATTTCCCACAAAGCATGCACTGTACACACATAGAAAGTTCACGCACCTCTGCCTGCAGACGTGGATGTCAGCACAGACTGATCCCACAGAGCTGTCTGTGACCCTGCAGGATCCCCATTCAGCAGAGCAGGAAGGGAAAGCCTGAATGACCCTGGGCTCAGGCAAGGATCTCCAAGAGAAATCTCCTCAGCCCTGCTACTGTTTATGGCTATTGTTAAAGAAGTGGTACAGAACATCCAGATTGCAAAAGCAGACACAGCCCCCAGGGAGCAAGCAAGAAACTCCTTCCCGGATTAGCTCACATTTGAGCAGGACAGAAAAGGACTCAAACTGGGAAGTGCTCTCTTTGCTGAACTCTCAGCCTTCCCTCATGCCTTTCCTTGCTCTAGAAAGGTTAGAAGGAAACTGGCTGGTTCTGGGCTCTATTATAAAATCATACAATCATTAAGACTGGAAAAGAGCTCTAAAATTACCAAGTCGGACCCCAACCCACCCTCACCACATCCCTCAGTGCCACATCTCCATGTTCCTGAAGACCTCCAGGGAACAGTGGTGGTCCCCAAGAACAACACCCAGCACAGCGCCGTGCCTTCCTGCAAAGCCTCACACCTCTCTCCCTGGATGAACACATTCAATTCGTTGCTCCACTCTGAGTGCTGCGAGCAATTTACACACAGGCCAGAAGCAATTTAAGAGCTTTACTCCTAGCCAGTGTTTCTATTTAACAGGATTTCTATCTGCAGGCAGATGAATTGCCAGCTCCCCTTAACTCTGGGTCCTCAGGAAAAGCAAGGCAACAGAAATCCTCCCTGGCAGAAGAGGGATGTGCAAAGAAGCAAGAGTCACAGCAATCCCTGACTCAGGGCAGCCTGGAAGAAGCCTATGGCTTTGCACAATGGCTGCAGGACTTATTCTGCTCTGCATAGCACCTGCAGGACAGCATTCCCAGCCCATGAAGAACCTTTGAGCTCAGCATCCATGCTCCTGCCCACAATGAGGGAAGCACCAATGCCCACCAGTGGCTTTAATCTGCAGCTGGAATCACCTCACAACACACTGACTTCCACTGCACCCAGCTGTCCTTCCTCTCACAACTCTGGGCTCCCCTTCAAGAGAAGGGAGTCGCTGCAAGATCTGATTAAGCATATTTAGTCTCTTTTTAGAAAGAAAGAGAGGTAAAGGGCCATAATCATTTCCCATTTATTGAGCTAGTGAGGAGAAGGAGGGAGAAGATTGTAATCCTGAAACAGAAGAGTCTGCATGTGACAAGAAGGGGAAGCAAGAGAGACTGAGGTAGTAATGAGCCACCAGAAGCAGTATCATGCCATCCTCTTTTTTAACCAAAGTCTAAATCCTCAATTAAAGGAAGAGGATCAGACCTCAGGTATCTCTTCTGGCTCTCCCCACTCACTCTCATGGCAGCTGCAAAACCCCATTTCAACAGGTAGGCACCCCCAACATACGAAGGCCACAGCATGCTATCCCCTATCTAAAATCTTTGTACAAATTCTGATGCAAACCCCAGTGCATCAGATGCTGGAAAAGCCCCAGGATTGTCTGCACTCACATCAGAACTGAGTCAGGGCTGTGGAGGGCTCACGCCGTGCTCCTGGCAGAAGAAGGCTGTGCTACCCTGAAGGGGACAGCCTCGCTCTGTGTGCATCTGTGTGCATCCTGCCCTGGTTCCAGCACAGCTCTGAACTCCCTTCAAAAGAGTTTACCGCATGATTTGGCTGCAAAGCCAGACACAGCCCACTTAGCATTGCCCCTGGGACTCGTCTGGTTCTACCGCCTTCGTCAGATCCTGCCTGGGTCAGGATGAAAGCTTCTGCAACCCAACACACAGCAAATGGAATCGGCAGGGGAGATAAACCCTGAAATCGGCCAGAAGGAGTGAAATGCATTTGCTCTGCTCAAATTTTACTTGGGGCTGGACTCATTTCCCTCCCCCACCTCCCATACTACCCAGAGATGGCCAACGCTGAAGCACGGCCCAATTACTTCTTCACTTTCAGGATTTGTGCACCTAATCCTGCAGCTCCAACCAAAGCTCTGATTTACTTTCGGGTTGGAAGGAAAAGAGGGTAAGAATGCTCCCAGAAGCTCTTTCTTCAGAGAAGAGGCCCTGACAGCCTCTTGGGGTAGGCAGTGAGATTTGTTGGACTCCCCCCTGCCCATTCCTAAGCAAAGGGTCTCATAACTGCTCCAAAAGCAGGCAGGACTCTGCAGAACAAGCAGCAAAACCTCCTGTAAATGTTAACTGGAGACCTCCCACTGCCCCTGTGTGGCATGTTCAGCTTCCCAAGTCCATGCCAATGAAGGCAGATGGGGCAGAACCCCACAAAGCTGTTTTAGGGACAGCTCCATTGTAGCCTAGGGTACTCCACTAGTGACTGGCCAAGTCTGATGTAACTCCACTTACTAGAGCCCTTTGGGCCCAACCCATCAGCCAACTGCTCACTGTTCACAATGCATTTTTGTTTGGCTGTATGCTGGACATTTTGTCAAGAAGGATGTTATGAGAAACAGTATTGGAAAGCTTTACTGAAATCCAAAATGATAACATGATAACACAACCACCCTTCACACTGAGCCCTCTGGGTTGGGACTGACAGGCAGTGTCAGCACGCAGCCCAGATGCCACAAAGCCTGATCTGAAGATGTGGGCTCAGAAAAGCCATTGCAGAAAAGAGACACGTGGCCATGAAGAGACTCGCACCTTCCACTGGCACACCCACAGCTATACAGAAGGGGCCAACAACGCCAGGATCTAGCTGACAACTTGTTCTGCCTCTTCACAGCCATGGCAGCACTGTGGACTGGAAAGAAGGTAAGGAAGGCCTCCTTGTCAGAACTGTTTTTTCCAGTAGCAACAGGCTCTGCTGCCCAAAGGAGCACAGAGGCCACCTCACACCAGATCTGAGCTCCACTCTCAGCCTGAACACTGGGCATCAGCACTGCACAGCCCAGGGGATGACTGTCACGGATGAACCAAGGATGAGAGGGACGTGGTTAGCAGGCAGCACTGGTGGCAGGTGGATGGTTGGACTGGATGATCTTAGAGGTCTTTTCCAACACTGATGACTCTATGATCCTAACACCTCCATCTCTGCACTCCCTGTTCAGCAATGTAACCAAGGCATCCCCCATGCCTTGCTGCAACCTCCCAGTCTGACTGGAGTAATGAATGAAGCTTTTAAAACACTGCAGGGCTACGGAGCACAGGGTTGAAATAACGACATCTCCTGCAAGCCTGGCACATAGCAAGACAGAAGGGACAAACCCAAACCTGGGAGGGCTAAGATTAGCAAGAGTTTGGCCCCTGCCTGCAGATGGGGAAATCCAGCTCAGACTCCATCAGCCCTGAGGGTGTTGTCACTCACTTGCACCCCAACCAGGCAAACCACCCATGATAATTCTTTCTTTCTGATGAATTCCAGGATAGAAGAAAGTCATTGACAAGCCAGGGAGAGGCAGTGACAGATGAGGAAGCTAATTACATCCGACCTGACTAATTAATGCCAACTTTCAGATTAAAAAATCCTCACCAGTGTTCCATTTCAATTACTCAGTTGTTCCTTCTTAGAGGAAAAAAGAAGCCCTGTGCATCAGCGAGTGAGAGAGAAAAAAGGAAAGAAAGCACAAGGCTAGAAGGGGAGGGAAGACAATTTCTGTAATATGGGAGATTCCTATCGACAAAATAATTAAACTTCACATTTGTTTCTCCCGTGGGCAAAGCTTTCACAGCACAGCCAGCAGCTCTGTGATCCTATTTGTATTCCTGAAAACTCGCAGAGTTCCTACCAAAGGCAGCTTTCGGCCCTTTTACGAGCTATGTAAAGTTCCTCTAAGAGGGAGAGAAACGGGCTTTGTGCTTGCAAAATCATCCTAAGAGCATCCAGCTGCTGGAAAAAAGCCGCATCTCTAATGATGTGCATTCGATAGCGGGGATGGACAAAGAGCCTCCCAGGCCCTGTCATGCTGAAGGATGCAGTACTGAGCTCTGGCCACGCAAAGTGGCTGCAGGGCATCATTAATGTATATCCACTCCAAAGCAGTGCTCTGCAGCAATGCTGAGACTCAGGACCCAGAGTTTTCCTCTGTGCTTGTGTCAATAAGACTGCTGGGGAAGTACTGGTTACACAAACAACAAAGAAGGGCTGTCTCGGGTCCCTGCTCTCCCTTTATCAACACAGCTGTGACCGAGTGCTGCGATGCCCTCTGCCAACACACACAAGTCTCGCTGCCTTTCATGAGTGCAAAAAATGAGGCAGCAGGAGGTATGAGGTGCAACTTCTGGCCCCCTAATTGGAGGTCTGACTTACAGAGGTGCAGCACTTCCAGAAAAGCAAAGCAGGCTCAGGACATCTCACACTGGGCTCCTGACCCTGAATCTCCTGGAATTCTCCTGCAAACAGCAGCTTAATTCAGCCTGAGGACACAGCTCAGAGCCCGTCTCAGTGTGATACAAGCCTGGAGATGCACACGATACTAAAAGATATTGGTTCAACTGCTGGCTGGGCTGCCTCCTCCATTATTAACCAAACAGATCTTTTCCAGCTGCACAGCACAATGCAGTGACAAGGTTTTCAGGTTTTCATCTCTTTTCTTTCTGGGCCCTTTGCATTTTCCCTTCCCTCCTTTAGAAGATGTACAAAACCACTGCCTGACCTCAGCACTCTGCAGATCAGAACGACATCAGGACCCAACAGCGCTGTTGGGATTGCAGTGTAACGACGGGGAAGAAAAAGTAAGTTCAACAACATGATTTTATATACCTACATATAGCTCTATTCTCTGCAATTTCATGTGCAATTTCATGAGACAAGGTAATAGATGGGACCGTACGGAGGGTGGAGGACTGGCAGAGCACCCCAGCTTTGTGCAGGAATCAGCACTAACTCACACAGTGCCCCTTTCTGGCTGCTGACTATCTGTCCCCTCACAGAGGCTCTTACCATGGCTCAGAAAAGCACCTGGCAGAGGAAGGAAGCAGTGGGTTCCATTGACCTGTGCCACCGAGCTCTCCTGACAGCACCTGCCTGCTGCTCCAGGTGCCTGGGAAGCACTGATTAGGCCTACTCATAATTACAAGCCAAAAACAGTGAGGAAAGATTAGCTGCAAAGTCAAGCACTCACCAGTCAGGAAATGCCAAAATCAGGGCTGACACAGCATCCTTAATTCGCTCCCCTTCTGCAAACGCTTTGCAGTGCAGTTTTTCTTCCAAGCCCAGCACCCAAACACGGGGGCTCTGACCTCTGCCAGTGCATGCAATGGATGATGCTTCCCCAGCCCAGCAGCCATTCGCTGCCTTGTTCTCTCCTCATTGTGCAGCGTGAGGTCTCACGCCTCATTTCCTGCACGCTGCTCCAGCTTGGTAGCTCAGAGGCACAATTATTAATTTCCTCATGAGCTTTTTCAGCGCTGCCTCTCCCGACAGTAGCTGAAGGCTGAACACACAGAGCTGAACCCAATCGTCTCTGAGGAGGGGGTGGTGCAGCACCCATCTGGCAGGTGCAGGTGCTCAGGAGATCAGAAGGATAAAAGAAAAAAAGAAGAGACATTTGTATGTTTGAAACAACAAGATACCCAATTTCTTAGAGAGCGCAGAGCGGCGCAGATGTGCAACAAACTGCAAACTCCACACTTTGTTCTGCAAGCATAATTTGAGTGGAAGCATCGAGCGTAACCGTGCAACATAACCTCAGTGCTGGATAAAGACATCCAACCTCTGCAATGAGCCCATTTCATGAAGCTGTGTTAACCGCTGCCCTGCCAACCTGTACTTGGGTCACCCTGGGAATGCCTAGGAGTGACAGAGATGACACGGACATCAGCTCCCCCAGCTCCTTCTACCTCCAGAACAGCCACACAAACAAAGGATGGGCTGGAGAAAGGGAATGCAATGTCAGCATACGGAGAAAAAGGAGAGGGATTGGTTGAAAAGGTGCGATCCACACAGTGCAGCAAAAGCAACATCTTTGTTGCTTTCTGAGATTGTAGGAATCATTACAGTCAGAAACCAGCTCTCAGACCCCCAAATCCAACCCAGCCCACCCCCACCATGCCCACTGACCACATCCCTCGGTGACATTTTCCAAAGAACTCCAAAAAAGGACACACACAGCTCCCCAA
Organism: Tragopan temminckii; assembly: GCA_028571105.1. NCBI lineage: Eukaryota > Metazoa > Chordata > Aves > Galliformes > Phasianidae > Tragopan > Tragopan temminckii. The sequence continues at coordinate 3,800,382 of JAOWBP010004584.1, forward strand.
AATGCCTGCTCCAAAGCACTGCCACGCCGGCACTATTTCAAGAAAGAGGTCCCTGGGGTTTGCTTGCATTTGTTGCCCCAGAGGTAAACCAACACAAGAACTTGACTAACACACGTGAAGAAAATCCAGTTCCTGAGAAAATAATTTGCTTGTGGTTATTGCAACTAACGACTGTGGGTGTTGGCAGACAGCTCCTTGCTTACAACCTCAGGAAACGCCTTGCAGCCCTGTGTCATGTTTACCACCCGAGCTCCTCGCTTGTGCTAACAGTAAGGCCCTGTGGCACACACAGGCACCGAGCAAGCTGAGACCAATGCAGTTCAGCAGTGACTTCCCTACCTGGTGCAGAAATGACTTAGATGCTGTCAGAGCCCCAGCCACCTGCTGCTGCTGAGCGAAGGGCTGCTTTTTGGCCAGCTGTGTGCCTTTGGGTGTCCTGACACAGACTTCAAAGCACCCTGGATCTCCTTGAGAAGCAGCCCATGCTCAGCACCTCGTTAAAGGTGTATGGATTCCCACGCTCCTGTGTCTACCACTAAACACCTGTGCTGGTAACAAAGCCTCTACAGATCATTAAATACAGATGGCTGCCACAAGCAGAGCCTTGTGTGGTTGTCAGGGAGCATCACTCAGTCTTTGGCACTGAGGACCAGGGATAGTGAGCATGGTTGAGCATGGTGGGGACGGGTTGATGGCTGGACTGGATGATCTTAGTGATCTTTTCCAACCTTAATGCTTCTATGATTCCTAGGCCCCAGAGAGCATCTACGAGGTCCCAATCCTCTGGAATAAACTGCCACCCCCAAAGCCTGCTTCTTCTCAAGCTTCCCACACTGCCGTCCTGCTGCCAGCCCCTGTCAGGCACTCATTATTCCAGCCTATGCTCAGGCTCCCCAGCTTACATCACCATGGGCACTGGCATTGCTCTGTGCTCAGCTGCACGGGCCCCAGCTCCAACCCTACCCCCACAGCTGCTCCCTGCAGCAGGAGGAAGCACAAAGACAAGGGCTGGCTGTGCGCTCCGCTCCATCTGCACCCCCAGCAATAGTGTGCTCACTGTGCTCCTGGACTAACCCCAACGCTCCCTCCTAAAGGCCCCTCTCCAGAGCCTCCCCATAAGCTGCTAGTCCATTCCTGAGGAGGAGGAGGGCAGTTTCCTTCTCACCGTGTGTGCTGAGGGGACCTGGTTGTGCAGACAGCAGAACAAAAGGTAACTTGGAAATGCAAACCTATGGCATGTTGGTCTCTTCTCTTGGGTAACACTGATAGGATAAGAGGTGATGGCCTTGAGTTGCACCAGGGGAAGTTCAAGTCGGATATTAGGAACTCCTTCTCAGAAGAAGTGGTGACACACTGGCACAGCTGCCCAGAGAGGTGGTGGGGTCACT
>JAOWBP010004584.1:3808294-3820595 GCA_028571105.1 Tragopan temminckii
GAGGAAGGGGGAAAGCACGCATGAAGCAGTGGCCCTTGGGTCATTTGCAACTTATTAATTTCAAGCAGAGCTCTTAGCTCGCTTATTAACATTGAGTACACTACAGTAAAATTTAATGGCTAGGATATTAATTACCTTTCATATCTAGACAATGGTTTATTTTTGTGTTATAAAGCAGTAGTAGCAAGGGTATCATTCACCAATCTCAGGAAATCCTACATCACTCAGCCCTGGTCCCTCCCTGCCAGACAGGAGATGCTCTGAGCCCTCATTCTGGCACAAACTGTGCACTGGCAGGGAGCTCCAGGATACACAACCACTGCTGTGCCTTCCACTCCCATCAGCTCAGCCCCAGAGGGGCACGAGGTGCTTGTACCAGTGCACACTGACAGCCACAGGAGCAGCTGCAGAGCAATTTTAAATGCCAGCATACTTTGGGTGTTACGTACTCCCATCAATTTTAACATAATTCATAAGACACATAAACGGGCCTTTCACCCACACTTAGAGGAGCCACCTGTCTCTGTCCCACATGCCATTGACTCATTAAGCTCAAATCACATGGCTGTCTATGCAAAATGCAGGTCAGTCAATTGACTAAATGGGAACGAATAAAATACACAGCGCTTAACAGGCGCTGCTCAGTGCTGTGCAGTAATTGCAAGGCTAGGATGTTCTTGTCCTGGTGTTTTTTCTCGAGGAAGGACTTGATCTGCTTTGGGATTCAACACAAGAACAACAGCAATTTGCACGTGTGTTAGAGCAACCTGACCCTTTGCAAAGCACTCTGCTATAAAATCCAGTTCCCTCCTACGCAGTCATTAGAAGTCCCAATAAAAAAACAAAAGTAGAATTATCCTACAGATCTCAGCGGACCAAACCAGACTATTAGATCATTTATACATTGGGAAAAAAAAAAAAAAAGAGTACAACCCTCCTTACCAACAATTACTATCATCAGCACAGAGGTCCAAAGGTGCCCACAAATCTAAATGCAGTTGCCCCTTAACCCACCAAAAGCCACGGCCATTTGCTTGGCAATCTACTGACTACTTTCACCTGCCATATTTATATGCTAAAGGAGGCCATTCCAAAACCTTGGGTGTGACACAACCGAGTGCCACCAGCACAGAAACACCGCATGGAGACTGCAAAACAAGTTGTTCCAAACAGCAGCTACAGGTTTGTGCTGGAACAAGCCAGAAATTATATTTCTCTCCCCCACCCACAACCCTCTCCTTTACTTTCTTGAATTTTTAAACCCTGCAAATTTCCCTCCCTTTTCAAATAAAAAATTCTTTTATGTGCTCAGCCCTTCAAAGAAGGTAAAGGATCCAGTACTTTCTCTTGCCTTTGTATGTTCTGAAGATGCATCTACCGAATATGGAGGAGCATTCCTTTTACATTCCCAGCTCAAAAGGATCAAAACAATGATGTGGGCACTGGAGCCTGGGTTGTTACTAGGGCAGAAACCCAAAAGCATTCATACCAATCCTACAATGGATCTGCTCTCTTCCTGGTCTGGTGGTTGGTGACCCTACACACAGCACAGGGGTTGAAACAAGATGAGCACTGTGGTCCTTTTCAACCCAGGCTGTTCTATGATTCTATGACTCAGATACCGCTTCAGCCCTTGTGTGTGTGTGTGCTCATCCCACCACTACTTCACTCAGGGTGTGTGTGTCGGGGTGGGAAACCATGACCAAGGTAGCTGGGTAGATATTTCTTCCTCTCCACCACTATAGCATTTCAGCTAAGTGAAAGTCTCAGAGGTGGGGGAGAAATTTATCACTAGGGACAGAGGAGATTTGGGTAAAAATTGAAGTGGTTTCAATAAAAAAAACAAAACAAAACATATTTTGTTTGTTATCGGTTCTAAAGAAATCAAAGTTTCTCAACCCACCTTAGTCTGGCATCTCTGCCTGTAGCCAGGTCTCCATAAACTAATTGCCACATTTTGCCCTGGCTGACACAGGGGAACAGGTCCCACGGCTCTGCACTTGGCCTTGCCTTTGTCCCCCAGCTTTTGTGCTCAGGAAGGTGGGACAGGTTTTGTGGCCAAGGAAAAGCCTCAGGAACGCAGCATATCACAGCAGCGCCCTTCGCTCTCCTCCCACAGTCAGCTGGGAATTGAGGTGACAATTATCTCAGCTTAATGAGAGGTCATTAATTCCTCTAGGCAGAGATTCCCCAAAGAACGACAAGGCCAGGGTCAGAGTACCTCTTGCAGTGAAAACAATCAAAGCAAGACCACGTGGCTGAGCCGTCCCCAGCTCTAATGGCTGTTCAGAGGGCATTTCAGGAGCTCCTCGTTTTGCGACAGCCGGAATTATGGGCAGTTCTGCTAAAAGGGCCTTTTTATGCTGCACGTAGATGCTCTAATCTGTTTTAATGGGTTTTCCAGCAAAGCCTTTGACACATTCTCATTACAGTAACGCTTTAATGCAGAAACATTCATACGATTAGAATAAAGTCTTCAAAAATCTCTTCTTTATGGAGATTTTTATTTTATTACAACACTGGTTTTCAACATGCACAGCAGTACCTGCATTAAAAAGCTGCTTTGTACAGACCAAATCGGGCCAATTTCAGCCTTTAACAACAACAAAAAAAAACCCAACAAATTCGAAGTTACAGGGTCAGCACTACAGCTGGTATAAACCACCCTCCTCCACAATCCAGGCTGAGTTAGGAAAGGAGGTTCTGCACCCAAATGGTGCCAGCTCAGGATATTATCCAGTTTCCAGGGTGAAAAGAACTATACAGCCTATATAATCAGTGAGCAGTTAATTCACAGTCTCAGGAAACTGGATTAAAGGGAGAATAGAGTGCAGAGCAGGCAGCTCCCTCTGCCCGCATGCTGCCCATCAGTCAGCCCAAGAGGGTCTGTGTTTCATGGGGTGAGACAAGAGTTAGAGCTGCATGGGCCAGCCCACAACACCTCTGTGCCTTGACCTGGGGAGGGCCCAGGGCATCACCCCATCTTCATTCAGACCCTCTGAGCTAGGAGTCAGTGACCACATCGTTAGCTGTGTGGAAACCCCGCAGCTGAGTCCCACTCCTCACCACTAGGCTAAAAACAAAGGTCTTGCTGTGAAACTGAGCAACACACAGAGAGATATAATTACTTTTCTAGTTCTATTACTCTTCCTTCACCTATGAAATAGACCCAGCGAGCAGCAACAAGCAGCTCCTCATTTAGAGACCAGGAAGATGCTTTCATCTCATTGCCATGGCAAACTAAAAATAACCCAAAGGAATAAAGTACCTTACCTAAATGCTGAAGTTCTGAAGTTCCTTTTAAAATGCACAAACAAAAAACCAACACAAGGGCAGCTGCACACCAGGATAATCCTTGTGATAAATTAACCCATCCCTCCATCTGTCCCCGTTCCCAACACACCACAAACCATAAAATCACAGAATGCCCTGGGTTGAAAAGGACCGCAATGCTCATCCAATTCCAACCCCCTGCTATGTGCAGGGTCGCCAACCAGCAGACCAGGCTGCCCAGAGCCACATCCAGCCCAGCCTTAAATGCCTGCAGGGATGGGGCATCCACAACCTCCTTGGGCAACCTGTTCCAGTGCATCACCACCCTCAAACCATGCTCCTGCAAACCTTGCCTTTGCAGCACTACCTTTTATTTAGCCCCTCTTTCTAGCTTCAAGCCCTCAGCAGCCCCTCTCCCCCCTCCCCAGTTCGTCCCAGTGTTAGCAGCACAGTCCCCAGGGTGTCCCAGGAGCCCAGCACAGGTGACCTGGGAGCATTTCCCACTCCTTGTAGGAGGAATAAAAAGACAAGAGGTTGCTCAGCAAGCATGGCTCATCCTGCAGAGCTGGATCCCGCTTCAGACAGCAGAGGCTCATTAAGGGATGTAAACAGGCTGTCTCAGAGGGGAGATTTGTTCTTAATGGGAAAAGCAAGGCAAGCCCTTGCCTCCTCATCTCACATGGATGCCGAGGTGAATGTACTTACGTTGGCCTGAAATAACATTTCAGCTGGAGATGCCTGCCAGCAGAGGGGGTCATGCGTTTTCTCTTTGCCCTGCTGAGAAATCAGGGCTCTGAGGCAAGGCAGAGGCAGCACCCCACACTGCCTGCTTTGGGGCCAGAGACAGCAGGCAGCATCTCTGCTCCACTGGAGCAAGACGTTGTCACTCTGGAAACAAGGACCAGCTCTCTGCCCAGATGATGTACGGAAGACAGCACACACATCTGAGGCGCTGCATCTTTAGGAGTGGCTCAACACTTCATGTCCAGCTCTGATGTGCAAGGGGGGGGAACTGTTGTTTCCTGAGCACCCCTGTAGCACCAGGGCCAAAGTCTCAAGGCTTCCAACTACTCTGGTAGCTTTGCAGGGGACCCACCAGCACAACACTCAAGCTATTGACTCAGGTTCTGCACCCCCACCTGAAAGGCATCTCCACCAGCACCAATAAAGGACAAGTCGGAGACCCCAGGCTCCCCCAGTAGGACAGAGCAGCCAGATCTGCGAGGTCTGCACAGCTTCTTGGCACAAAGCAGTTGTTAGTGTGTTAATTAGCTGCTGCCAAACGTTATTAAGCTTCAGCATGACAGTGCGATGTCATCAGAGCCAGCAGGAAGATGCTGGTCTGGAGTCTCACTCTTCCCTTCCCCATTTATGGCACGTCTCCCCAGTCCTGCAGCCACAAACAGCAGTGCTGGTGGGGGGATTCCCATCCCAAACAGTAGCTGGGCCGAGGGCACTTCGGGAGCAAGCCAAACAGGGTTCCCCAGGTTAATGGAAAATCTGTCACTCGAAATGTCACTAGTGATGCTGCAATGATTAAATCCCAGTCTGGAGTCCCCAGCTCATTTCTTATTGACTGAATCAAGTGCCTTATATTGACAGGGCTTCTGTAAAATACACGAAGGCACAGGAAAAATCAATTCATTATTAGACTAGTCAGGCCATGGAGGTAAGTTTGAAAGGTTCAATGATAAAAGCCAAAGAATCTGCTGTTCTTCCAGCCGTAACCCAACCCTCCCCTTCTTCCACTTGGAACCCTTCCCCTCAGGGCTCTGATGAAGGATATTGTCTGACAGGTATTGGAAGGAGAGGAGATGCATTCACAGTTCAGCTCCACCCCTGCTGTCCCCATCACGTACTGCTCCTGGCAGTCAGTGCCCACTGGGGCAAAAGGGACCAGCTAACCCTTGGCCCAGTTGTCCAATGCTCCAAGTCCCTGTATCCTCTTAGCAGACTTCATGGGAGTCCTTGACCTTGTCACTGTCATTTCCATGCTACCCCCATTCCTAGCAGTGGGATCAATCAGAATTAAATGGACATTTTTGCAGGTCTAACTGGCCAGGCATTTCTTACACAAAACAGGAAGAAAACCTAAACCTATCAGGGATAAAAAGGCACAGCAAGGTCTCCTTGAGACAGGCCACAGAAAATACAGAGGCAAACAGCTATACAACAATGTACAATACCAGACTGCAGCACTCCCTCTCTCCCTCCCACCACCTTTTTCTATTTTTTGTAATTTTTAAGAAACTAGTTTTATCCAACATTATTGCGATAGAAAAAAAGAAAATCAATTCCTTTGCACCAAATTACCTCTGTTTAAATAGATTTATTTTACGCCAATTGCTAGAGAAATGTATCTTCTATTGGCAGTAAAGCAAAGCTCTTTGCTTCTTTTAAAAGGAAGCAAAGCTTTTCACAATGTGTTACCAGCAGGGAGGATGTTGGGGGGTTCTATTTTCTACTTAGTGCTCTCGGTAATGTGACTGCTTACGTAGCTTCAGAAGAAGCATGTATTTTTACAGCTACAAGACACACGGAGCTCTGCCACATCAAACAGCCGCTCCCACCAGCGCACAGCCTGCTGAATCAAGCAAGGGTTGCTCCTAGGCTTTCCCAATCTGGAAACAGTGAGGTTTGGGGAAAATCAGCCTAAAGCAAGCATTCGCCTGCAGCACCGTGAGTGATTTTGAGCCCTGTGTTCCTCGGCTGTCAGAGGGCCACCAGCTGTGTTTGTGACCACACTCACACCTTACAGGGGCAGAGCAAGGAGTTTAAACATCCGATTCATTCAGCTCTCCATCCCGAATGCTCGCAGCCACAGGAGGTTGCAGGAGATGCTGCTTGGCAGGGACACTGCCACACAACCCCCAGCCACTCTGAAGGATTATTATTGGATCTCTGCACCATTAACGGCTTGTTAATGGGTGAAAGGAGCATTTGCAGGAATAACCTCTATTTGTCATCTCTTACTCAGCTGAAAGCAGAGCCAGGAGCTCTCAGAAGGGCTCCACAGCAGTTCTTCCAGCAGGATCCAATCAGGCAGTATGTCAACTCCTACTGGCGGTCTGAAAACCCTTATCATGGTACTGCAGAGAAGTAGGATGCAGAGAGGTGCATGGGAAAGCCTGCTCAGTCCAGCACGCATCCCATTGTGGGCATCCTGCTCAAGGAGAGGTGCTACTGAAGTGGCACAGCACCCCTCCATAGCATAAGGAGGGCAGCAGAAAGGGAAGCAGAAGAGGCGATGATCTTTGAGAATGGAGGACAAAGCCAGAACGTAACTGGACTCATCCCTGGAGCCTACAAGATGCATGCAGATGGATCCACATCCAAGCAGGATGCATAGCACTATTTTCCCCCAATTAATCTTCAACTAAACACTGACAGAGGAATCAGAGAGAATAATTAAGAAAAATGCTGGGACACAAATTCAGTTACAGCCAAGTTAAGGGTATTTAAATACCCAGAAATAAACATGCCTGACAGCCAGTTGGAAAGTTGTGCTTTCCAAACTGTTGTTCACCAGAATGAATACTCAGCATTCAGCCACCCCATTCCTCCTTGCACTGAGGAACAGCAGAAACCAGCATATCCCATCCACCACCAAAGGAAGTTTCTTTTCCAAGGAGAGAGCAGGAGCTCATCCCAGACCCAAAGGCACTGCAGGGCTCTCAGGCTGTTTGCTCATTTTTAAGCTGCTCGTACTGCAGCAATTTCTAAAGACTTTGCTTCAATCCATGCTCCTCTCTGCACACAGTGCCTCGATGTCAGTAAATCTGATGGCAGACTGACCAGTGCAGTCAGTCACTCTGTGCCCCCCAGGTCTATGCTCACGCTCTGAGCTGCCAACAGCACCCAGGATTACAGAGCAGGGCTACGTCTGGCCAGAACTAGACTAACTTTTGCAGAGATGGTGAGGCAGAACCAAGAGAGCTTTACACAGTCCTGCAAAGCTGTGACTTCCAAACATGCCCTGGATCACCCAGGTTCAGGAGAGTGGAAAGATACAATGCCCAGAAATGGCATTTCATGGGGAAAACAAAACAAAACAAGCAAACAAACTAGATCTACCCATCTGCATCTGCCAGAGAGCTTCACTGGAAGCAGCAGGCAATAACTCAGCCTAGCAAACAGCAGCAATCTCATCCTGCTGATCTCAGACTGGGCAAAACAGAAAATCAATGAGGTGCTTTGGATTTGTGCCAGCATCAGAGAAAGCATCACAAAGACAAACCCAGTGGATTTTTACTCTTGGCTGAGAACTGAGAGGATGCTTAGCTTATTTTCCACCAAGAAATGAGCCTGGAGATTGAAATCCCTCTTTGTATCCTCCAGATTCTTCCTCTTGCTCTTTCTAGTGCCTGCCGATGTCTTTTGCCTTTTGTGAATTTCCTTAACAAGCCTTCTCTCCAGCACAGAAGAGCTGATCTTCAACTGGATAATAACAGGGCAACGAGCAGGGCCCGTGGGTCCCAGCAGCTCACAGGGTAACACAGATAGCACAGAGAGCTCAATTGGCAGATAAAGAACTAATCCAGACAGAAAATTGGTTTTCCGTAATATGCTGTTCTGCAAAAGGAAGGAGAAAGATTGGATGAGGCGGGGGCAGGATGGGGCTCAGATGGCACGGCAGCTATCCAGCAACCAGACAAGCGTGCAAGCATGACAACCTGTTTGCAAGGAGCTCATCTGTGAGCACATGGACCCACAGGAGACAGCAAGGCCTAATCCAGGCATGGAAACACCACGGGAGCCTGGGAGGTTGCAAACTGCAGCAGGTTTGTCTTCTTCAACATCAGGAGAAGAAAGAAACAAAAAATAAAATAAAATAAAAGCCAAGAGCAAAGAAAAGTGAAGTAGAGCTGGAAATAATAGGCAATCTAAGGACAGCTCCTCACCAGGGACCATTTCATCCTAACCTGAAAAACAGAAGGCTGATTTATACGCTGAAACAGTTTATTCTCCAACATTTGTGTTTTACAGCCTTTGCTCCCAAAACTAGCTGCACATCCACACCCATACCCACACACCATAAGGGATGTTGCAGACCTCTGAACTGCAGTGATGTATTTCAGCAGCGAGTTGCACAGGGTAATTTGTCCTTTGACATTAACCTGAAAGGTGAGGGAGTGAGGAAAGCAAAAGTATATCTCTGTCACAGCTGAACCGGCAAGAGCAGCTGTGGGATTACACAGTCTGGTTTCCTTCCCTCCCTGAACGCTGGGTCAGGTCCCTTGGTCCTGCAAGCAAACAGTTGAACCACAGCCCTGACGATTAACATGCGAGACAGAGGAGAACCAGGGCTCATTTTCAACTTGTCAGGGCCCGCAAAATAAATTACAGAATAAAATCCCAGAATGACAGAATAATGAGCAATTCATTTGAAATGTAAAATAAATAGGTAAATCTCCAGTGAGCTGGCAGAATAAATGGGATTGAGATGACATTTGGTGATTAAATTAAACAGTAATGACCTCATGAATAATGGGCTACAGGATTGAATCTGGAGGGCAATATTTTCTTAAGTAGGGGGGCAGAGAGCTGTGGGATAACACATCCAGTAAGAGGCAAGCTTGACTTCCTATGTTACATTCAACTCTGCAGAAGCTCCCCACACCGTGAAGCCTCCATCCCTCCAAATCCCTTAGACAGCAGCAGGGACCCCAGGCAGCCAAGAGGCAACCAAAGGGGATTCCTCCTCCTAGCAGGCAGCCACAGCATTAGTGTGGGGCATGAGCAGGAGCGCACATCCTTTGGGACTGGGGAAATCATTAGGGTGTGCAGCAGAGCATCGTTACTAGCAAAGCCACCTCTGATGCTCAGAGATGCACTCCCACGTTGCCCACGTCCTGCTCCACACCTCTATGTCCCACCCATCCAGGTACTCAGCCTTCTCTCCTCTCCTATGCCACTCCACACCAAATTCAGGGCCAGGTTTTCTAGTTTTCCCTGCCCACAGCTGCTGGTATTATGTTGGTATTATTAAAGGATTATGTTATCGGTGCTTCTAGGGTAATGACAACCGCTGTTTCTTGACCTGCAGTTCTGAGCTGGTTCTTTTACTTATCAGCCACAGACAGAGCTGTCACTGACCCTTGCTGTTAATACCAGCTAAATCTACTGGTGTCCCAAGATGCCTTCCCCTTCTCTAACGAGCACAATCCCCAAAGATATAGGGTCCATCTCTCATTTCTCAGCCAGAACTGTGCTGGTTGGCAGCCTGTTGATGCAGTTGACGCAGGCAGTGAGTTTGTTTTAACTCAGTCATTGAGCAAATGAAAAGTGACATTTTCATCTTGGCTCAAGTCCAGGAAATTCTGTTTTGTATTAAACAGAATAAAGGAAAACAAGCAAAGATTTTGTTTCAAAACACACTTCATTTCAGAACAGCACAAACACCAAAACTTTGTTTTATCTCCCTGTCTTGCCGCGCTATTCCCATCCATCCATATGCTCTCAAAACTTCATTTTGCAGTTCCACTGAAAAAGATCATCTCCAAACCCCAACACCTTAAGTAACAACAACCCATACCCCATATGCAGCACTCAACCACAACAAAGCCATAGTGCCCTTCCCAAGCAAACCTCCACACTGCTCACAACAGCAGAAAGGTGAATACACAGAAGGCAGCAGGAAACTCCAGACCCAGGGCCGTTTTTGCCATCCCAGGTTGATAAAGGGGAACAATTAACTCATCAAAACAACATCCACTGCAGTAAATATTGCCAAAGCAATATTTCATTTGAAATCTACAGCACAAAACATAGATGAGCTGATTAGGAACTGTTCCATTTGCTAAATGCAGAACTAGCTCACTGGCCTAATAACTTTTCCCCCCTGCAAATCAAAGCTAAGCAGAAGTGTTGCCACAGGCCAATAGATTGAGAGCTGGGAAATAAATCTCAAGATCTACAGAGATATAAAACCTAATAATTCTATTAAGATCAAGTTAAGACAATTAAATACTGGTGAGACATCAAAAAGCTCAGTAGCCTGAAGAAGTTGATTTTATAAATGAACCAATTCATTTAAGTCTGTGCCTCAATAAATTGCAGTTCCTTCCTGCTATGCATCTCCTCTTGCTGAGTTGGACAGTCCCATGCCATGCTGACACCTGGGAGCAGGGCTCCTCTTGCTTCCTCTTCACCTCCTATCAGCAAGGAGAGAGCTGCACTTGTGGCCAGGAAGGTTTGTAAAGGCACAGGTAATTCAGCATTTTGGGCTCTCCTTGAGAATCATCAGGAATTTAAGCATCAAAATGCTTTGCTGGTCCGTATTATCATTCTCCACACATCTCTCCTCTTGACCTTAGCCCCTCTGTGCCTCAAAGCGCCTATCTCTAAATTGCGGAAGTGTATTACCCCACAACGATGTGATGAAAAAAGGCAGATAATGAAGGCTCATAAGGGCTTTGGTATTTCAACACAGAAGGTGTTACACAGACACAAAGACCATCAGCAGAAATACTGAGTTTGATTGGAACAAGGTACCACCCTGAGGGTACAGATGCCCCAGTTGCCCTTAACACCAGCAGGAGTCCGATCGGCTGCTGGGTAACAACATGCAGGAGAGAGAACTGAGCCTTGTCTTGCTTGGTTGATGCTACTGCAGCAGCTGCACCAGGCCAGATGTGTAGCCCAATACTACTGGTGCAAGAGGCTCCAAGCTCACTTCCTCCTGCTTCCCAAAAGCCTTCAAAGTAAGCAAGGAAGCTGCATTAGCTATAGCAAAGGGCATTCTTCTCTCCTAACACACTAGGACCAGAGCTATCCCTAGCAGAATGAAGTAACTTACATGAACAGCACCAGTCAAATAAGCTGAAGGGGATTTAACTACACAGCTCCCTACAAAGTGAAATCCCTGCAACAATTCATTGTAAAGCCCAAACAGCCATATAGCTGATCCCCACACATCTCCTGCTCACTCACGGTAATGCTACAGCCTTAGCCTTGCCGTCTCCAAGCAAAACCCTCACCCCAGTGCAATGGAAAAGAGTCATAGGGCTAAATCCTTGCACATCATCTCCCGATCCTTCTGCTAGGAGCCCTAACCTCTCACTCTCCTTCAGTCTTCTGCTCTCTGCCTGACCAGCTGCATCCTCCTTCTCTCCTGTCCTTCCAGGTCTGTAAGCTTATCAGGACAGCCTCAGAGACTAAGAGCCCCAACAGGGAACATTCTTCATCACAAAGACAGAAAGCCTTCATCCAGCCAGCAGAATGAAACAGATGAAAAGTAAAGCTCAGGAAATATCTGAGTTCAGTTCTATACCTCTCTGAAAGGCAATTCCAGGAGTGAGTCTGGGGTTTCCCTGGGCATCCTTCCCCAAGGCCCCACTATCTTCCACCAGGAAAAAGACCCTACAAGTCATGGCCTATGGGTGAGCAGTTAAGCAACTTCCAGAGCTTGCTGGGGTTGCAGGTCCCACCAGAGGCAGAGCTTTGAAGAGAGCCATGGCTCTGGCAAATGCTCAACAGCAAAGTCCTGTGCACTCCCAAAGGTTGAGAGCAGGCGGTGCTTTCGAAGACCCTTCTGACAAAATGTCAGCAAATCCTGCATCACTAACAGCCTCAACAACAGATAATAATAGCCTTAATAAAATAAAGCAGCTAATACACCTGAAACAACATCTAGTAGAGAGAAAAAAAAAAAGGAAATTTAATTGGAAACATTGTCTGCAATTTAAATGTCAAAGGAGAAATTGTTTCTGAGCTTCCTGCTGCTCACTGTCATAAACCAGCAGTTTTCGTGAGAGATGAGGAAAATGTCACTGAGGTGCTTTGTGTTCCAGCTCCCTGTGCCCGCTGGTCCCCGTTCTGCACAGTCCCTGCTCTGCTGGTTCCATTCAAGTTTGCTTCCCCACATACTCAGCCAAAAGCTTTCTCTGCAGGGAGACCAGAGTGCTGTCAAGGATGAAAGCAGGCTGGGGGCTCCCAGCTTGTGGTTTGCAGTGCTCCAACTCCTGCTCCTTCGTCCCTGAACAGAGGCCTTGTTCCTATCGCACTGCTGGGCTCCTCCACTCCAAAC
>JAOWBP010004584.1:3831420-3871516 GCA_028571105.1 Tragopan temminckii
GGGTTGGTCTCTTCTAACTGTGACAGGATGAGGGGAAATGGCCTTAAGCTGCACCAGGGTAAGCTTAGGTTGGATATTAAGAAAAACTTCTTTACAGAAAGGATTGTTAAGCACTGAAACAGGCTCCCCAGTGAGGTGGTTAAGTCACCATCCCTGGATGTGTTTAAAATCCATTTGGATGTGGTGCTCAGGGACGTGATTTAGCAGAGGGTTGTTAGTTAGGATAGTATGGTTAGGTCATGGTTGGACTTGATGATCTTTAAGGTCTTATCGAACCTGAGTGTTTCTATGATTCTGTTCCCCTTCTGTAGAGCGCTCACCATGGTCAATGAGAACCAGCATACCTGCAGTGCCAGTTCCAGCTCCAAGTCCGATGGCGGCAGCAGCAGTGGGAGTGAGAGCTCCAAGGACAGCTCACGCTGCTCCACTCCTGTCCTCGATGCCGAGCGTCATGAGCGACTGCGGGAGAAGATGCGGCGGCGGCAGGACTCTGGGGACAGGTGGTTCTCCCTGGAATTCTTCCCTCCACGCACAGCCAACGCTGCTGTCAATCTCATCTCCAGGTGAGGGCCGCAGGGTAAGAGAGGGGATAGATGAAGCCTCTTTGGTGGAGGGTTGGGAAAAAGTTAATGAGGCAGGCTCTGCCCCGTGCTCTGTCTCCCCTTCCAGGTGACGAAGCAGGTAATGGGGCTGTGCTTTCCTGCTGAGGAGGGTAATGGACACCAGGTAACTTATCTTCCTTGGAGGCCCTCAAGTGACGTGGTGGGGTTGTTGAGAGTGCAGGGCTGCTGTCATGCTCTAGGTCTGAAGCCAAGTGCTGGGGACAACAGAGTAATAGCTATTTAAAACAGAAAATATTTCATGGACAGTGTGCTCATATCTCTGGGACTGACTCCCACAGGTTTTCAGAATCATTCAGCCACTACAGTTTGTGCCTCTGTTTTACCAAGGACTCCAGTTTTAGACTCTGAGACTGGTTTCCCCATGTACATGCTGCATGGAAGGTGATAGATCTCAGCAGAACTAAAGGTTATCCTGGAGCCTGAGCCACCACGTACTCACCTGGAGGAGAAGAGGGATTCTCATTACACTTTCTGTAGCTGCAGTATGCCAGTGCCATGTTTACTTTAAACAGAAGGGCCTGTTCCAGCCCAGAGCAGGAGAGAGGAAAAGTTAGAGGAGCCTTCATCTCTTCTGTGAGGCACGCTTGGAAACACCACAGAGATCTGGCCTACCTTTCCATGTTGAAGCTGGGAAAGGAGGTTCTGGCATAGTCTTCCATCTCAAAGTGAATGGGATGTGCATTGTGGTCTACCAGAAGGTACATCAGTCTAACAGAACATACTGAGAGGAAGTTTATTCTATAGAGAAGACTTAAGTTGCTTCCTTCTTCTAAGAGATTCTATGCTCTTCCTCATTCAGCCTCGAGTGATTGTTATCTTTATTCATTTCATATTTGCCACGTGTTTAACTCTTAGTTACATGCTTTTCTTGGTGACTCCTGCTGCTGTCATCCAAGTTTTCCCTGCTTGTTGATGGTGTTCCAGCAGGGAGCAAGATATCCTGGCATAGAGAGGAGGTGAGCTGGCTACCTGGTAGGCTAACACAGCTCTAAAATCCACAGGTTTGACCGCATGGCAGCAGGTGGTCCTCTCTTCATTGATGTGA
The DNA here is from genome assembly GCA_028571105.1 of Tragopan temminckii. Classification (NCBI taxonomy): domain Eukaryota; kingdom Metazoa; phylum Chordata; class Aves; order Galliformes; family Phasianidae; genus Tragopan; species Tragopan temminckii. Next base: position 3,833,089 of record JAOWBP010004584.1, read on the forward strand.
CATGGCATCCTGCAGGGGACCCAGGATCTGACAAGGAAACCTCCTCCATGATTATTGCCAACACTGCAGTCAACTACTGTGGCCTGGAGACCATCCTTCACATGACGTGCTGCAATCAGACCAAGGATGACATCACAGGGCACCTGCAGAAGGCCAAGCGACTGGGGCTGAAGAACATCATGGCATTGCGTGGAGGTGAATCCTTTTGTCCTAGAGCACTTAGTAGGGCTGAGGTAGTGTTGCTGTTGCATTCAGCTTCATGGCAAAATGAAGAAGTAACTGGAGGGACTGGATTTATTCTCTTTCCAGATCCTGTTGGTGAGGAATGGGAGGAAGAAGTACATGGATTCAATCATGCTGTTGATCTGGTTAAGCACATTCGCAGTGAATTTGATGATTACTTTGACATCTGTGTGGCAGGTATGCATTTTCTGATGCAAACTGTGGGGTGGGGGAAATCAGCCCAGCAGTCCCTTTCTGGACCTGGATTGTAAATGACACAGTGATCTCACTTCCTAATTTCTGATGTGTTGTCTTGGCTTTTCTTTTCTTCATCCCCTCCAAAGGCTACCCCAAGGGTCATCCTGAAGCAGAGAGCTATGAGGCAGACCTGAAGCACCTGAAGGAGAAAGTTCTTGCTGGGGCAGACTTCATCATTACACAGCTTTTCTTCCGACCGGAAACCTTTCTCAAGTTCATGAAGGACTGTCAAGCCATTGGCATTACCTGCCCCATTATTCCTGGCATCTTCCCCATACAGGTGAAATCAAGTTATTCTGGCTTGGGGAGGCAACATGAAAACATGTTAGGTGTTTTGGTGTCAGGGCCTGAGAGAGGTCTGTGAATACCCTCCAAAAATTTCTGGGAAGTAAGAGTGCTAAACATGTGACAAATCTGTAGGTGAAATTCTGTAAAGGTTTTCTGTACCCATATGGCACAGAGGGATATAAAGGACAGTTGCCTACCTGTTCTGAGTCGTTAGACATCGCTGTCAGCATGCTGAGCTCAGGCACTGAGTAGGTAAACGTGATGAAATCACCTGACCTGACACAAACAGTCTGCATTACTATCCTAGGGATGGGGCCTGGCTGTATGAAATCCAGGAGCCCCCAGTTCTGTCTCCTGCTGCAAAGTTGAGATCAGCTGTTACTGGACATGAGAAAAGGACCTGGAAAGACTGAAATCCTGTTTATCTTCACCCAGGGTTACCACTCTCTGCGCCAGCTGGTGAAGCTCTCCAAACTGGAAGTGCCCCAAGAAATCAAAGATGTGATTGAACCCATCAAGGATAACGATGCAGCTATCCGGAACTATGGGGTGGAGCTGGCAGTGTCCATGTGCCGGGAGCTGCTGGACAGTGGCGTGGTGCATGGGCTCCATTTTTACACCCTCAATCGGGAAGTGGCTACTACTGAAGTCCTTAAGCGCCTTGGCATTTGGAATGAGGACCCTAGGTGAGCTGAATATGCTGTTTTGTTTTAGTTCTTGCACATCCCATCTACTGAATGCATAAGGAATGGATGGGTTGGTTCTTCTCTTCTGCTTTTTAAGTACCTTTCTGCATTTAGACATTCATCTTTCCTGCAGATCTCTGATAAAAGCTGGGAGGAAGGGTAGGTAGTGGAGGGAAGAACTGAAGTAGCCTGTTCTGTGGAACTTTAAAACCTAAGCTCTTAGAGCTGCCACTTGGAAGAAACATTTTTTTAAGTTTCTCAATACATTCGCAATACAGGGAATGGGATCTGAACCCACATCCTTCAAAATAGGCAAGAGGAAGCACAGGCAGAGGGATAACTTTTCCTTCACACAGTGCTCTTCCCTTACTTCACCCAATCTCAGATGTCAGTCCTGCACTTAACAGACACCTACCAAGCATCTGTGAAGGAAAACCTTTTGCATAAAGGAGGAAGAGGTTTATTTGATTTTGTCCTACCTCTTAGCAAAAGATGAGAAGTAATCTATTTGTCACTTGTTCTCTCCAGAGGCCAACTCTATAGGAGGAAGGCTTCCACCCTCTTGTGGAAAGACAGCAGGAGAAGTGTGTTGACTTCTGCTTTCTCTGTGCAGGCGACCTCTGCCTTGGGCAGTCAGTGCTCACCCTAAGAGAAGAGTTGAAGATGTTCGGCCAATCTTTTGGGCCTCTAGGCCAAAAAGCTACATCTATCGAACTCAAGAATGGGATGATTTCCCCAACGGTCGATGGTAAGCTGTTAGCCTGCAATGGCAAGGTGTGGTACAACAGCCTGCTGCACAGTTGATCTCTGTAGTTAGTGGCTGTCCTATGCATGCCTTCGGCCTGGCAGGAATGATGGTTTATTGTTGAAGAGGTCCCCATTTGCGTGGATTTGAATGAAGTGAAGAGAATGGCACCAAGGTGTTGAGGCTCCTGGTCTTTAGAAGGATTGTGGTGGATACTTTTCCTGGATGGCTGTTTTCTTGCGTCATCAAATTGGTGCATCTTCATCAGTGCTTTGTTAATCCTGTGTCTGTTCTGCTTACAGGGGTAACTCCTCTTCTCCAGCCTTTGGGGAGCTGAAGGACTATTACCTCTTCTACCTGAAGAGCAAGTCTCCCCGTGAGGAGCTCCTGAAGATGTGGGGAGAAGAACTGACTGGTGAGGAAAGCGTCTTTGAGGTTTTCACATGTTACATCACCGGAGAGCCCAACAAGAATGGACACAGGGTGAGAGGTGGCCCTGGAAGGGCTGGTCAGTGTGGCACAGACAACAGTACTTAATTTCTCTTGTTCCTGTCACATTGTTCTAAACGAGAACAATGGCAGTTTCCTATCTAAAGCTGCTGAGATAGTGGTTGAAGGGGAATACTCTCTCCAAGGAGAATCCAAGAGCCAGAGCTAGGGCTCAGCATAAAAAGGAAGCTGCTGTAGCATCATGCTGAGCTCATTCCTGGAGTTGAGCATGCCTGCCCCCCTGGATGAAACCTGAGAATTCTGCCTTGTGTGAGATATGTTTAAGATCATTAAGGCATTTCTGAGTTCCTTCAGCATCAGTTAGTAACCAAAGGATTGTTGTACACACCCACATTGTAAGCCATTCTCTCTGCTCGTGGTAGGTTACGTGTATGCCCTGGAATGATGACCCTCTTGCTACTGAAACCAGCCTTCTGAAGGAGCAGCTGGAGAAGGTCAACAGACGAGGAATCCTGACTATCAACTCCCAGCCAAACATCAATGGCAAACCATCCACAGACCCCATTTTTGGCTGGGGACCTAGTGGAGGTTATGTCTTCCAAAAGGTACTGCGCTCTTCTGCTGGGTAGCAGTAAGTTGTGACCTAGTACAGTCTCCATGAGCTAGGAAGGTCTTAGGCTTCCAACCAGATACTACTTCTGCCAGCTCCTTATTCTAATGCTTTCTTGCTGGGATAAGACAAAGTTCCTCTGGTGACTTAAGAGACAGATCATGTCAACACTGTGGCTTACCTAGCTGTTTTCTCCCACTTCAAAACAATTTCTTGTTTTTACTCATTGATGCTAACCACTTGCAGAGCAGAGCTATCAAGATTCAGATTAAAAAAAACAAAACCAACAATAAAACATGCCTGCCCACTGCAGCTGATCCCATTCCCAATGCAGAAAGCACCCAGGTTTCTCATAATAGCAATCAATGAAGCAGTATCTCTACCATCCAGCTTTTCATGCTAATAACTGGGTATTTAAAAATTCTCCCATCCATCTTTCTCTAAGGCAGAGTTCTTCACCAGTTGCCTCCACTGCAGCACTTCTGCTGTGGTTACTTCTGGTCTGCAAGCAGTCTTATCTCTCATGCCTGCCTCCTACTGTCATGCATTTTCAGGCCCTACATCCTTGCCATTAATGGCTGTGATAGGAATCTCCTGTGTCAAGGTAAATGCCAGGCAAGTGGCTTGTACTAGGAAACAAAGCAGCTGTGTTCAAAAGGGATCCGAATTACTAAAGCCATGAAATGAGCAGATGGCAAATGCAGTTATGTTTTCAAAGAAAAAAACAAATTCCCTGAGGTGAGGGGAAATCCATCATCACACAATAGCCAGGAAATGGGGGGAGGGGAAGCAGTTGTTGGAGCAGCCAAGCACAGAGCAGCAGTAGATGGAGGAAGTACAGAATTAGATTGTGTGAGCTCACTGGGAGAACTGAGGACAAAAGATGAGACTGGACAAAAGGCAGGGTGTTTCAGAGCCCAGCTGAGACCTCTGACTTCATCTCCTGCTAGGCTGGGCTGCCTTGACAGGATACTGCTGTTCATGGGATACCACACAGAAGTCAAACTCAGGCTCCTTCCAGGAACTCTGGCCAGTACTGGCTGCTTTCCAGGCCCAGCAATTGTGGTTATACTGCCTGGAGCATATTATGGCCTGTCTGCTTACATGGGTACGGGTCAAATAGCTTGCAGCTTTCCTAAACTGGCCGTTCTCGGGCTGTTACCTCTGTTCTCCACGAGTTTTCTCAGCTCTCTTGCCAATTTGCTTTGCCCTTTGCTCCAGTCCCCTTTGTAATACATATTTCTGGGGATGGATGTAGAAGTCTTAGGCTGCCTGGTTGCTAAAAAGCACAGGTTACAACTGTTCTTTTGGTTGCCTATGTGTTAGCCCTGCCGTGAGTTAGGGCTCTTATTTTTTTCTCTCTTCCCACCCTGCCAGGCATACCTAGAGTTCTTCACCTCCAGTGAGATCGTCACAGCACTGCTCAAAGTGTTGAAGAAGTACGAGTTGCGGGTGAACTACCACATTGTCAATGTCAAGGTAGGCTGATATTCACAGGATACTTTCACCACCTTGGGAGAAAGGCAAAGGTCAAAGATTCAGACATCCCCAGGAACAAATTAGGACATGAAGGAAAAGTGAAACAAGTCAGCTGTGACCTGCAGCTGCTGTCTGATCTCTTAACAAGGACAGGAAAATTGCTCTGACTCAATATCTCCTCCAGCAGCTGCTTCAGAAAGGTTTTCTTTTCCTTCTAGGGACAGAATATCACCAATGCCCCTGACCTGCAACCCAATGCTGTCACCTGGGGCATCTTTCCAGGCAGGGAGATAATCCAGCCCACTGTGGTAGATCCTGTAAGCTTTCTTTCCTGGAAGGTGAGTCCTTTCTGCTGCTGGACACAGTTGTGATACCCTGGAAATTCAGTGTCTGGTTTGTTTTGAATCTGTAACACCACTTGCAATTGATTACTGTCGTGGTATTAGCTTGCTGCAATCTGCTCCCTCAATGTATTTACAGCTTCTCTCAAGTGAGAGCTTTTCAGAGACACTAAGTAAATACCCGGGAGGCTGGGGAGCCATCATCTCCATATGAGTCCCCAGAGCTCTGAGCAATAGCTTTCCCTCCCACTACCCGCACAGGGGCAGTATTGAGCCATTTTACTCTAAGCATGTTTCATTTCAGCTCTGAACAGTTGTTTGTGGTACCTTCCACTGCCTGGAAAGCAGGAGCTTCCTTGCTCAGCTCTTGCAGCATTTACTGTGAAGAAACAAGCCACAGGCATGCCAGGCATATGTGATGCTGATTGTCCCAGTTGAGGTAGTACAAAATGTGCATTAAACCCCCCCAAACATCTCTCTCTCCTCGGCAGGATGAGGCCTTTGCTCTGTGGATTGAACAGTGGGCCAAGCTCTATGAAGAGGAGTCACCCTCTCGCATGATCATCCAATACATCCATGACAACTATTATTTGGTCAACCTGGTGGACAACGACTTCCCACTTGAGAACTGCCTCTGGCAGGTTGTGGATGATACTTTTGAGCTGTTGAACTCTCCACCTCAGCAATGAAAAACTCGTCTTCTACTCCCTTACTTCTTCCTTCTGTCTGCTGACTGCAAGGAGAGAAAAAAGCAGCTCCTTTCAGAATGCTGGACCAGACCTCCTAAACCCAGTGAGCGTTGCTGCTCAGAGTCAGGCAACTCTGATCAACCCCCATTATGAGCTCTTCTATCCCTAACAAAAATGTTCCCTATCCCTTTCCACTGAACAGTAGCCAGAAGAATCACCTGTGCTTTTGAGCTGAGGTTCTCTGCTGAGCTTGAACGCTGGCTCTGCAGGATGGAGGGGTGCTTACCGTGATTATGTTGATACAGCTTGTAGGAGAAACCTTGCACACCAATGTGGTACAGCTCAGTAGAAGTCTGGCAGCCTTCTTCTGCAAGGTATGCTGCTTTTGGGGGTGGAAACACTCCTGTCAGCAACATCTATGCAAGGAAGTTGATGCAGCAGCTCCCAACCATAAAAAGAAGCTCAAGCTGCTCTTACATTGCACTCCAAAGATGTATTGCATCATAACTAATATCAGGCTCTTTTTGTGCTCACTCCAGAAGCAGGTTTAATTTTTCCTAACTTTCCCTCTTAGCTGTACTTCCTGATTTTTAGGTTTTTTTTAATGTGAATATGAATTCCACTTCTGGATGTGATCAAATAGGATTCACTCTACTTAAAGATACAATAAACTACATGTATACGGGTGTCTCTTGTACGAGACTAGATTATTGTAAGCAGCACAAAGAATAATGTTTGCAAACTAATCAACTTGGCCCAAGGGAAAGGTTTAACAAAACAACTGATTGCTAGGCAGTGCTGCCTCCATTTCTAACACATGCCCCAAAGGAAATATGGACAAAGGAATAATGACCACCTATGGTCCCTGCCTCAGTTCTGCGTGGCCACAAGAGTGGTAGTCCTTCTCTAGTATCTATAGGAAAAAAAAAACCATAATCTTTCTTGACCTAATGACTCTAGCAGACTTAGGCCTTGCACCAGTGAAAGAAGGTGCTGCCAAGGCTGCATTGTCCTTAATCCTGCAAAGCTACCCCAGGCTAGGAAAAACAAGACCTTGGGGCAGCTCCCAGTGGGATTTCAAGATCCCTGCTAAGCTGCAAGCATCTCTTTCAAACAAGCAAGGAAGAAAAGCCTTTTCCAGATTCTTCAAACCCTCTCATTACAGCTGTCTGAGACTGGGCTCATATATCCAGGGTAATTACAGGGCATCAATCACAGGAGCAAGTAATGGGAAGGTTGGGGGTCAGACACGCCTGTCTTCCCCCAGCAAAGCTTTTGGTGCTCAGCTGTTCCCAGCAGGTTTCTTCATCCCTAGCCCATTCAGTGCAGAAAGAAACCAGCATGAAGCAGTCAAGAGGTTGGCCACCCACTGAAAGCCTTAATGAAGAGCTGATGGACTTGGACAGGGGGTAGGAGCCAAGTGGGAATCATCCTAACCACCCAAGGGAAGAGCCTAATCTTAAAAATAAGGCCTCTGTTCACAGTGACCAGAGTCAGTCCAAACTTTGGAATCAACAGCACGTAGCATTTCCACAAACACATTCCTGCTCACTTCTTCAAAACCAAGGTTTGCTTAGTCTCTTATATGACACTAAGCTCTCACCTAAAAAAAAAAAAATTAAAAAAAAAATAGTTAAGGGAGGTCCTATAAAGTATTTTTTGACTTTTAATCAGAATTCCAACAAAATCAGGCTCTAGCAGAAAAGGGAATGCAACCTCACAACAAAAGCTATTAAGGAAGTTCTCAAGTTTGTGGCAGTAGGGAGGCAGGATATCAGTCCTTTAAAGAAGACCTTTCTCTGGATACCACCTCTTCCTGGTTGTTGTTTGGCTATCACCATGCTTTGGGCCTGCAGCACTGTTTTTAATCACACGAGTAGATCATGCACTGCTTTCTTGATTGCAAGAGACCAGCTCTTTGTTGTGACTGCCAGCTGTATCCTCCACTCCAGAAACGAGCTGCTGCAGGCAGGCCCCACCATTCAGCAGTGTCCTCTGTCCTTGAGTTGGAATGCTGTGAGCTGACGCCATCTTCCAAATGCCTGAAGAAGAGGGGACAAATCAGAAACTCAGGTTACCCTTAAGGGACTGCAGCCACCCACACAGCACCAGTGAACCCAGCTCTTCCTCTAGCAATGGCCAAGCCAGATGCCTCACTGTTCATTTAGTGTCTTCTCCATCCTCCCTGTGTTACTGTAGCCAACAAGGGAAGTGAAGAGTACAAATCAATGTGACAACCTCCTCCCTCTGCCCTCGTTTCAATACTTGCACTGGTTGTGTTAAAGGAGGACTTAGTCCTGCATGGACCTTTAGGAGGCAGAGGAGGGAAGCGACTATTTGAGGTACTGGGCTTTGCTTGCACATTCAGATTTGTAACAATGTGCCTGGTCCTGCATGCAAGTCACCACAGTCCTCCAGCAACAGCGTGGAGCCTGTCTGTTCCCTAAGTGGGCTCTCAAGAGGCAAAGGATTCACGGATTAACATCCTGTTATGTGCCCCTTTGAACCCTTATCAGAGGTCTGCTACTCCAAAGACAAACCCAAATAAAGCTGAAAGCTATTTTCCCTTGTTTTGGGCAAGTCCCATTCTTGATGAATTCAATTTCTCTTTCTTGATGTATTCAACTTCTCCTTTCAACAGTGCTTTGTTCAGGGAGGGAAATATAGGGAACATCAGTTGTCCCTTTGTGGCGTTTGCTGATCCACCACAGAGCCTGGCACCTTCCACCTTTCAATTCCTTGGTAAAGGCACACACCCACTTACCCACACAGTAAGAAGAAGCTGTTTCCCACAAAATGACATAGGTGTATGGGACTCAGTTTACATCCCTCTAACCACAAACTATGATTTGCTTATTATCTTTCTGATGTGACACCTCACAGGAACAAGGAAGCACGTGGGCCCAGACATAGCTCCATGTTCTGTTTCACCTTCCTGGTAGCAATAAGGGATAGCCCTCCCTGGAGCCTTGGCATCTTGAGCTTAGATCTAAACCTTTTAACCCTTATGGCTATACCAGAGGTTTGGAGTTCAAAGAATAAAAGCAGCCTTCAGTGCTTACCTCAGACAGCAGGCTCCTGGCTTCAACCTCCAAAAACCTCTGCACTACACAGCTTTGTAAATATCGACGTCTCCACGCTTTCCAGGCCTTTTCTATCAGCCGCTGCTGGTCCTGCCAGGAAGAAAGGCAGTGCACAGATCAGATCATGGAATAGTTTGAGTTAAAAGGGACTCTTATAAGCCACCTGGTCCAACTCCTCTGCAATAAGCAGGGACACCCACAGCTCCATCAGTGCTCAGAGCACCTCCAGCCTGACCTTGGGCGTCTACAGGGATGGGACACCACCAGCTCTCTGGGCAACCTGTGCCTGTGCCTCACCACCCTTATTGTAAAAAAAAAAAACTTCCTCTTATATCCATTCTAAATCTCCCCTCTTTTTCTTTGAAAGCATTTCATCTTATCCTGAGCAGAGGAGAGATCAATGACAAGCTGGCATTACAAAGAGAAAGCTGGATAAAGTAGCCACAACAGCAAACTGGGATTTTATCTGCACATTTGTGCATGTTAAATCCCCAGGTCTCATCTAGGATGTAGTTGAGGCTGCAAGCATAGTGGGCTTATCCACTAACACCCATCATTGGCAGTACCACTCACCAACACCTGTGCCAGCATCATCACCCTGCTGGCTTCTTTCCACTGCTGCCAACCCCTTGCCAGACTGCGCAGCCTCCTGGCACGCTGGCACCGGCGCAGTGTCACTGTGTGATGCCACCACCTCAGATACTTCCTCCTGTAGGCAAGAAAATGAAGAAAACAAGCTTTTGTCAGGGAGTCTTTCCCTGGTGGCAAAACAATGATGAAGCTCAGAGCCCTCCAACTCTGCCTACCCAAGCCAACTGTCATTCCACTCATCGGAGTTCACCTCTGCTTTGTTCTCCTGGATCCTGGCATGCCCAGGGACAGGTCCTACCAAATCATGTCTCTCTAGCTGTTGAGGGAGTAGCAGCCTTTCAGTTCTCCTTTGGCTTCTGTAGATCAGCAGCCAGCGGTGAACAGCACTGGGAAAAAACCCAAGGGAAGCAGCTGGAGCTGAACCTTTCTCTCTGCACCCTCTCCTTTCTAGGAAAGAAAAGAGGAATCACACAGGAGCTAACGGGAGGAAGAGATTAGAGTTGCCACAGGTTCTCAGTCCTTTGGACACTAAAAACAGAAGCAGTTCACAGTCAACATTTGGCTGCAGTGAGCATCTACTTCACAGAGAAACCCCAGTCATTAGGTTGGCAAGCACCTCTCCCCCTCCCCACTCGCACACCCCATATGGCCCCACAAAAGGAAGAGAGAACAGGGTATCTTACTTATGGACAAAGACAAAGACATCTTCTTGCTCTTCCTAGCGCCTATCAGGGTACTGCATTGCCGTGAGCACTGGGAAAAGGCAGCTGCTTTTGTCCAGTAGTTGCAGGCCTGCAAACAGAATTAACACAGCTGCAGCCAAGTCTAAACACATGCATACGTACAGCACAGAAACTAGCCTTACAGATACACTTATGTTCATATCCCTGCAGGTAGTTTAATGTGCTAGACCCCAGGCTGGAAACTGCACAGATGAGTCCCAGCAGGACTGACTCAGTCTTTCAAAAATCAATCCAGCTCTTTGTGGTTTATTAGCTGTGAACCTTTTGAAATAGTATGCACCTCTGACAGCTCTGTCTGCTCTGCAGGGACAGTGATTATCCCATCCCATCTTTGAGCAGAGAGGAAGGAGTGCTCTTGTCTCTCTGGTCAAAAATATCCCCACTCCTTAATACTGCTCCAGATGGTTGCAGTAATCTGTGCCAGATTATGGTGATGAAGTTGTTTGCACAGTCTGTAAAGAATTTCAAGGCAGAAACTAAGCAGTCACCACAGTTAGGACAAGCCAAACCAGGTTTTCCTACAAGCCCTGTCAATGCAGCTCAGTGCTCGGTGACCCACAAGCCAACTGGGAGTTCTAAATCATCTCATAAGGACTTTCTTCTTACCTGTTTCACAGTGGCCACAGACCCCAAGCGTAGGGCTTTCTGTCCCCTTGAGGCCAATCGCCAGCGCTGACAGGCTTTAGCTTGAGAACATCCATGCCACGTGTGGTTTTTCTCCTCTCCCAGCAACTGCTGTTTAGCTGTCAACAACTTCACTCTCCATTCTGCAAAACTCACTTCTAGAAGACGGTGCTCTCTGACCCTTCTAAAATAACAGAGGGCTTCTCGCTGCCTCAGTCTGCAGGCAGTGACCTGGGCCCAGATGACTACGCACCTGAAAAACAGCACAAACACAGAAAAGTGTTCTTTATCAGCACCAAACAGACAATGGACCAAATTCCACCTTCTCAACCCACTGTGCAGTGTTATGTGTAAGTAGTCAAAGGAATATGACTGCTCCCTTCTGGCCATTCCAGTGTTGCTGCTCTTTAAATACCCCTACAAACAGAATATAATGGTATATTACATTTTCCCTCTGCTGACAAGGAAAAAAAAAGAATTAAATTAGTCAGTCTGATCTTTCTCTGTACCAGCAGCTGATCTTTAGGATGATGCTTTATAGGGAAAGGCTGTTTACTTGTGGGATAAGAGTAATGACGCTGCTGAAATTTCCTTCAGCACCATCCCAGCAGACCCAGTTAAGTCTGCCTGCTGCAGGATCAAGCTGGATTCAAAACAGCATCTCATTGTGAAGATGCAGATTTTCCTCTTTTTCTTGGCTGAAACGCTAAGGGCCTGCTGTACACAGGATATATGGCTGGAAAAGAATTATTCAAATTTTATTCAAGATTTTATTTAACAAATAAACAAATCCTACAGTGTGTACAGAAGGAGTTACAATTAACAGCACTGCAAATCTGCACCTACAATAACTCCTATCTACTCTGATGCACAGGGGGCAGTCTCCCTGCCCAAACCCAGAAGCAAATCTGCTTTTTAACTCTTGGCTTGTCCTGTTGGTTCCTCATTCCACTTGGGTTTTCATTATGCAAACTGCCCCACTGCACCATGGGACGGAGGTGTAAATATCCTCTGCCTGGCAGGCTTCTCTGAAGATCAAGAGAATCTATTGCAGGTTATCCTAGCATGAAAAATGCCCCCCTCAGAAGAAACAGGGCTCAGCCTGTACCACAGCTACGCTGACTGGCAAGCTGATTTATTTATTGACATTAAGGTGAGAAATTAGAGGCGATCTCCCATCAAAAGAGAGCTCAGAAGGAAGATTAATGGTGGAGACACACTACGGGAAGGAGCAACATGAAGGACTTCTCTGAAACACAATTCCCACTAGGGTGCCACCACACAGATTGATTTGCAGAAGAAAACGCAACTGGGTGGGGTGAGCATAGAGTCTAAGCATCACAGCTGCTAAGGTTTTACTGTGTTTCTTTTTTGTTGCTGCTTTTTCCTCTGCTGACCTTCTCTGCTTCTGAGGCTGAGCCTGCAATTCATAAGTAAATCTGCTAGGAACAAACCTTCACTTCCCATGCCTTAAATGAATCCTTGGCATAAATCATCTCACTGATCAAACAGGTCAGAATACACTGAATCCGCTGCTACATAAATGTTCTTCATTCAAAGCTTCCCTTGGAAATGCTTCAAAGAAAGGAAACAAACCTGTGCAGGAGGAGACGCTCCCAGAATAAAGCAGCATTTTTCAGCTGCCTTGTTTGGCAGCGCCACGTCTGCAGGATCAATCTCTTCTTCTCCTGGCAGCTGTGCTGAGCCCATCTCTGCTGCAGCTCCTTCATGTTACACTTCCCTATGAGAAAAGACAGGAGCTTGCTGAGATAAGTTCTACTTCTCCCCCCCCCCCATTACAGAGTCCACACAAGAGCAGAGAATACACCTGCTGCAAATTGCAGTCTAGGAAATCTTAGTCTGGCCCATCATCTCTTGAGCAGCTGAGAAGACTACCCAGTTCACCCCTTCCCCAATCAGCCTCCCTGATTGCATCTCCCTAGCATCAGTTACACACTGCAAAACAGGGCAATAAGGCTCTCACTAGCCCCCAGACTAGTGTTCACACACCTAGAACCAGAAGCAGGAGTTTCTCCAGCCCAACCATTCCCACAGTGTTCTTATACAGAGGCAAATGCTGCTGCAGGATGGAGTAACTCACTTTGACAGTAAGAATGCCAAAGCCGAAGAGCATCAGCAGTCATCTGGTGGAGGTGACACCTGAATCTCTGGTCAGCTTCCACTTTCTGGGCCAATCTCTTCTTCCACAAGCTGAAAGCCATCTGGCAGCAATTAAATTGGTATTTAAGGCCTGCTGCTACTTTTTGGTTCTTGTTCTCTGCAGCCCAGTGGTGCCACCTGAGAAAGGCTCTGAGAAGGGCAAAGATCATTGGAGCAACTGTAGGAATAACTCAAACAGACTCATACAGTTGTAATCAAAACCTTAAAAATAAATATATGTGAGATATTTTACGAAATGCATTGGATCTGTTCTCATCCTTCCTTAAGTAAATGTCAGGGTAAACCAAAGGCAGGGCAAGGTGTAAGGGAGTAAGGTGTTCTGTCCTGGCTGTGCCAAGTCTTCCATTCTCTGCAATTTCTGAATAAGTAGAGAGCAAAGCCAGTTCAGTAGATAGGAAGTTACCTATCTACTGAAGGTAGGTGGAAGGCTTGATACCAGTAGCGCTGGGCACGCTCTAACTTCTGAGGCAGCTCATCAAACCAGAGAGAACGGCATTTAGATATAATAATTTTGAAGCAGGAAATAAAGTAATGGGTTGCAAAACTTCCACTGAAAAAGGAAAAAGAGGAAGTTTCTGGAAAAGCAAGTGTGGAGCTCCTGAAACAGACAGCTTTAGGAAACTTCTGAGAAGCACAATATCTACCGAGACAGCTGAAGAAGCCTGCAGTACTGCTGGGCCTTTGTGAGTTGCTGAGTTCGAGTGGACCAGATGATGAAGTACTTCTGCAGGCAGCATTTCTCCACGTGGTGCCAGGAACTCTCCACCTCCTTCTCAGAGCTGCAGTCCTGTAATCCAGAAAAACAAAGAAGTCCTGAACTGCTGCTTCGACACAGTCACTCCCTGCAGCTCAGCCTGTTCTTGCTGCTGTGGATTCTGTGAAAGTGACATCTAAGTCCCTGTTGCTAATCCTCCCCCCCCCCACACACACACATCTATGTACAAGGGTCTGACATGGTTTTTAAATCCCAGGCAGATGGACAACTTCCAATTCAACTAGAAAGTGAACAGGAAGAGCTGCCCTAAGACATAGCTCAACCCCCACCCCACCTCCCAGGCCTTCTGTCTGACCACAAGAAGAGAAGAACAGTGAGATCTTCCATACCCTGACACTGAAACCCAAAGGCTCTTTCCTCATTTGGACCATGCAAAAAGCAGTTATACATTTACATGCATTGCATCATTTTTCGGTCTCACCTCTTCCCATATAGAGTAACTGACAAGAGGCTGGACATTCCTGTCTGCACTCTGCAGTGCCAAAGACTGGAACTGACCTCCCACAAGCCAATTTTCTCTGCAAGAAAAATATGTCAGTCAGGAAAGCAAGAGAAAGAAGAAAGTATCTGTAAGGCTGTTGTGAGATGATATGGGTGACTATCCTGAAAGAATGAATTTGGCCAGACCAAACAACCTGCATCCCAAGGAACAAGTCTCCAACTCACCCAGCTCTAGTCCTCCATGGAGGAAAGGAAGCCTGCAAGCACAGCTCTCCATTCAGCTCAGCTGGCAGCTCTGCACATTGGTGTAGTTGCAGGAAAGAATTGTAATAGGGCAGGTATGTCACATCCTCAGCAGTCAGAACGGAGGAGCAGCTCTGCTGGCTGCTGTCACTAAAACTGTATTCCTGCATGTAAGGAGAGAAAAAGACACCATGAGACAAGTGTTCTAACAGTAGAATTACTCTGCTAACAGTTCTGACCATGTCATTTACAGCTCCTTTCAGCCAAGAATCAGGAAAATCCAGAATGCATCCAAAGGAAACACAGGCTAGCAAGGGCAGTTCCAGAGCACAAACACATCCTTGATGGGAAAGCACATCACAGAGGCAGCAAATATGCCTGCTTGACCTTTTCTCAGTGAAGAGCTTATTTGTATTTCATCCCTTCCACCTTGCAGCCACAAACAGGAACAAAGTACACAAGAGAACCACACTAACTCAGCAGTTCCCAGTATCATTACATGAGGAGAGCTGAGAGAGAAGTGAGTTTACAACTTCTGATGCCAGGATCCTACAGCCTGAGAGCTCTTCAGGCCTAAACACTGAGCACAGTTTCTTAATGACAATACCACGTTGAAGCAGAATTTATTTCCCGAAAAATCCCAATTTCAGAGCAGTTTGTACATAGAGGGCAGAGAAAGGACCTGTAACAAAACTCCCTCACCTTTTCCAGTGAGCTTTGAGAGGCAAGAGTAGTTGGAGCACTGCTGTGGAAGCCAGAAGATGTTGAGCGTTCCTCACAAAACAGCATAGCAAGAGGTTCTTCGTAGACAGCCCTGTGAGAGTGCTGAGGACTTTGTCTGTTTGTCTTCAGCATGAGATACTTCTGGTGCCATAATTTCAGAGCTTTTCTGAGTCTACGCTCCTCCAAAGCCTGAGAGAAAGAACTGAGACAGAAGATACTGAGATGGCAAAGCGACTGAAGAGAGATACCAGAGGGGGACACTAGTATAGATTAGATGGACAATAGATAGAACAAGAAGTTTTTCCAGGGGGACTGGGATTCAAGTGGACACAACCAAACAGGGCTCCAGGAACTGGTTTTGTCACTCACTCAGCTCTGCAGTGCTCGTACAGCCTCTCTTTCCACAACAGATACACTCTCTGGAGTTTCATCTTTAGGCAGAAGTCATCAAGAGAGTAGCCTGTTTTCTCAGGAAATTGTGTCACTACAGCCCACCATGGCCAGCTGTCATCTCCTTCTGTTGTAGTCCTGTGAGATACTGAGCTTACAGCTGGTCCTTAGCCAATTACAGAGATTGACAAGAGACAACAATTGTCAGAAAGCATTCATATGAAACTCAGTCCAGCCCAGCTCTCTAACAACTTTCTTTCAAGGCTTAAGGCTTTATTCTGGGTCTATAAAATAGGGATCAAACTGCTTATAACATTAGAGACACTTCCAGAACAACTAGCCCTCCACCTACTACTCATAGTATTTCTTAGTTCCATGTACTGAGAACTGAAATGGGCTGCCCAGAGTCCTGGGGACCTTCAAATTCGGGCTGGATGGCTTAGAGCTCTAAGCTGTAGATGTCCTTGTTCACTGTGGGGGAGTTGGACTAGATCACCCTTAAGGGTTCCTTCCAACTCAAAAGATTCTATGCTTCTATTTATTATCTGTACCTCTCTGTTATCAGGCTGTTTTCAGCTGCTTTTCAGGCTTCAGTTCACCGTACAAGTGGAGAAGGAATAAGTCTCAGCACCTCCAAATCTTAGATGCTCCACAAGCCCCATGACACTCACCATAATGCCGCCTCCATCTCAGAAGGAGGAGGTTCACCATTGCCTGCTTACTGCTTTCTCTGACTTGCAGCATTTGAAACCAGTGCTGGAAGTATTTCCTCATTGATTCTACTCTGAGATGTGTCAGGCTGCTCTTGTAATATGCCTTTAGCTCAACAGCCTCTTTCCATGCACTGAAGCACCTGAGAAAGACCAAAGGAAAACAGAACACTGAACTACTAAATCTTTTTCTGGACTTTGACTTCTGAGTCCTTTAAATCAAGTTTCTACTACCACTAAAATGAAATCTGTTTTGACCAAAATATATTTCTACCTTTATTAACTCCTAAAATAAAATAAAAAGATGACTTTAAGATGGAGCAATACATCATAATCTGGATTGGCACCATCATTCCTTGGACTTCCAGAATGAATTTTTTTCCACATTAAAAATACATCTCATCAACTTACCGGGAGACCAAGTTTCTTTGGATCTGAATTGTCAGCCCTAAAATCTTTTTCTTTTCCAAGTATCGGGACTGCCACACCTGGAAAATGTTTTGTAGCCTCTTCTTTTCCATCAGGGCATGTGCTTCCAGCAGCTTGCCTTCCTCATCGCTCAGCAGCTCCTTCTGAAGGCGCCACAGTCTGAAAGCTGCTGTGTTACAGGGCAGGAACAGATTGACAGGAAGAAAAACAACTTAGAAGAACTTGAAACAGCTTAGTGTCACACAGCAATCATTCCTAGGCTGAACTCTAGCTGTCTGGAAAAGGCACTTAATGGAGACAGATCGCACTGCTGGAGCAACAGTATCTGCTACAGCTGAATTTATATAAGAAGCAAGGCAGAAGTGTATGGCAGGGCAGGTAAGTCACCCTCTACCACTACAGATATTAGCCCAGCTATTTGTAGGATCAGTTTCTGGAAGAGCCAGGTCAATGCAACAACTGCACACCAAGCAAGAAACATGGTGAAACAGTGGCTCCATCCAAGCTGCTCCAGAGAGCGCGTGCTTACCAGCTAGGCGTCTCACATCTCTTATTGCTTGAGCCCTCCAGCAGAACTCATCTCCTCTCTGCCTGCGATGAAGCTGCGTCCACAGTTCACTCTCCACCCTGCAAGTTGCAAGTATGCCTTAAAACCCTTCTGTCCAGACAGATGCAAAGTGAATCCAGAGCCTCCCTTCTCCCTAGGTAGCCCTATCTTTTTGTCTGAACTTGCTCTCCTGACTTCAGAATCAACAGGCTGAATGATGGTCTTTTCTTTTGACCATCTAGTGTCCTGCTAGACTGTGGTACTGGAATGGAACAATACTATTTACACCCATATTCCATATGCAGGAGATAGCTGAACTCAAGAAAGAGTACAACACAACTGTGTCAGACACAAACCAGACTGGAAGAGTAGTGCATCATAAATGCTAAGATACTAATTATTGCAGCAGTTTTCTGCAGCAAGCAATACATTCACAGACCTGGACGCAAGTTTCACACCCTCTGACAAAAATGACTATAAACCTCAACTTGTCTGAGACACCAGTAGGAGAATCCTCTCAGCTTACCTACAAGCCTGCTCAGCTTCCTTCATGTATCCTTCTGTAAGCTGGTGCTGAGCTGAGGTTGTCATAGTTGCTAATCTTCCTATTCCAGAAAAACCCACCGATGAACTTTGGGTATACGAATATGACTCAGACTGTGCAGCTCGTTTTTGGCTCTGTTTTGTCACAGCTTCCTTCCACTGAAGAAGGAACCACATTGGTTAGAACAAACTGCAGGCAGAGTATCAGCACCAGGGTCCACATCACAGAATTTCAAGTGATTCAGTGGCCAGGTGCCACTTGTACCGTCCCTGGCCCATCCTCACCTTGTGGAAGCTGGCAGCTAAAAGAGCTGAGGCGTATCTCTGCTGGGCCACCCCCAAAGCACCAAGGGCCTTTTGAGGCTGCTGCTGCCTTGCTGCAGCCCTCTTCCAGATGATGTGATCCCTCCAGGCGTGGAAACACCTAGTTACCATTTGTCTGTCATGTAAGCGCTGGAAACTTTGAGAGAAAAAAAAACAAGCGAGCTCCAGTTAACACACAAAAATTAAACACAGCCAGGAGATGGCAATCAGACTTCAGGCATCAAACTGAAAAGAAGTATTTCAAATCATTCTCTCTAAAGAGTGAAAAACCTGCAGCCTCACACCACATTAAGATACCCATCTCACACTCTTCTAATCCACAGGTCACAAATTTCAATCCCATCTCATGAATAAGCCCTGTTCTTGATCTGCACTAACTCTGGAATGAGCATGCTACAGTTTGCTGCACTGAAAAGTCATGTGTAGTACCAGTGCTTTTTCCATCGCCATAGTAACCGAGGTTGAATTTAGAAGGTAGAATTTTAAAGATAAAAATATTGGTTTTTAAAGTATACTCCAGTCTAGACAGCCAGCTTTTGAAAACAACCAGATGTAGCTCCTGAGCCAACCATGGCAGATCCACTGTTAAATCCTAAAGCCAGGAATGGTTCCTCAGCCACTTTCCAGCAGTTTTCCTCCCATTAACTACCAGCACACTCACACGAAAACTCAGAGTCCTTTTTACCTTTGCTCATTCACCTTTGGAGACCAGAAGTTGTTCTCTGACACCTGAAAACACACAGAAGACAACAGTCATTCCAATACCCTACTGTCAAAGAGTTTGCCTGTGCCCAGCATGGTAAGTCATTTTGGATGGAGTCCAGAACAGCCCTGCTAAGCATTGTGTATTACATTGGGTGCTTTTGCTCTGTGAATGCTCTCTCACACTTCAGGCATTAAAAGGCACAACAAAACCGGAATCTCAGGACCCTGCAACTAAGCAGGGTAAAAAAAATTGCTTAATGCTTTTGGTCTGCATGTAGATCCTGGGAATATAAACAGGTCTTTAGATTCCCAAGACCAACCAAGTGAACAAGCTGGTGTTTAGGAAGATGCATGCAAACGTTGAGATGAAGCAGAATCAGAAAGAGGAGATTCTGACGATTCAGAGCCAGAAAAATATATGACAAGCATTTCCATCACTGCTGGGCTTCAACTTTGCACCTCTATCAAGGTAGGAATAAGCACAGTATCTGCTATTAGGGATGCTACACCCTCACCTCACTGGGCACAGTTTCCCGTGTCTGGCTCCCTTCTTCACAGCACCATGGTTCTTTGGCATTCCTCTCTACAGAAGGTTCTTCAGAGTGGTCAGGAGCTTCCCAATTCCTCCAGCTGCTTTGCTGGAAGTGTTTGTTTCTCCTTTCTTCTCTGTTTGCATTCACATGTTCTATGTTGGAACAGTCACCAGTGTCTTTTCCAACCTGAGTGCTGAAGGGGCTGGACTGGCTGCTGTCCCTGACTGCCATCCTGCTGGCTGCTCGAGATCTACAGTCACATACCTCTTCTAAGCCTTTGTTGGACTCAACAGGAGGTTTGGGGTTCTTGACTTCTACAGATTTAATGCTATGTTGCTGTACTGGCCTAAACTCTTGATCTCCAGAAGAAGTGACTCTTACAGACACTTCTCTTGGAGTCCCATACATGGATACGCCAACGTTCATCTGAGTCCCAGCCAACCACGTTTCCAGCGACACATGCAGACCTTCAGGGTGGTTTTTTGTCCAAGGCATAGCACATAGGGATGCCTCATCAGATGTCCCTTCTGCTTTAAGAACCTTTTCATATGAATGATTTTTTGTATGAACATAAAACCCACCAGTTTCCAGAGCTGGCTTTGCCTGGGACTGGCATCTGAAATAAGGGGAGCAATCGTTGGAAGAATCTTCTTCTCTATCCACAAGCCTGCCAGAGCTCACCCCAGCAGGTAGCCTATCTGGATGGATGCCACCTGAAAGTTTGGTTCTCCACATGCTCGAGTCAATATATCTGCATCTGTGAGAGACAGAGATAGGTTCAGCATGCCCAAAGTCCCTCGTCACTGCACCAAGGCTCGTGCCCTTGGCAAACGGGATGCTCCATCTCAATCTTGCCTGAGCAGCACTGGTTTTTACTCCAGCTAGCTGTTCTCCTGTGCTCAGGATAATAGGAGCTGGATCATCAGGAGCAAAGCACAAACTGCCACCGACTGGAGAAGACTTGGGATCCAGAGGAAGGGAAGCCCGGCTCCCCATGAAAGCAATTTCTTGCTTCAGCCTCCGGATTGAACAGTACAAAGCAGCAGAAATTTGTGAGGACTGCAAAATAGGCTGAAGGGACTCCAAATTAGATGGACCGAGATCACTTGAAGTCAGGGTTGAACTACAAATGTTGACACTTTCTCTTAAGGTCCTTGAAGAAGTACACAACACTAATTTGTGCCTAAGAGGGCAATCTACAGCATGAAATGGCAAAGGTGTATTGACCAGTGAAGGGTTCCCAGTATCCATACAAGACACAGCAGGTGGCTGCTGCTTTTCCACTGGAGAGTCACTGTTCTTGTTCCTTCCTTCTAAACAGTGATGATGAATAGTAGGCATAGAGCAGCTACCAGCTGCCTTTGCTTTCTGACTGCGCTGCTGAGGAAGGCCAAAATTCTCATTCCTTCTCCCTTCTAAGCTATAAGCCTCAAGGTGAGAGTGTCCCTGAAGGAGTTTTGCAGCAGGGAGCGTGGACACGGCAAGATGGAGAGTCCTGTGAGCCACGTGCTTCGAGCTGTGCTGCTACAGCTTAGCGTAGAGATTATTTTGCAGCTGGAAGCAGGAACTGGAGAACTGACTGGTGGTATCCTGGAACAGCTGAAAAGGCCAGGAGAGGTCAGTCTGTAACAGCCTGGGCTCTCTCTGCCCAGCTGACAGCGGTGAGGTACACAGCCAGCCCTGTTCTGCTGTCTGCCTGGGACTTACACTGAGTGCAGCAGCCTCAAGCCAGCGATGAGAAATATCTGCTCAACTTCTCGCACCCAAATACAGATCAACATTCACATCCTTCTGAAAGTTTCTTTGCTCTGAAGAAAAACAAGAAGAAATATAAACAGAGGAGCATGCATATTTCTCGACCCATCTTCCCTAGTTTGCCACAGGCTTTGAGTACTTTCCTTGTAAATCTCTTTGTCCCCAGTCCACCCGCCTTAATCCTGGAAATAATATGGATATTGTATCCATCCTACTGTCAGCAGACAATCACGACCGGCAGAGCAGAAATGACTGAAGGGAAAGATTTAATCTGCAACAAAACTGCTGGAAGAGAAAGACTTTAAAACAAACACAAGTCAGAGCAACCTGGTTCCATCTGGAATATGATGATTACCCCCTCTTCATTGATCAGAAATCAAATTCACATCTCCTCCATGCCCATTTTCTTCAAGGCTGCTAGCAATGGTACTGTCTGGACTTAAGGTACTGTTAACTGTGTGTCAAGTGCACATTTATTCTCAAATTGTGTTACAGCCCTGCAAAGACTCAAGGCTACATAGGGCAGTTTCTCCTTGTCCACACTACAGGATGGAACCGTGTTTAAACACACAGAGAATCTACACTGTCCCCCAGTTTGGAAGAATTACAACATACAGGAGAAACCTAATTTGCAGTCTAGCCACTAAGTCAGATGGTTACACATATAGATCTCATGCAGAACAGATCCTTAAGTTGTGGATAACAGCAGTAAGTGCCATTCAAGGGGACTGTGTTTTCATTCCCTCAAATTTTAAATGCAAATGCCAATCACTGTCATTCCAAGCATTCTTTGCCATTCCTCTTCTAAAAAATGAAAATGATGGGGTGAAAAAGACATGCAGCTAGACCATCTTTAAAAACAAAACAAAACAAAAAAACAGCCAACATATGAAAAGAAAGACTGCACAGCCTAGGAAATAAACATCCACCATCTTTTTCAAACACACTCAAGTAACAGAAGGTCTCCATTCAAATGGCATTGTTTCATTAAAGTATGTGTTACATTAAAGTATGTGAGCCTCGGACAACCCTGGCTGCAAGCAGCCATACAAACTCCTTCAGTAACCACCACAAGGTGGGGATTGCCAAATGGACAGTAGGTCATCATGAAGTGTTGCAATTATCCTTGGGAACTGCTGTTTCTGCCTTTCAAATCTCACCAAATGCACCATTTTTGGTTTTTTCAAGCCAAGTAGAAGCTGGCAACTTACAGAGTGAGCAGACAAAGCACTGCTGCCTTCTTTAGGGTACCTCCCACTGCACCAACTGTAACATCAAAATGTAGAATGGCGTTCTGCAGAAGCTCTCCTTGCATCCCAGGAACAGCCAACCAAACACATCGCATAGAAGTTTTATAAAAGGTTTTGAATTGTCAAAGGACACGGAACCATCATACTTATCAGCTCTGGTTTGTTCCATGAACATGTGGAACTTTGGCACTGCGTAGCTCTGTTGTTTTTCAGTTCAGCAGTTCTTTCTGCCAGCTACCAGATTCTCAATACATTGCCATGCTTATTTGAGTTGTTTTTCACCTGACATATTCCTAATTTTGGTCTCATTGAGACCTGAAAGAGAAAGCCTCCATGAAAAATCATCTTCGTTGTCCTTTCTGTAATTACCATTCAGACCTTACTGTAGCCACTTATAAGAAGTAGTTAATCCTACTCAAAAGGCAATAAGATTTTATGAAGTGCCTTTTAAAATTCCCTCTAAGGCCACAAGGCAAACAGCATATTTTGCAAACTGCAAAAATCCACAACCAATGGATTCCATATGAGCTTTTATGTCTGTAAGCATTTAACGCGTGCGTAGCATGATGCTAATGCATTAAAATCCAAAATAAATCCAATTCTGCAAACAAAAATTAAGCTGATCAATGTACTTCTGTTATTACAAGCAAAGTAAATAGCACAGCTGATGGAAAGCAAATAAAGCTCTTTCAAGTGAGCACCACTTGAGCATTACGATATCAAGGAAGATAAATGACAAACACAAGTACTGCACAGATAACTCCATTCTTCCCACCCCTGCTGACCAAGGCTCACGTTCCAAGTTGGAACCAGCAATTGGTTTGATACCACACCACACATGCTTCCAATCATAGAACCAATAGCACAGAATGCCTTAGAAACAAGACTTTTGCCCCCCAAACCAAACTGTCACTATTACTGCGAGCTTGGCCTCGAGCCTCATGTTGTAGTACTGCTCCCCAAAGTATAGAGAAGACGGTCACTGCTCCAGCAGCTGAGACACTTACTCACTGGCAGAGCTGCTGGCCATACTGCTCGGCCTCGCCAGAACCTCAGGGGCAGATCAGCACCTCTTTGTCTGCTCCTCTGCAGGCAGGGGCAAACCGGCTGCTTTGTCCCCCCTCAACTCCCAACTCCAGCAGTGAGCTCACTCCAGCTGGGCTGCCCTAAGCAGCTTATCCCCTCCGATTAGCAACGCCGCCTGTCACCAGGGCTGCAGATGGCCACGGGAAAGCGGCTCTCGCCCACGGCTAATTAGAACAGCGTTCTCAAGGCGGCCCAGACGATGTGGGGTCTGGCACGGCAGGGCAGCTCAGCCACGACCTCTCACGGGTGCTGCTGCACAAAGCGCCCGCTCAGCACCATGGAGAGGGGACGCCGTTTGCTGCTCCTCACCCACCGGCTGACGTTGATGCTTTGGGTGGGAGCACGT
The DNA here is from genome assembly GCA_028571105.1 of Tragopan temminckii. NCBI lineage: Eukaryota > Metazoa > Chordata > Aves > Galliformes > Phasianidae > Tragopan > Tragopan temminckii. The sequence goes on from JAOWBP010004584.1 coordinate 3,856,879, forward strand.
GGCTCCCTGCGATGGGCCATGCTCTGCCCTCAGCCCCACACCACTGAGGGAGATGCAGCAACGACTGGGTTTTTTTCCTCAGAAGCCAGGAAAGGGACACAGTTTTTATTATCTGTCTCTGTTTTACTGCCCGGAGTTGGCATCCTCGATTAACAGCAAGCATACTGACAGCCCTGCCTTGCTCTGCTCCGTGCTGCCCTCACATCTGCTGAACTCTCCACAGGAAAGCACACAGCACGTCAGCTAGATGGGCACTGATACAGATTCTGTTGTGTTTTGTTTTGTTTTCCAACGGAGAACGGCTTGGAAGAGCTTCCTTAGATGTAACCATATGTTCATGCAAATACCTAGGAAGTGCTGCATTCAAAACAACTATTTTGTCTGTGGTCCACAGGTCTGGGCAAGAAAAAGCTGCCTATCTCCTGAGTGTTTGAACACGTTATTCAGGGATCCATACTGTCACTGTACAGTTCTGAAGAATAGTAAAACACTGAATATGTCCACTCTGTCACTTTATAGAAAACAAGCTCTGCCTACCTAGCCTTCATCATGGGAGAGTAAATCAGATTAACGCAGCTCTACAGCATCTACCATGTGTTCATCCAAGCATAAGCAGCATTGGTCCAGGCACAGCAGCAGGCCACCATAATGCTCGTGCTGTAGAGGGAGTGAAGCATCTGCTAATGTTTAGAGTGACAAAACTTGAAAGAAAAATGCTTGCTTTTAAAGGTACAAATGGTACATTTCTAAGGGCTAGAGCAAAGTTAACAGGGCTTTTGGCCATTGGAGAGCCAACACAGCAGCAGGTCTTGTCAGAGAAATGCAGTTGTCAAATAACAGATGTATACTTTGAAAGTGAACCTGCTTCAGAAAAACACAGATCTTCCCAGCACTTGTATTTTCCTTCAGCCAAGGCTGACAATCTTTTTCTAATAAAACCTGCTGAACACGTTTTTTTTTTTTTTAAGGATTTCCTCCAGAAGGCCACAGCAGGCCAGGTTTACTGTGCATAAGATCCAAATTTATAGTTTGCCACATTCCAGAGCTCACCACTGCAGTGCAGAACTACACAAACCCACCGCTGCCCTTCACCAGTCCTTCTTTTACTCATTTACCTTCACTACCCACACATTTCCATGCAGAACCTTCCACGTGTTTACATAAAGCTTACAACAGAGCCATTCAAGCCCTGCAGACCTTGTCCCATAATAACTCTCCCAGACTACAGTCCCAGAGCCTCAGGAATAGCAATATTTTCAAATGAAACACGGGTGACCAGTGTAGTTTTTTTTCTAACACAAAAGAACTGTATTCATTTTATAGTTTTCTTAGAAAAGTATAACACTTCAAGTCCTATTAAGGCAGGCAGCTGAAGGCAAAAGGACATTTCAAGGCACAGAGAATACGTAATCAACATTTACCAGCCATTTTAAGTATCCTGAAGGACATTTAACTTTCATAAAAGCATCAGTGAATGCTCCCTGGCCCAGTAAGAGCACTTTCTACCAACCCCAGCTGCACGTAAACCACCACAGCTAGCACAGGGAGTTATAAATCTTAATTTAAAAACATCATCAAAAACAGCCCTCAAGAACTCCCAGATGTTTCCTGGAAACGTATCAGCAAGAAGACAGGCTAAACTGTGTTGTCTTAGGGGCAGTCCATAAGCTTGTTAAAGATAACTTGCCCAGGAATATTTTGGGCATCTCCCTTACTTACAATAGAGAGGAGGCACAATACAAGACTTGGAAGAATGCAGAAGTTGCATCCACTTGCACGTACAGAGGAGGGATTTAGGAGGAGAGAGGAAAGCAGTGTGTTGGAATCACAAAGAGTCACAGCGCTTAAAGTCATCTGAGATGTTCTGGTCTCATTCCAAGAACCCCTCTGCCTAATCTTCAGGAAGGAAAAAGAAAAGTCATATCAGATCCTCTCCTGTTTGCTCAGTAGAAGGCCTTGTTTCATCAGAACAGACACGGGAGGAGTGTAAGGCTGGACTGGGGGAGGGAGGCGTCCATTCTGCTGCAGACAAGGGCTTCAATATGGATGCTGAGCTGTCTTGCTTGAGTCAGGCCACACTGGAGAGGCTTCCTGCTGATCAATTGTCTCATAGGCACTGCGGTCCCGTCCTGCACGGTTGAGTCCTGAACAAGAAGAGAACAAGCTTGATAAAAAAAATGAGCACAAAAAACTGAAACTGAGAAACCAAAAGTTGAGGAGCATGCCACACTACCACGACAGGCTTGTTTTTATGCAGCAAGGATGCTGCTTAGTAACGAAGAGGGCTTTTGTTTCAAAAGAAAGAGGACCCGGAAAATCACAATTCAGTTCAAAAGAAAAATGCCAGTTAGTGGGAAAAGAGAAAATTTGTCAACTACATTCAACAGAAAACAACAGCACATGGTTTGTACTGAAAATGTTGTGAAAAAGACATTTCAGGAGAGGATAAGAAAATACTACGTGACTGAATTCCAACTTGTGCCTGGGAAGAGATTCTGACAGCAGGCCTGTGCTGGAACAGCATGGTAAGAAGGAAGAAAACTCACCTACCCTTTCTGTAGGGTACAGATGTCAAATCCTAGTTACAAGTACATTAAGCAGCTAATAAAAACTGGCACAAACACGGCACACAGGCCTTCTGAGCCAGCTAAGAGAGATCTGCCTGGCATTTGCACAAGCAGCTAATGGAGAAAACACCCACATTCTTCTACCACAAGGTGCAAACAATACCCTGAAGCCACTGTTTTCCTCTGACAGCCTCTCCTTCTCTACAAGTATCCACCACTTTTCACAAGAAGCCTCAACTTTTTTGCTAGCACCAATGCAGTCTAAGTGGCAGCTTTCAAACACTGTAGTGCCAGTTATACCACCTTTTGTCCTACAAAGCCTTAGGAAAAAAAAAGATAACTGTACTAGGCTGCTGGTTTTGCCAGGATGAACTCCCACACAGCAAACAATCTCTGGCAGCAGCCCCAGGAATGCTTGGCAAAGAAGCTGACAGAATACCCAACCCCAACACCTCTCTCTGGCAAAGCTACCACATTATTCCTAACAACTGCAGCCAGGAGGAAAAATGAGTACCTCCAAGCAAAGGAGCACAAGGTAAACATCAGTCCCATTTCCCAGGTAAGAAAACAGCAGTCCACAACAATCAAGATAGCTAGGGCACGAAGCACGGAGTTAGAAATCCACCCTTTGCTCACATGCATAATCCAGGTAGAAAGGATTTTGCCTTCACTTTCCCATAGAAGGAAAAGGTTGGCAAAGAGAGAGGGACACCCAAAGACTTCCAAGAAGTGCACAAAATGCAGGAAGTGGAAGAGAGGAAAAACCTGAGTTAACTGAGTAAGAGTGACAGCAGTGACATCAATACCATTGTAGGCAAAATGGCTGTCAGACGAGGACTCCAGGTCTGCAAGGGAAGAGAGGAAGCATGTAAATTTAAGGCCTAAGACTCAGCAGAAGCACAGAAGGGAGAAAAGACATGAGGAAGAGAGAAGCCATCCTCCTCCTTAGAAAGAGAGGCAGGATCCAGCTGCACAAGCCTGAGGCTGAAGGGTACGAAGTCTTCTCCAGCAGCCTTCCATAACACGAGAGGATGTGGCCCACACTGATGTAGAGGAAGCACGCTACCTATATTGAAGATGTATTCCCCTCCACGTTCCCGGTACATTCGATACACAAAGTAGCAGGATCCAGGTTTCAGGAGGAGGCTGAAGATGGCCATGCCCATACTGAAACGTTTCACATCAATGAGATAACCATACAAAGAGTAGTAGACAGAGATGTGAATGATGTCTGTGAGGACTGTGAGCAGCAGGCCGGCCAGGAACTGGAAAGAGAGAACAGGACATGAACTGAATGAGGGATTAACTACCAAGAGTAACAGCCACTTATAGGTTCTATCTGCCAGAAGATCAACGTTCACACAATTTTACTTTCACCTCTGTATAACACAGTGCTAACCCTTGACATGGCCCCCAGGTAAACAGATAATCCTAAGTGTATGATCTCATACATCATGCATTTTCTTCACATCTGCTGAATGCCTTCTACTAGTATCTACCAGGGTTGTTTATTTATGCTTGTCAATTTCTTTAATGATCAGAGAAGGGATTTAAAAGGCATCTCTAACTCAAGCATATTAAATACTCGGAGTCCTCCTCTGGCATTAAAAGTGACAACAGCAGGCAGAAAATAAGAATCAAGTATGCCTTACCCCTGAGAAGCAAAATAATGGATAGTGAATGCTTCTCACCACAGTTTATAGTGCTTAAGTAGAAGCCAGGCTCCCTTGGGGAGACTAGAATAAATAAATAAAGAGTTTGACTTGTTCACTGCTGCACTGGGAGCAGCTGAAGATCATCACTGGTTCAAAGGAGCTTTTCTGCCCTCCACCCTCTCCCTGAGCAGCCTGGTAGAGGCAAATGCCCTCACACTCACCATCACGATGGCATCAAGGGAATCCCGCTGCACAATGGCCCAGATCCCCACTGCAAGGACACTGAAATTCCCCCAAGCATAGGAGGCTGGAAGCAAGTTATTCATGCATCCCCTGCCAAACAAGACAAAAAACCCAAGCCAAGTTCACAAGGAGCCCGCAGCAGTGTTTGTATTTATCCCTGTTCCCATACAACCACTTGGACTTAGGAACTCCTTGCACACAGGCATGAACAGGGAGTGCTGATTCCCCAAGAACATCCCATTCCTAGTTTGAAGGAACATCCTCTTCTCAAGCCAGGCCTGTTACCAATCACTCACCATACTGTGAGCAGCCAGTGCACCAGAATGATGGCCTATGGAAAAACAGAGAGGAAGACAGGTCAGAAATGGGAAAACCGTTGGAGAAACGACGGAAAATTACACCACCTCATCTCCATGAGAGTAGGAGAGTGCCCTGGAACCAGTGCAAAAAACTGCCCTAGCAGAGACAAAACCATTTCTCTCTGCTTCTGTTGCTGAGTATTTCCTGTGGTGCTCCACTATAGTCATTCATTACTGTCATCATCACTGTTGACAGTTGATTCAGAGCACACTTCAGCCTTTTCTAAATGTGTTATTGATTTTGGAACTCCAGAAGAGTTTGTACTGCAAGCCAAACAATCTGATTCACAGCTTATACTCGACCAGTCTGGTGTCCCACCACCAAGAAGTCCATGAATAGTCACGACTGCAGCTCCCAGCATTTTTGCTGTAGTCCTCAGTGAATTCCCCTTCACCCCCTTCCAACCTGCTCAGAGCAGTAGCCTGCCTCAGTCCAATATTAACAGACCTGAAGCCATCTTGAGGAACCTAAAAACCCAATCCTGCTATGCTACACCACTCTTTTCACTTCCAGTGATGACACCAGTGCCCAAATACTGCTACATTTATTGACTCAAAGTGTCTAACTTCGCACAGAGCTCCTTGCTTCAAGAAAGTTAATGACCCATGAAGCTGTGACATGAGTGAAACAAGGAGGAGTGATAGGTTGGACAGTCCAGCCAAGATATCACAACATATCTCATCATAAGATAAAGCCCTTGTTCCACTGTAGCACCCTGTCACATCTGCTGAGCATTCAGCATGGACTGTCTGAACTTCAAACGCTGCTCGAACAGGTTTTTAATAACGATTTTTTTTTTTAATTGCTCATGAAAGCCTACAAAATGCTTCAGCACCACCCGCCGCTTCCCCTCCTCCCAGATTGCACCGCAGAGACCAGGCAGCAACTGCTAATCAGGAGAATACAAGATGTTCTTGGATAAGAATGGAGACATGCAAATAGCATTCACCCAAGAGACGATCACAACATCAGGGAAATTCTTAATTAGGTAGTATTTAATTGCACGTTACGCACAAGACCCCTCAAGGCTCAGCAGTTAATATAATTACGCAGGGTGTTTTTTTTGTTTTTTTTTTTTTTAAAGCTGTCTAGATCAATATTGCAGTTATTAAATTATGAAGCAGGCTCCATCACCAGCATAAAGTCAGGTAAGCAAGGGCTGATAATCCAGGGGGCTGCTGAAAGAAAAACAAAGCATTTCCTTCCGAGCTATTAGTCTGAGTTATCTGACAGCTCTTCAGGGCACTGTGGAATTGGCTGATGGTCTCAGTATGCTTTAGCACAGAAAACGGAGTGTTAATGAAAAACATTATTTAAAGCTGCAGTCATTACGTGAGATAATTTGCAGGCAGCCTCCTGGTGAGACAGAAGAATTCATTCCCATCTGTTCAGGGGGATATATCCGTACCTAAGAAGAGCATACATTACTTTTTTAAGAGTTCTTTGGAACAGGAACTCATTCTCCCTGACTGGAGGTATTCAAAGCCTACCCCAACGCTTTGCTCTGCAGCCTCCTCTGGGGTGCCTGCTTTAGCAAGGGAGCTGGACAGGATAATCTCCAAAGTGATTGCCAACCCTCTGAGTTGACCTATTTGATCTACCTTTCAAGTTAGCTTTGCTTTGAGCTGGAGGCCGGGCTAGGTAACATACAGAGGTCTCTTCCAATCAAAATTATTCTATGATTCCAGAGCTAGCATGTAAAAACACCCAAGAACAAGACATCTGTTTTCAGGCATATTCATTGTAGGGCGTTTTCCAAGCTTGAACAAACTTGATATTTCAAGATTTAGCATAGCTATTGCAATAATCCTAGCTACCAAGCAGTCATTGCAAAAATAAGATGATGCTGCTTTCCACACTTTGCTGAGCTTTACTACCAGAGCTGAGCCAGTAGATGCTGCTCCATGAGAGAATTCCTCATCTACAGTAGGTCAAGGCCTGCTGTATTAATTACACAGTTCTACATGCGGGTTAAAGAGGAACTTTGAGGCTGAGACTTTGCTGCATTCTGGCACAAACACTGCATTCATGCAGGTTTTTGGAAGTTATCTTCTTCTGTTGTTAGGTTTATCCTTCTGATCTCAGAGAAACTGTAAATAGTTAATGCAAATGCATAGCAGTAGTGCGTTACTCTTGGTCCCTCTCAGAATAAGAACCTTGCCAACCTTTGTGCTGTGTCTCAGAGCAGCAGGGACAGCACAAAGATGCAGGATAATTATTAACTCACTGTGCTGCAATACCAAAATACAGCACGGCTTAGGTTGGAGAGGACCTTGAAGATCATCCGGTTCCAACCCCCTGCCATGGGCAGGGCTGCCAATCACCATCCCAGGGTCCATCCAACACGACCCTGAATGCCTCCAGGGATGGGGCACCCACAACTTCTCTGGGTAACCCATTCCAGTGCCTCACCACACTCACTTTACAAAAGGTACTTCCCAATGCTGAGAAAAGTTTGGCCAGGTCAAGATCACTCTTACCCAGGAAGAGATTTAAGAATGGTTGCCAAAAACCAGGGAGGAAATGCAACATTTTATTTATGTTGTCATGGGGACTCATTCGTTCAGGAAGCATGCCTTTTCTTCCAGCTCCTCCATCACCACCTCCCATGGTGGAGCATGGGATTTCACTGGCAGATTTTTTAATTTGATGTCATTATTTTTCACTGTTGTTTTAGCGTGGGGAAAAAGACACACACACACACAAAAAAAAAAAGAGTAAAAAAATTTTTAAAAAGTTGAATGTAGCACTTTTTTTAGCAGACTGGGAACCGCATAATAGCTAAAATTTGACAGAGCAAAATATCAGCTGGTTTCCAGGATGCAACAGAAGAACTTCTTTACTGTCAGAGTGATGGAGCACCACCATGGAGGTGGTGGAATCTCCTTCTCTGGAGACACTCAAGATCCATCTGCATGCTTTCCTGCGCAACCTGCTGCAGGGAGCTAGCTTAGCAGGGGGTTGGACTCGTGACCTCCAGCAGTCCCTTCCAACCCCTACAGTTCTGTGACTGCAAATATAACCCACAAGTCAGGCCTTGAAAAAGCCATTTGTGCACCTGCCTCTAAATACGGATGTCCCTTCTCTCAGCAAGCTAATAAGCAGGGGAAACACACCTACATAAACTCCCAGATTTCACTTAGCACAGCCACAAGCAAGCCTTCCACAGCAAGCTGCAACCACAGGGGCAGCTGATACAGAGCAGTCCCCAACCTGCTGGCAACACACAGCTCAGAACCAAGGGCTGCAAACCCAACCTGCGATGCTTTCAGCAACGCACCCAAAATCCCAACAGGGAAGCTGGGAAACGAGCAGCACGTAGCCCTAAAAGGCTCTAAAAATATGATAAATGGAGGAAAAATAGAGGAAAGGGTCTGGTATCAGGGAAGGCTTCGGTCTCAGGGGCAACGTGGAAAGCAAAGGGGCGATTCCAGCCTCCGTGCCAGGAGCTGCTTCCTCCTGAAGTTAACAGAAGTTCCTTATTTCCCGTTTCTCCACCAAATACCGGATGAAAGCTTACGGTCACCCTCATTCAACACCCCGTCCTCTCCCACAGAAGTGAAGGGGAAAAAAAAAAAAAAAGCGGTTTCTGTCGGTCCGCGTCCGCCCGCAGCGCGGTCCCTTTCTGAGGCGATCTCCCGAAGCGCCAACTTCGCCTCCTCAGGAGCGCGCGGCGCCCAGCGCTACCACAGCTGGGGGGGCTGCCCGTCCCGTGCGGCCACCTGGGCGACCACTCCAAAAAAAAAAACCCCACAAAAGCCAAAAACAACCGCTTCTCCCTCCTCAGACACCCCCCCCCCGCGCCTCCTCACCGGGCACCAAGCTCAAAACCAGGCGCAACGCCCACCCCCCTACGAGGGGACCCGCTGCCATTTCTCCCAGCCGACCCACCTCGCCCCACAGCGCCTCAGCCCCCCCCCCGTACCTTGAGGCTGACGGCAGGCAGCTCCATGGCAGCGGCCCGCCCGCCCCGTGACTCCCACGGCGGGGCCGCCCAGGGGAGGGGAGGAAGGCGGGAGCGGCCGGGACGCCGCCTCCCTCAGCGCCCTGCGCCGGGGGTGGATCCCAGCGTGAGGGGAAGCTCGCTGGGGTGTTTGTGTCCGTCGTCAGGCTGGGCAAGAAAGAGATGGAGGGCATGGAGTGTGTGCGGAGATGGGAACCGAGCTGTGTCTGCAGAGCAGCGCTGTGGGGAGGCTGAGGGAAGGAGATGGGTCAGGTCGGGGAAGAGACCTCATCACAGCTCCTGAAAGGAGGTGGGCTGAGCGAAACAGAGAGTATGGCCTTAAGTCACACCAGGGAAGGTGCAGGTTGGATGTTAGGGATTAATTAGGGACAGTTTCTCCTCAGAAGGAGCAGGGATGTGCTGGCACAGCTGCACAGGGAGCGGTGGGGGCACCGTCCGTGGAGGTGTTCGGTGTGAGATGTGGAGGTGGGCACGGTGGGGTGGGTTGGACTTGGTGATCACAGAGCTCTTTCCCAGCCTCAATGATTCTGAACTGGGACTTCTTCACCTCTTGTTCGGAAAGTCTTTCCAGCTTTAGAGCTGGGGAAGTAGTTATGTGAACGGCCAACCCAAACACACAGTGGACAGCTATGAATTCTCTGCTTCCCCTGTTTGTAACAGCAATGGGACAGCAGAACCAAGGAATGAGGGTGACCCTCTCCAACCTTCCTTGCCCAATGTATGCATGACCTGTCTGCAGAGCATGACATTTGACAGACAGACTATGACGTTTTACTGGGTCAGTTGCTTTCTTGTAATTTGTTTTTAAGATGGGGCCTCTAAGAGTGAGAGAGGAGTCAGAAGTTCGTTGCAGAAGCTGGATGTGGAAATGTGTGAGTCACCCTTCAGTCCCATTTCCAGTTCAAGCAGCACAGTGCAAGGTTATGTGCAAGAGTTGTCTGCAGTGTGGGATCTGACCTCACACATTCTCAAACAAGCCACAAACAGGCCTTGAAAAAGCCATTTGTGCACCTGCTTCTGAAAAGGGAGGGCTCTATCTGCCCTGTCCTTCGCTGCATCCTGAGTCCTGCTGGCTGCTTATATGCACTCTTTTTGAAGATCTCCCAAGGCAAAGTATTAAATGCCCAAATCACACAATCATTAAATTGCTAAGCAGAAGCAGCAGCAGCAAACTGACCTGCTGCGTAGTTGAAAACATTTTAAAATGTCCTCCCAAAAATCCTCAGTTGTGACACCTTACCAGAAATGTAACTCATGCATTGCCACATCAGCTGGGACTTCATTTCTGTGTCCTGCAGAGAAGCCCTGCTTCTATTCACAGAAGTAGTGGTATCAATTGGGATCAACGCTAATTGTCTGAGTGATGTCAAGGACTGGGTTTTACCCGAAATGGCAAAGAGAAGATTTGACATCTGAAAATATGTAAAGAGATACTGAATATCTGTATTGCTGGCTCAGTGTTTGGGTACAAACTGTGACAGGGATGCCATTCTGCTGGAACAGGCATCTAGCAAAGCAATATGGTTTGTTTTAATGACAGTTTCCATGCAGCCCAGTTTAAGCGTAAGCACTGTTTAGATGCAGCAGTATGTAGGTGTCTTTGCTCCTTCCAGCATTCTCACATGGTCTGAATGAGACAGGCGTTCTCATTATCATTTATGCAGTGTGAGCTGTAATTTGGATTGATGTGACTGCTGTTCAATGCAAAGCATTCATTTCCCCTTGTACAATGGAAGTGCTTTACTTCATTTTGTTCATCAATGTATTGTGCAATTAATTCAGCCCTGTTTATTATATTCTGGGCTTGTATGTCATGGACTCAAGGGACTTAGAAATGCCTTAATGATCTCATGGATATGAAAACAATGAGAGCTGTGATAGACATGATGCATTTGCACATCTCTCACACCTATTGGATCTAGACATTGGTTGTTTTTTATGTCTGCTTTGCTTTGCTTGTACCTTGTAAATTGCCTCTCTGTGTACGCTGCTGCTTCTGTTCTCTTCCTTAGGCCTGATAGCTCAAAGCATCACAAACGTGGTGAGAAAGATAACAGCAAGTTAAAGACTGCAGGGAGAAGCAGATAACCCCAGAGGCTGGAAATAGGATACAGAGATTTTCTTAACTAGACTGGTCCAGGTGAGTTCAGCTCATTGCAATTAATATCTAGCAATTAGCTGCTTTACATGAAAGATTTTGGTAACATGCATAGTGCAAATCAAGTTAAAACCTAATGCACAGCTGTTTCCCTTCCTGGCAGCATAAAAGCGGGGCTAATAAGGCAAAAATGCTTTCCTTTCCATCTTCAGGATGATGTACCTTTGGTGGGCAGGGTGATAGCAGTTCTGTGGGGAAATGTAGGCATTAGTACAGTTGCTCCTGCTCTCCTTATTTGGCCCACGGAGATAAAGGCAAGCTCAGTGCTCACAGTTCTTACTCTTCTTGTCACTCACTTGGGGTCTAGCCCAAAGATAACTGAAGACTGCAGCTGCTGTAGTATCTTTGAGTTGTGTCCTGCCTGCAGAGCCAAGAGCAATGAAAGCATCAGCTTTGCACAAATGCATGCGTCACCAATAGAGACTTTCTGAATAAGCAGTGAGGAAGGGCATATAGAAGTTGTCCCGGCTCTGCAAACTCCCATTTAGATCCCAGGGGGAAATCAGCAAGCAGAAACATCATTTGGATTGAAGGGGACACCGAAGCATTTTGCAATGCTGGAGAGAAAGCTCACTGCAAAACATATGGCAAGATGATTTGGGGAGCGAGGAGGGTTACGTTAATGTGGTATATTGTCAGATAAAACTAAAAATTCCTTTCTAATCTCAGCAAAAAAAGAGCTACTCCTGTGTTTTTCTAAAATCTAACGAGAGATTTTCTTGTGTAATTGAAGGATTACTCTTCAAGATTCACTGATGCTCTAGAGAACACATGGACATGTCATAAATGAGTTTATGGGGAACATGCGATACTCAGAACATTCACAGAAAAATAATACCCTCATTCCTCCAGATTGAAAGAATATATGTGAAAGCAATGTTTTCTTTATGTAGCAGAGGCTGACTGGCACAGACACGAACAATTTAGTATAGCATGGGTTTGAAATTGAAGCACTTTCACACCCCATGGATTGACAACAGGGTAATTACCAGAGGAGGGGGGGAAGAGAGGGTTTCAGTAAAACACCCCCCAGCTAAAATGAATGCAGACTATTACAGACCTGAGAGATAATGATTCCCAAGTGTTTTAATTTGTGCTTCCCCTCCATGTCTCCCTTGCAGTCATCATTTTGGCAACTGCCAGCAACATCCCTAACACACTCAGCAGCATTCACAGAGCAGGCAGCTGCTGAGATGATTATGTCAAATCAGCACTCTGTCCTCTCTTTTCCACATCTAATGATTCTCACCCTTGGAGAAGTGCTTTAAAATGATGTATACACCTCAGGCTCATTGTGAGGCTGCTAAAAGCAGTAGCTGCAGAGCAGGACTTTGGGTGGGACCCTGTCATTCACCTTACTTGCATGCATGCACTGCAATTATCTTTCAAAATGATTCCACAGAGCCCTGCTGTTGCTTTTTTGGGCCTGGCCCAAAGTCCTTTCTAGACAACAGAAAAATCTTCCAAGAGCTGTGGATTAAGCTCTCTGAGGGCAGGAGAGAAGCTGAGTTTGTGTGAATTCTTAATTTGAGTTTCTCAAACAATCCATTGAGAAGAACACATAAAACAAGGCTTGCTTGACGTTTGTCTCCCTCTGCCTTATTCAGAGCAAACGTTCCCAAAGGCAGAACTGTCACTGATTGCGTTGCAACTGGGAGATGCAGGGAAGGAAGGAAGGGGAAATGTGCTAGATGTAACCTAGTGGTACTATTGCTGCCACTGCTGTCGTGCTGCTGAGCCAGCAGAGCAGCACTTAAAAGCTTTCCTGCGCTCAGAAGTGGGTTGGACTTGCACAAACATTGCCCCTGGGTTTTATGTCATGGGCTGATCCTGCATTCTATATCTTGGCACATTATTTACTCAACAGCTTTCATTTGCACTGCAGCCGTGAAGTCAGTAATATATCTGGCAGAGGCATAAATCAGGTTGCCTGATTCTGCTCACACTGCTGTGGCAGTGCAGCATGCTCTGCCCTGTCTGCTGCTCCTTTCTGCTTCTCCTCTGCAGCATCACAGTTTGATTCAGAAAGAACAAGTCTCAGTCATGTGCTCTCCTACTGAAACCCCAATCTGAGCAATCAGTCCAGTAATCTCGTGGCTCAATTCGTTATAATTAACTCAATTTTCACTGTCCTTAGACATTTAACTAATCCCAGCAATTAAGAATCAGCTGTTCTCTATATTCAGAGTTAACAGCAGACCTAAAGCAGAAAAAGCGAAGGGTCCCCTATTGAAATCTAAAACCTCTGGCTTAAAATTCAGACTTGCTTTTATTGCAACAAAGTCTTGTTCAAAACACCGCCCAGAATCCTAGAAGGATATGGGGCAATGAATACCTGCATCGCCAAGGATAAAGATCCCTGCCAAATTTCCAGCTTTCTTTTAATTGCACTGTTCCAAACAGGCCTCAGCTCCAATATCAGAAAGCACTGTGATATCAAAACTTGGCTTTGATAAAAGACTATGCATGTGGTTCTTATTGCTGTCACACAGATCAGGATTTGAGAGCTCTGCAATTGACTGTGATCAATTAAAGCCTTTTTCCATTTATGCTTTCACTGACAATAGCACTGGCAGTACCACCTACTGTTCTGCATCTGTGCTGAGGGAGGGGCTGCATTTCTCTCTCTGGGTTAACAAACTGCATCCCTGCTGCCACAGCATAGAGTTGTAGCCAAGCCACCATTCCTTACTCCAAATTTTTGGGCTGAGATTGTCGTGCTGTAATTAGAAATCAAAATAGCTCTGGCCAGATGAGCGTCAGGCTTTGCCTAAACCCTCCTTTCCAAATTGCTCTGTGCATTTCCTAGCAATACAGGTGCACGTGGGTCAGAACTACTATTGTATTCACAGCATATCTCTGTAGTCATGACCGGGCAGCCATCATATCAGAGGCACAAACCATTACGCCAAGAAGCACCTCAGTGAGTACACAATGTGACACTATGACAGAAACAGTGCAAAATGGAGATTTGCCTGTCCTAATGGAACACAGCAGGGTTTAGGGAAGCCGTGTAAAGAGAATTCGGCCCAAAGCACCAGCATTACTATTTCTACTCCTCTGAGCCCTCCTCGCTCCTGTCCCATCCTCAGGTGCAGCTGAAGAAGCAGAAGGGTTCCACAAAGGGTATCTATCATAGCTTTATTTACACATCGTGGAAACACACATGCAACATGTCACAGGATTCACTACAATGGAACAGCCTGTCCCTATCTCCTGTTACCAAAAACCTTGTTTTTGGCTCACTAGGAAAACTATCACTTCCCCAGAAAGCTCCTAAAAATAATCATTAAAAATAACAGACTTGGCAGGATAACTAATGAGTGAGAGCTGCAGGCAGGGATGTCTTGCCACATCCTTGCAAAACCAGGTCATTCTATGGGAGCAAGAGAGAAGGGAAGGAGTGGGAGTGAATGCTCTCAAAGAAGACAGGTAGGAAGTGGTAGCATGTAACTGCTGGGGAATATCAATCTGTAGCAGTAAACAAAGGGGAGAAGGAGAGCTCTGTCAGGGGGTCCCTCCTCACCCAGGCAGCTTCTGCTATCATCTCTGTCTCCCTTCTTTGTCTCCCTATAAGCTTCCAATTCTCTAAGAACCTCTGATCCTTAAGGAGCGGGGAGGTTGGTGGCCCTGCGTGTGGCAGGGGGGTTGGAGATTCATGATCCTTGTGGTCCCTTCCAACCCTGGCCAT
>JAOWBP010004584.1:3871616-3883281 GCA_028571105.1 Tragopan temminckii
GTGTGGCAGGGGGGTTGGAGATTCGTGATCCTTGTGGTCCCTTCCAACCCTGGCCATTCTGTGATTCTGTGATTCTGAGTGTCTGCCTTTCTTCTCAAGCAACTGTTGAGAGGGAAAGCTTAAGCTCCTGTGCCTCCTGACCCGAAGAATCTTTCCTATCTTGCCATCAGACTGGCAATCATGATCATCTCCAACTAACTGGAAGAGGGGGACCCAGAGGACAGGAATGTGCTGAGGGAAGGGAGGAGGAATGCAGTCCTGGTATGGAAAAGGCTGAGACCACTCTAGAGTTAATGCCAGCCTCAGTTCTATTGGAGCCTGGCCTGCAGCTTCAATCATTCGCTTGACTTTTTCTCTAATCCTCACTGCTAGGTGTAGGCAGTTTGACTCCAGCTACTGACCATCCAGGCAGGAGATAAAGTCCCACCCTCCTAAACATTAATGAATGATCCCTGCTCTCCATTGGCCGACTCAGGCTCCACACAGCGCCCTTTCCTTCGGGTCACTCTTCGGTTCCGGTGGAATTTGGCATAACAACGTAGCCCTGTAAAAAAAACAACAGCAAACAGCAGGCATGATGAGAGGGTAAGACCTCATTAAAGCAGTAACACTGAACGCAGCTCCCAGCCTTAGCTCATGACAGAACCTGCAGCAGTGGGTCCGGTCCCAGTACTGGGAAGCCTGGGCTGCGTCAAAGGAGGTAGCAGAAAAACGCCTCGCATGGGCAGGGCACATTGCTTTCTGGGCCCTGCTATTCTCCTTGGCTCACTGTTCTGGTCTGGGATTCATTGGCTTTGGCAGAAAGCTTCATTGGCTTTTTGAAATACCAATGAATTATCCCAATTGTTTCCAGCGATTTTATGGAAGCCCTGCTTGGTTTCCCCCTATTACTTCCCATTACTGTCTAAGTGATCTCTCCATCGGGAAATTACTACAGACATAATGTGCAGCACCGACGGCTGGGGAGCTCCCCTTGCTATTTGTTTCTCTGAAGCTTCAAGAGAGGAGGGAAGAGACTGAAGTGCTATTACTGGGAGGTCTGATCCAAAGCTCACTGCTCATCTCCTTCACTTTATTTTGGATGCTAGGAATGCAGGGTCTGAAGGAAGCTATCAGAGATAGCGTTGATGAATACTTGGAGAGAGGAAAAAAAAAAAAGTATTGTTAAAAAACCCTTCAGTGCATAGTCTCCCATGGCCGTGGAAGGCAGTGGAAGCCTCTGGTCAGGTTAACTCATCAGTTTCTGGTACTGATTTACCTTGTCATGTCCACCCTGGAGGCGCTTGCCTTATCCCTGGAGATGCCCAAGGCCAGGTTAGATAGGGCCTGGGCGGCCTGAGCTGGTGGGGGGCAATCAGCCCACAGCAGGGGGTTGGAACTCCATGATCTTTAAGGTTCCCTCCAACTTAAGCCATTCTATGATTCTACTGTCTGACTTTGTTCCAACGGAGGCAGGTGGGCCAGATGGAGGAAAGCCTACGTGCAAGCAGTGCACATGAAAGCCTCGATTTTCAGTAGTCCAGGATCTGGTTATAGCAGTTCTTGGCAAGAACTGATCTGATCGTTCTCGAAACTGAAAATCTTTTTACTTCCAGAGCAGACAACAGATAGCAACAGTGCCAGCACCCCCAGAGTGGGGGAGGCTGAGGATTTATGGCTGCAATAATGAGACAGCCCATAAGCTGTCCTTGAGTACTTGTACACAGGAGACCCATCCAATGTCACAGGTCACTGAGCAGCATTTTGGAGTGCGTGTCCCTGGGCTATGCTGAGACCAGGCTACCTTGAAGCTGAGTTTCTGCCCCTCATTACCAGCCCCCCCAGGGCAGTTAGGCCTCCCAGGAAGAGAGCACGCAAGATCAGAGCTCTGTTCTTATCTAAAGATCTTATCTGGACCCAATACCTCTGGGATCTCTTTAGAAGATGCATATTTGGCATCAACACACAACTAGCTTAAATATAAAGCAGGGCTGGAGGCAGTGTTCATTAGGCTTGCAGAAAGACTTTTTTTTTCTGGGTTAATCTATCACAACATCCTCACTGATGAAGGCCTTCAAGTATTCCATGACACACCCAAGGTGAGAGCTATCATTTAACATTACAAATCCAGGAAAGCACTCAGTTAACTGGGTGCAGTAGGTATATGACCTGGTCAGAGTCACCAGAGTCCTTAAACACAGGTCACCCAACCTGGCAGGCAGTTTTGTTCTGGCAGACAAGACCCAGTGCCTGGAGCTGATCCTGAACGTGTTCAGACTGGAAGAATGCTTTTCAACATCTTCATAATGTAACTGCCTATTGAGGGCTGTTGTAGATTCTCCAGAAATAGTTTTAAGAAACAGAAGTCTGTGTCCTGCCCACACCTACTGAATTGCTACATATTCATTTGAAATTAACTCAGAAAAGCCATACGAGGCATAAAGTAATGTGAAGCAAGGGTAGTAATACAGTGTCACAGTGTGTGGGACTTCAAAGCATTACTGAGTTGTTTATTTTGAGTGGCTTCTTCTGTTAGATAGATATCAAGAAAGAAAACAAGATATCCCAGATGACTCATTGGTCACATCACGAGTCGGTGTCAAGGAAAGGCTAAGAACAGCAGGGCTGTCTACAAACACTGTGCGTAGTCAACTCAGCCCACTACTACGACAGCAGGAAGCAGGGGAGCGAGGAGCTGCTCACCTTCTGTGCACATACAGTCATCGTAACATTTGTTGTTGAGGCCTCGATTGTGTGGTTTGCAGAGGTGCTCACGCAAGTCACAGCAAGAGCCTGCAACGTAAGAGCATGGGTTGGCATGGCTGATTTATCCCCTGCTAGAACTGCGACAGCTCAGTGTTACAGATGTTATCTTTGAACTGCCCTCTCCGTACCATTATTGAACAGCATTAAAATTAGGATACTTGTAGTGGAACTTGGGCTGGTCTTCAGCCATTTCTACAAACATGACATTGGTTATCAGGCTGATCCTGACCTGGGAGGCAGTCAAGGTGGTGGTCACACGGCTCCCCTTCTGCTGATGAGGTTTCATTTCCACCATTGGAGCTCTTACTGCGGCGTTTCTCTATGGAAAAGAATTGATGCTGGTAGAAAATATCACACTACAGTTTACATTTTGGAGACTAAGATGAAAAAAAAGCCTCAAACTTCAGGAGTTTGAGTTCTGAACCCTTATAGTCCAGTCTCCTCTCTATTTCTCAACCCTCCACCTAATCATTTTTCCTTTGCTCTAAAACTATCTGCCCAAAATGAGAAGCGTGTTGAAACAGAGCATAAATACAATCAGCTTTTTCTCTCTTTCCCCACTGCGATGGCCTCTTATCCCTCAGCACATCTGCCAACACTAACCAGAGGCCAAGACTTACAGGATGACTTTTAGGAAAGGGGATGGGGAGTTCAACAGTGTGAGTTTAGCACCTTTCTTTTTAGCTGACGGCCACATTTCTGGTTTGAGGTCCTCATAGTCTGTCCAGTCAAAGAGTGCCATATCTAGGGTAGGCATCACATCCCCATCTTGCCTGAGGCGGGCCTGCAAACCACAAGATACCAAAGAGACAAAGGATTATACTTCTGTAGTGACACTGAAGCATTTGTCAATTTTCCTCATGCTTTCAGACCTTAAGGCTTTATAATTCCCCCCCCACACACACATCCCCACCTTGTCCACTGGGGATTCTTAGCATCTCATGTTTAGAAAGGAAAACCTTTCTCTTGTCCCAGCTGAAATCAAGAGGGAAGCTTTCACTGCTTCTTTGTGGGGCAGGAAGGCCAGCAAGGAGCATTAGAACATGCTGCCTCTCCAGCCAAGGGCTACTACTGCGTCTCTGCTCCTTGAAGCTGAATGGAGATGGCTAGCTAAGGGAGAAGGAGGGCAGGGAAGAGAAGGGACTAAAGGAGCAGCTTTTGGAGTGTCTCCAAGATAGAGAGCTGCTTCTGAAGGAGGGCTTAGGTGGTAGGCAAGCACTTACCTCCAACTGAAAAAGAAGAAACTGGACCTTAGCTGCAGGAGATTGCTGTCTGTATCAGAGGTACAGTGCAGTTACCAGTGGTCTCTTTACCTGTGACCGCGGCGACGTGGCTGGAAGAACAGGAGGCTCTTCTGTGGAAACGACCAGATCCAGTGCAGTGAAGGGAAGCACGGTGGGGGTCGGGCTGGTCGCTACCTCTGCCTGGAGGTTTTGAAACTGTTGCTCGAAGCTTTCAGGTTTCTTGTACAGGGAGCTTGGCCCAACAGCAGTCTTCCCTGCAGAGGACAACAGGTATGCAGCATGAGCTTTGTCATCCCTTTCCTCTCTGCACGCCATGGAAAAATGTGAATTAAAGAAATCTGTGCTTCCATCCAGCCACTGCCTTGTTTTCTACCACCCTGAGCTGCTGTTGAGACCGGTGTCAATCAGTCCCAAACTATCTGCACCTTGATTCTTACACACTGAAGTCACAGTATCTTCAAGAAGGTGCAGTTCTGTACTTCTCATGCTTAAGAATCAATGGATTTCTTCCTAAAGAAAATGCAAATCTCCAAGATTTCTTGAAGCTATAGGCGTAGCAAGCCAATTCTTTTGGGAATAATCCTTGTTAGCTGGTCTTGGGAATACAAAATGCATCCCTTAAACCACTTTTAAAGCTGCTGCAAATTCCTGAAACACATCCTTACCTCATTTTAAGGGTGGGTAATTCCTATCTAGCTCAAGTCAGAACCTCCCTAACTTGAAATGAAAAAACTTCACAACTTGATCCATGCTTTCGCGAAGAATTAATTTCAATGTAGACCTTAGGTTAAGCCAGAGGTACCGGGTGTGTTTTGCAGTCTGCAATTAAGGCTTCAAGCCAGCTTTGTTGCACGCTCTTTCTATATTGCTTAATGTGAGTTGTTCAGTCAGTCCCCTGAGAAAACAACAGAGCTCTTCTTACTGATGCAGGGAGGAGTGATAGCTGGAAGGCAGGGAGACTGACACCCAACTTGTCAAATGGTGCAGATGGGCACGGACTGCCTGGCTTTAAGAGCACTAAAGATTTACCACTGTGAGGACACCGTACCGCAGAGACACCCACAAGTTGACCTGCGAAGGGAAGCAGTCCCAGTCAAAAACTTTTAGCAACATTTCTAACAATGCTGTAACGTAATTAGTGCAATCTCACATGTGAAAAAGCTAGACTTTTCATAGATTGCCATAAACGTAGAAAAATACAAATTGCGATGAGAAGAAACTGATCTTCAAGCTAAGTAGACTTCTGTAACTATTATTTCCAGTTCTGGTCATGTTTTGAAGTCAGTGGAGAGATTGAGCATGGCTTGGTCTTTTTTCATCCTAAATTGAACCATTTGCTTTAAAGAAAAAAAAGCAACAACAAAGCAGGCCACCCCAAACCAACCCCTCTAGTCCTAGGGACTTCCAGAGCTCTCCCCTATAAGGAAAACAAGGTCATTTTCAGAAAATTGCAGCCAGCAGTATAAACCTCCAGTTCTGGAGTTGCCTTTTTTCTTGTGCCTCTTTTGTTTGGCAGATTTCTCCCCAGAGCAGGCACACACCCCATGCTCTCCGCACACTCATGTGGCTCAACCACAGCTACATCTTCTTGCCCTCATTACAAGTGAGCCAACAGCCTCAGCTTCCCTTGAAGCTCAAATCACAGAACGGTTGGAATTGGAAGGGACCCTGAAGGCCATCAGGTCCAACCCCTGCACTGAGCAGGGACACCCACAGCTCCATCAGGGCTCAGAGCCCCATTCCCTGACCTTGGGTGTCTGCACCACCTCTCTGGGCAGCCTGTGCAGTGCCTCGCTGCCATTACTGCAAAAAACTTCTTCCTTCTATCCAATCTAATTCCCCCCTCTTTTAGTCTGACACCATTTCCCCTTGGTCCCCTCATACCTCTGTGGTGTTTCAGCCTGTCCCTGCGGCTGTGCCGTCGCTGTTCTCGGTTCTGCTTCTTTCCTCTCTCAGACCCAGGGGACTGATTCTCTGGGAGCTCAAAGCCCAGGAACACATCCTTATCCTTATCCTGTTTCAGTGCTGCTGGCTGGCCAAGTGGCACCAGCCCCTCCACGGCTGGAGCTCCGCTACCCACTCGGAGGGCCTCTTCCCCAGCTGGTTGCCCTCTAGCAGGCAGGACAAGGACCCTCCCTTTCTTGGCCAAGCCATGCTTGTGCTGGTGCCCACTCCTGGGATGCTGAGGCCACGTCTCTTGGTTTTGAAGGTGGTTGTTGTTCTCATTTTTGAGCTTCATGTCTGTGTCCAGGGAGACAGCAAGGGTGATGTCAGAAAGAAGCAGCACACACAGGAAAAGAGACGGAGGGAAGAAGGTGGAAGAAGCTGCCATAATCCTGGGGCCTCTGTGTCACCTGCAATTAAAGCCAAGAGCGACAACGCAAATGAAGCAACCAAAGTCTAGGAACCATAAAGGCGACCAAAATTCAACTCAGACACTTGAGACGTCCAGCTGTCATCCAGAAAGAGTTGGAGGAGAGTTTTTCCCTCCTTGGTTATCTCCTGTGCCAGCCAGGCTTACAGCAGCTGAGACCCACGTGCAGGGCCTGCAGGGATAAGAGGTCCCAGTTTCATGTGCAAATGAGGACCATCAATCAGCAGGACACTTCCCTTTGATGGCTGAGCAGCCCCCTGCCCTCCCACACACTGCCTGCCATCTGAGGGCTGCACAGCACCAGCTGTCGGCTGGGGCACTCGGCTGCCACGTTGGCATCCTCAGCCTGCCTGGCAGCGGCCCCCAACACAGCTGGTTTCCTTGCAATGAAGATGTCAAGACGAACAGAACCGGAGGCAGATGGTGGCTTCGCAGGACCAGCAACAGCAAGAGCCCTGAGCAGCTCAAGGCGTGGACGCACGCACTGCCTGAAAGTGGGCAAGGAAAGAGAAAACACAGAATGGTTTGGGCTGCATCTCTGCAGTGTAGCAGAAAAACAAATCTGCTGCTGTCAGCAGAGCAGGAGGATGCTGGTCAAGGGGCAGGAAGGCAGGCTGAACGGCCTATGGCTCGTCCCACTTCTCTCCCTGAGCCTGCAAAGTCACTTCACCTCGCCCCACCAGGTGACACGGGCACAGGGAGGGCAATCTAAGTCCAAAGAACACCGAGATTAAAACTCTCAGTAAGTGGCTGCAGAGCATTCTCATCCATTCTGCTTCAGCGGAGGATTTTCAGGGGTCTTTTTTCACCCCTATGTTTGTGTTATGAGATGTGGTTTTGGGACATTGCACCGGTTAGAGACTTCTCTAATTTAGTTCTTCTCTCCCTGCCCTTTCTAACAGAAAACTTTTGGGTAGCTTTCTTGGACTGTTCCTCTCAATCTGGGCAGCTCAACCCCCTCCACCAATCTCTCCTGCACCCCAGGCCTCGGTTGCCACTAATAGCCATCATTCTGTTCACCAAGTGATCCACTCTGTTGCCTAATTGCAATGACTTGTGCTCCTTCCTCCAGGTGCTCTGCTGCTCCATGTCACCTGTGAAGGGGAGCAGGTAAGTCTGCTCAACTACACATCAGTAGATTCTGCCTTTGCAAGATGCATCTCTGCTATTGCTTAGAGATTGAGAGCAAACTTTCGGTCTTCATCTCCTCTGGAGAGAAGCAGGCAGCACAGAGGGCTTTCCTTCCATGTGCGGTGTGAAAACCAAGTCTTTCCACCGACCACAAAGCCAACAAAGTGTGAGGTGAGGGCTGATCCGGGAGGTGCCGGGCTGCTCATTTCCTGCAGGCGTAGTGCTATGGAATAGCATTTTATTGATACCTGGGACAAAGGAAAACCAGACTGACAGCTAAATATATTGTCAAAGCACCTCAAGTTCCTGCTTCTCACCAATGTAACAAATAGCAGCCAAGCAAAACCCAAACCCTGCATCCGCAGCCTTTGTCTTTTTGAGGGATTTTCTCTGTAAGATCCGGCACAGACCAGCTGGATCAAGGCATCACAGAACAACCCAGAGAGCTGCAGACAGCATCTTACCTTTTCATCTATAGGCAAAACGGCAGGAGGAGAGAAAAAGTGCAAAGAGAATGGAAGGCAGTGCCTTCAGTCTCACTCACAGACAGCGGCCCTTTGATAACGAACCTGACAGACACATTAGCCACAATTCTGCTTTCCAGCAGGAGCCAAAGAACAGCTCGATGCTGCGATGCTGCTCCTCAGCATCTGAGTGCCTCTCAGGACCCCGCTCCACAAGAGCAGCCAGCCCAGGGCGTGGGGATGCAGAGCACAGCAGCATTCTCACTGTTGATGCACCTGTTCTGCAAAAGATGTTTTACCCAGGGCAGAATTTCCTACGTCAGAAACAAACACGTATGTTGTATCAAGTCCAAAACTGATCCTCTTCTAAGGATGGTACTTCAGTAAAGGAAACAGCCCAAGCACTCACCAAGCTGGCTGCTCCTGCAGCTCTCCCCAGCAGCAGATCTGCGTCCTCGTTACTTCAGCCAACACTTTGTGCTTCCTTTGTGCACCCCCAGGATTATCAGCCACCTACTTCTCGAGGTAGCAAATCTGCCTATTGACGTGAAAATGTGTAAAGCAAAGATAAGGCCTTGGAGCTACCTGGGGTGCGGGCTCAGGGCTGATGAATGAGTTGCAGAGCTGTCTCTCAGCCAACACTTCTGATCTATTTTGGGTTAGCAGCAGATGGTCAGAACCCTGCAAGAGAAATTACGTTGTTTGGCATCTTGGGGAACTTCCCCCTGGGCAGTCTCTTTCTCTGGACTCACAGATATTATTACTATTGCTCTGCTCTCAGCTTGTAATCCTGCAAGGCAGACGTGGACTGAATGGGTACACAGAAACTCATGGTTTTTTTCTCTCTGTAAATGCAGCTTTGTCACCCTGGTGTGGAAAAAAGGCTCTAATGCTGCCACTGCTGCATTGGTTCATTCATTGCATACGTTCATTCATACATCTGACTGAAGCCATGATACATAGCCATGATACAAAGCCATGCTCAGAACATGTCACCCATGTTCTTCATGACACAGCAGAGAGGAACAGAACACTTCAATCCAGAAATGCAGAATATCAAGTTCCTTTATCACTCCAGACCACAGATGATGCAGTTTTTATGCTCAAGAGTGAATCGAGCCAGACCCAAGCATGTAATCTGGGACACACTTCTCCTTGGCTCTGATAAGCTCAGACTTTGGCAGCAGTGCATAAAGATTTCCTGGACTCCAGACAACCCCAGGCTGCAGCAACAGACAAAGCATGTGCTCATCTACACGAGTGCTGTGTGTATGTGCATGTGTGGCACAGATGATGGACAATAAACCCAGCTTCGTGTGCCAGGCTCCCTGCAAATAAGGAGCCATTGGGTGATGGATTGGCCTGGGAAGGCCTGGAGCAGAATGGCCAGGGTAGGTTCCATGGTAGCCGACGTGCAGAGAGCTGGCTGGAGCCAGGAGGATGGCATTGTACAGATAAATGAGATTTCCCTTCCCTGCTGGGTCTCATTCCATCTGGTTTTCTGTTTCTGGAGGCAAATGCTGGGAAGCTTCATACACAATCTGCCAAGAGACCCTCCCATTTCAGAGGGGTCCCCCCCAGCTTTCCAGGGTCTCCAAAAGCAGATGGGAAATGTTAAATGCACCCTTTTTCCCCTAGGCACACATAGTATCACTTTCCTCATCTCCAACATTTCTTGCATGCTCACTTTATAAAGGATAACTTTATAAAGGGACGACAGAGCAGCCAAGTCTGCAGCTCACTGCTCTTTTGGGTCAAAGCTGTCCTCCTTTTGCCTGCATCCACTGTCACCTCTTCTCCCAACCTACCTCTCAGATTCATCTGACTTCGTATCTTCTTCATCCATCCTGACTGGGAGACGTGTTCCTTCTGCAGATAATCCCACCACCACCACCCTTTGAAACATCTGTTTTCCTTTTGCTTCTTGCTTTCTCTTTCTGCCATCACCAAACAGCTCTCTGCTGTTGGGAGGACCACAGTCACGTTTGCTCCGTGCACTGATTGCAAATGGCAGCACAAAAATCATAAAATGGTTTGGGTTGCAAGGGAGCCTTAAAGGTCCAACCCCCTGCAATGAACAGAGACACTCACAGCTCCATCAGTGCTCAGAGCCCCATCCAGCTTAAACACAAGACAGGACGCAGACTGAAGCTTGCAGAGGGTTCAGCTCAGCTGTAGGTACCTCCACAAAACACCTCCCCAAGGCAACCTGCATTCAGCAACCACCCCAAATGTCCCTCATTCCCCATTAGTTAAGGGCTGGGACTGGGGTTTGCTGCCCAGGTGATCCCAGCCCAAGCACAGCTGTGCCCCGTTTCCCTGGTGCCTACCCACAGAGTGCATCCCTTGGAGCAGGGAGCGCAGCCCAGGGGACAGAGCCGCTGTTTTGAAGTGGAATGAATGAATATGCAGTACCCTCTGTTCTGCTCCCCTCCGGGACCTCTCGGAGCGGCTGACACAGCCATCACAGGCGACCCGCTATCAAACAGAGCCTCCCCTGCCCGATAATGAGATTAAAATAGCAATGAGTCTGAGATTAGCATCTGAGATATAGTCGCTTGCTGTCAGCGCAACGGAGAGGACTCTCCGGCTTCCCTCACAATGCCCGGTGACAAATGAAACGCGATCAATAGCAGAGCTCATCGCTCAGCCAGAGGAAAGCAGCGCCGGTGGGACGGAGAAAGAGGGGCACACGGGGGCACTGACACGGGGAGGTGCGGGGTCACCGCCCTGGGAGGTGTTCAAGAGAAGGGCACAGCGTGGATGGGTTGGGGTTGGAGTTGATCTTAGAGCTCTTTTCCAGCCCGAATGAGTCCGTGATTCTGAGATTTGGCCCCGTCCCCACCGCGATGTGTCCCCGAGCAGCACAGCGCCGGGCTGCGCTCACTGCCTTCCTCCTCTCTATGCCATTCTCGCTCTGAACCCGAACGCGTGGGACGAACGTCTCCTTCTGCAAAGGACAGGAGATGGAAACACAGAACCGTTTCCACTGAGGCTGACGGACGGCTCCAGGTGTGAATCGGCTAAACGTCACTTAAACCCCACATGATGAATTGCCGGCCGCGAGGAGCCGTTAACCGATGCCAAATTGATTTAATTCACAACCAAGAGCTCACTTTTAGCAAAGCAAGAAACGCAGAGAACGACCCGGGGGAACGCGAACACACAATGCCACGAAGGGAACGGCTCCCTTCGTCCTTCGGCCACTTCGCGCAGCGGTGCGGGCGCTCAGCGGCTCCCGGCGGGGGGAACCGCGCCTCTGTCCGGAGCCGAGAGGGGAAGAGCCGCCCGGCAGGGCAGCGCTCAGCACCGCCCGACGCAGCCCGGACTCGGGGGAGCCGCAGAGCGGGGCTGCTCCGCCGGCACGGTGACAGCGGGGGCGGCTCGGGGACCACGCTGCCCCCATCCCCGCCGCTCCCCGGAGCCGGCGGTGCCGGGATCCCCGCAGCCTTTGTCTCCTCCCGGTGAAAGTGCCCCCGTACCTAAGAAGCAAAAGGAAAGCGGCACAGCGGAGCGGCCCCCCGGTGCTTACCTGTGCTCGGCTGCCGGTGGGCAGGGCAGGGCAGGGCTGTGCCGGGGTACGGCTGTGCGGACCGAGGAGGAGGAGGAAAAGGAGGAGGAGGAGGAGGAGACGCGCGGAGGCAGTGGGGGAATGCGCGGCCGGAGCGGGGACGCCGGGACCCCGCGGGCTGCGGGGCGGTGGGAGG
>JAOWBP010004584.1:3906903-3923926 GCA_028571105.1 Tragopan temminckii
ATTTCCTCACCTCCTTCTGGCATCCCTTGAGCCCTCTGAATCCTGGCATTCAGCACTTCTTTTGCTGACACGAAGAAGATTCGATCCCCTGCCTGTGCTCGATCCACCACACCCAGCTCATCTACCAGGAAACTGGTGCAGCGCTCCATGTGCTGCCGACGCACCTGAGGGATAAACAGCAACACGTCCACGTGCAGTTACAGCCACTTAAAGCTCCACCTCAAAAATTAGACCAGGCACTCAGATGCCCTTTGCTGGTCTAAGTTACTAATATGAAAGAATAAGACCCTGCAGTCTATAAAATCTTCCAAAAGTCATCCAAGTCACCTAACTTACAAATTGCCCAGTGAAGTTCTTGATTTCCACTTCAGAAATCTCCAGAGGCATGCTGTGACCACTAGCCTATACTCCCTCTAGTTTCCAAGCTACAATAAATAAAAAACAATCACACCTAACACTTTATGGTTCTACACACAAGGACAAGAGTCAAAATGGTCTCTATAATGGACTCCAGGCAAAGAGACAGAATTTAAATCACAAACCTCTTCCATGTATTCTGGTTCAGAAGCAGACGCATCCCAGCGGTTATTCAAAATAAATATATTGGGCCGAGACAGACGTTCGTTCACCTTGTGAAAGAACTGTTTCTCCTGTGCAAAACGGAACACAATCTCTTACATTAATTTGTCAACATGTTTCAACTTTCAGCCAGATTCACTGATCACTATCAAGTGAACTTGAACATACAGTTTGCATCAACGTTGATTCGGAATTTGCCACCAGAACAAATACATCAGCATCTAGACAGAACTTGTCAATCCAACTGTCCAGCTCTGTGGTTACATCAATGCCAGGGCTAGGAGCAGAAAGAGAAGAAACAACATTATTCTGTGAAAACTTCAAAAATATGTTTTAAAAAGTTAGTACGAGACTTATTTCAGCTACACAGGGTGTTATTTTCTGTGTCTGAGCCACACTGCTTTGAGGTTTTAGTTTGCAGACTGCAAACTAAAAGGACAAATCAAGATAAACTGTGGCTGTTAACTGCAGGAAAGGACTTTGGTCACTGTCTCAGATTAAAACAAGGTCACTTTCATTGATATCTGCTAAATTTGTATTTGAATACAAAGAAATGTGTGGTAAAGAGGAAAAGACAGACAGATATTGTCACCTGTCCATGAGCACCAGGTCATCCTTTAAGAGAGGACATTTGGAATTGGGCCACATTACGCTGACTAGGCTACCAGCATTCAGAAGCTCATCTTGATGGAGGGCATGAGCCAGCTGATTTACTGTC
The DNA here is from genome assembly GCA_028571105.1 of Tragopan temminckii. NCBI lineage: Eukaryota > Metazoa > Chordata > Aves > Galliformes > Phasianidae > Tragopan > Tragopan temminckii. The sequence goes on from JAOWBP010004584.1 coordinate 3,908,201, forward strand.
TACAAAAAAAAAAATTAATTATATAACATTCCCCATATGCTAAGACAATTATCTCCCCCCTCCAAATTGGCCACAAACAATTTAACATAAAACCCAACTTGGCATTACCTCCCCAAGAGTTTTTCAACACCACGAGTTTCCCCAGCCAAAAGACAACCACCCAAAAAGAGTTATAAGAAGAATAAGGCTGAGGAAGGCTGTAATTCTGGTCAGTCATACAGAGCTGAGAATTTCCTGAGCCATCATTCCAACTCCCTATTAGCACAATCACAACATACCATCTTCCACATACAATGAAGTCTCATGCCATAGCTTGCTTCATTCCTCCCTTCCTACATTCATTGAAAACCTGCAGTTAATCTCTGCTCCTTCAATGAATATAATACTGAACTGTTAAAAGTCTATTCACAGTGCTTTCATTTTCCTTTTCTTGTTTCCTTTTCTGGCACTGGTACACAGCTCTTCTCCTATACCTCATGCTTAATGAAGTTGTACCTTAACACTCTTCTTTTCCTCCGAGCCTTCAGTGAGTAGGAAAGCTTCATGACCATCAGTCCCTTCTACACGCAGGAAACAATTAGTGGTGTGCCCAATTCCTGAAGGAAGAACTTTGTCCCATAGCATGGCATTTATCACAGTGCTTTTTCCATTGCTTGTCCTGAAGCAAGATTAAAGAATAGCATAGCTGGGCTTCTGAGCTATTTAGGTATACTCATTTTGATATTACAAAAAATACACCATCTAAACCAAAGCAGCTCCAGAAGTATTAACAACTTAAAAAAAAAATCCATTTTTTTCTTATAAAACTTCTTCCAAATAGATTATGTTCTACAATATTTGAGCCCCATTTACACAAGTACTAGCACTAGGGACATCTGCCACACGTTGCATGCAGAAGCTGGAGCACTAATGCTTCTATAAATACTTTTTACTGGCTATGATCCTAAAGATGCAAGTTTCTTTACCAAGTAGGGAGTGTAGGCATGTAAGCAAGTGACTTACCTTCCAAAAAAAGCCACTTTCATGTGTCGCCTTGCCAGCACCTCACTAATGCCACTGACTTTTGACAAGTAGCCTTTGACTTCCAGTACCTGCTCTTCTGTGGTGACAGGATCAAGCTCTACATTCTTGTGTGTTTCTAAAAATCAAAATACATCATGCCTCTGAATCCCTGAAGTGATCTGCCTCAGTACCAGGTGAAACATCTCCCCATACTTTAACACACACAACCAAATGTTTATCTGTATTCCAAAGTTCAGACAGGTCATGCTGAAGCATGCAGTTACACCCATCAGCATTTATCTGCCAGTCTCCTTCCTGTATCTAATAACCATTCTTATCCTCAGGACTGCTTTAAGCAGAACGCATCCAACACTTCAAACATTCCAGCACCCTTAAAAAACTTCTCTCTGCATCGTAAGCTGTAAAGCCAATTACTGTATATGTTCCATGTCACTGGCAATGACGTGTCTAGGCAAGAATGCTGAAAGGATTATACGCACACAACCAAAAGAGCCTTAAACAGTTCATTTAAAAAAACAAATAAACAAAACACACACACAGAAACAGCTTTTCCCAACAACAACAGAAAGTAGTCCACTAACTAGCTTGGTTTCATAAGACACCAATTTAAGTCAGCTTTGAAATATGAAGCCTACACTTCATCCCAATTCAGTAAAATAATTTTCAGTCCCTCATACAAATACTGACACATAAAGAGAGATGTATTTATAAATAAACGAGGGTTTTGGTGTGTGCCTTGGGAACCATGTGCAGGCAAAGCACCATTCAGCTCAGCTTACCCTCCAGGAATGAGGAGCTCTCATTGATGTACGCAGCCAGCTGCTCAAAGATGCCATTGATTTTCTTCTTTGCAGTGACAAAATGTTTGAGTGGAGAAGCATTTACCTCAGCCATGTGTCTTTTATCCTTCTTCACTGCAACTATTGACTTGGAACGAGTAAACAACAGGGACATTGCGCTATAGGGAAAAAAAATCAGTAAGGAAAGGGGACTCACCGAGGCCTAACAGCCACACAACCAAGTGTCCAATATTTAATCATAGAATGGTTGGGCTGGAAAGGACCTCAGAGATCACCCAGTTCCAACCCCTGCCATGGGCTGGGTGCTCCCCACCAGCTCAGGCTGCCCAGAGCCCATCCACGGCCTTGTGCTCTTAATCCCACTATCTACATCATTACAGTATATACACATATATAAAATATACACTGAAAAAGGTGATGCCTCAACAGAGACCCCTGGGAGACAGCCACCTAATGAGCAGACACCTACTGAAAACTACACCATACACATCCTAAAGATCATTCAATAAGGAACGTTTGCACTTCTCACAGTTATAAGTCACTCAAATACCTAGAAAGAAAAAAGCCCACCTTCCCTCCACGGCACAGCCCATCACGGATCCTTCCCTCCCGCCCCGCTTACTTTTCAGAATGTGTTTCGCTCTCACAAGCCGGACATGGTCAACTCGAGTCCCTCCGGAACGCGAACAGCTCCGTTTCTCCGCTTTCACCCTCGGTCCCGCAGCTCTTTCCTCCACGCCGGATCCAGCCGCCCTCCCTGCGACAGAGGCGGACGGAGCGCGCAGGCCTCGAGCTCACAGAGCCCTCACAGAGCGGCGGCTGCGCGCCAAAAAAAAAAGGCGGGAAGCGCCCTTACCCCACAGCGCGGCCGCACCTCAGAGCGGGCAGCGGCGCCGCGCCCGAACCCCTCACAGGAGGCGCCCCCACCCCCCGATCCCGGCGCCAACGCTCACCTTCACGGCCGCTCCCGCAGCGCCGCCATCTTAGCCGAGCACCGCCCCCTAGGCGGGCGCTGCCCCGGGGCGCTTCGGGAGCTGTAGTACCGAGGAACCGCCCCGCTAAAGAAACACAGCCGCTGAGCGTTTTGGAATAGTTTAATGCGAATTTCGCCCCCACATCCCGGTTGGAATCTGCGCGAAACGGCTCCGCGCGGATTCCGATCACAGTGTCGGGCAGAGGAAAAGCACAACGAAATAAGTGGGGGGGAAAAAAAAAAAAAAAAAAGCTAAATAAATACATACACCACGTCGATGTTTTCTCAACCATTGGCCTAGGAAGTCCCTTCATTTGGTTATAGCATGAGGCATTACGGGTTTCGGTTAGCACGAATTTTTACCATTTTCAACCGTTTTTCTCCCCTGGGCGCATGTGGGTGTGTAGCATTGAAAGAGACCCTAAAGAGCCCTCAGAGAGCAGCCCTGTGGGTCCACCCCAATCCCAACGTGAGCGTACTGCCTCTGAAACAAACCTTCAGACACATAAGGGTGTATAAAGAGCAGAGCAGGTATCTCACAGTGACAATACAAAGGTCTCTCCCTGCTCCCCCTCCACTCACAGTTGTATTCTAGGCAGTTTTTGTTATCCCTATTGGTTTGCCACAACCTCTCAGCGCTCACCCACCCATTTCTATCGGTCTCAACCCCACTGCAGTGGGATGCTTTGGTTTGCAATCTCAAATAGAAATACCCAATAATGATTTTCTCTAAGTAAGTACCAGAAAATAGCTCTCCTACAGCGATGGCTCAAACAAGCTGGATGCAAAGGGAACTACCCAAATAATCACTAAGAAGTGGAATGAGGCCAAGGATCAGTGAGGCCTCAGGATTGTTATCCCACCATTAGAGCTCTTGAAGATCTTAACATGGATAGAGCTGAGCTGATTCAGCAGTGAAGCCCTGCTGGCTGTTCAATTTGTTGTCAGCCCTCCCCTTTGCCTGGCTATGAGTGCTCCCCTTAAACTGCGGTAACAGAAGATAGGGAGGCTATTTTTTTTTTTTTAATGTCTTCAGACTAATCCCAGAGATAAAGTATAATTAGTGGACCTTCATTAACTAACACAAAGCACTTATATTGCCATTGCTGCTGCTTTGAACTCTGTGATGTGTTTCCAAAGACTGCGAAGAGGTAAGGATGCAGATGATCTTCAGGCTCTTACTACTGAGTTTCATCTGGTATGACATGTAACTGTTATGACTCCTGGAGCCAGCTCCCTGATTGTTTATGTTTGGTATACTATCCAGAAATGATTTTCTAGTGTCCTGTATATGCTGTGGATATAAAAAAGAGATTCCAGCTACTTGGAGAGAAAACTTGTGACTTGCCTCCAAAGAGCTGGATTTCCAGTCCAAGAAAGCATTTCTGTAAAGCCAACCAAGCCGTGAAGGTTCAAGTAAATCGCATTTCCAAGACACAGCGGATGAAGAGCAGAATCAAAAATGAAGGCACAAAATCTCCTTCCAAATTCTACAGCAACGTTCCTAGATATGACCCGCAGTATCGGAGAGGGAGATCCTCCAGTAGTGGAGTCTTAACATTGATTTAAAAAATCAATATCCAGATAGCTTTGATCAATGAGACTCTGCAACATTCCCTGTTTCCACTCAAAGTCAGCAGTGAGCGGGGCCAGGGAAAGGTCTTTTCTGTGAAGTATGGCTCTAGGGGNNNATAAAAGACACTGCAATATAACGGGTTCCTTTGGTGGTTGGAAGACCTTCATGGTAGTGCGTGAGGCGTCCTGGATGCATCAGAGTCCACCCTTTCCGTGGAGCTCGAATCGAGCAGTTGTAGCGCAAAAACCGGCAGCCTCCTCCCTGAGAGATACAGACCAAGAGACACATCAGCTTGGTTAAATCACCTAAGGGAATGGGTCTCTGCCTTCTCTTGGCAGCTCTTCAAAAAGTGTGAGAAGGAAGCTGGGGAATCCACTGTACTCTAACGTGCTCAAAAATCCCCTAACATAACCCAGTCATTAATTGCAGTCTTCAGTGTGAAGAAGCCAATAAAGAAGGTTGTGCCTGGAAGGCTGCGCTTCATACCCAACATGCTGGCAAACTTACCTCATAGTCTATTCCAACCCTGTTCAGAGCAATGTTAATGGTAAAGGTGGAAGCATCGTGATGGGGCATTAGAGAAGGCTGCTCATCAGGTTTGTAGCGGACCACAAAGGCTAGCTCAAACTGAGTCTGCAGGAGAGAAGAAAAAAGAGAGCATCTGTTACAGAGCTGTAGTAGCCTGTGGTTACTGAGCTGTGAGATAGGGTGTCATTTTTAAATTGCACCTCACTGCTAAGAAGAACCACAATAATGCAGGAAAATATTATCGGAAAACTGTATTTTCTGATGCATATACTTCAAGTCATAGTTCAGCATTAGTCCTCCATATTGGGAAACAGTATGCATACTGCAAGAGGATTCTAGTAGTCTTTTCACACAGCTGCAATTGTAGCAGGTGTTGAGCTGACCATGAGTATTGATGCCATGGTATTACCTACCTTGGTATAGTATCCTGGGTACAGTTTCTCTGTGATGGGTGCAATATAGTCCAGAAGAAACTTATACCATTCTCTTTCAAAGCCAATTTGGTTCATGTGGATATCGATAGTTGGGACATTCTCATATCCTCCTTGTATTCTACTGTCCTGAAATTGAACCACGAAAAAACCAATGAGGATGGGCACCTTGGACTTCACAAACAAAAAGCACTTTTTTTCTGGTAATTACCAATACATATGAAGTTTACTTATCAGGATTTTCAGAATGATAAGCTCATTTCAAACAATCATTAAACCCCGGAGGGCTGAACAGTGTCGCTCCGGTGGACAGTATAAGGACTCAGAAAAGTTAATTTACATTCAAGAGCATGGGCAAAACCATGGAGTTAATTAAGAGGAAAATTAGCAGTATTGAGGCCAGTTTCTTGGTTTAGCTGCAGGACCTAAAGCCTTCCTAGAGGAGGCACTACTATCGCCAAACATATAAGGACAAAGTTGTCACTCAGAAATTAAACAGCTCCTGTTTTTCTTACCGTATTGTCACCTGTGGACCACTTGCCATAATGCTCCATTTCTTCCACCAGCTCATCACAAGCAGTGTCGGTGAATATGGGGAACCAGTACACATCCGGGCAGGGCTGCAGAATATGGACAAATGAGAGCAGCAGAAATAAGGACAAGTGCTTGAGGAAAAGGAATATGACTAAACTGACTGTGTACAGGGTCAGATTAAGTGGAAAGGAACTACAACATCAAGGATAGAAGTTTATCTTCTGATTGATGTGCCCTACTTCCACTTTACAGAGCTGGAGATGGACTTCTAGAATAATGATTTTGCTCTAAAAATATTTTCAAGGTCATGTTTCCTCTGCATTTGAAAGACTACAATGTCATGCTGAACTGCTTATTCCAGCAAATGACAACAGTGGTAACACAAGTGTTCTCTCATGTTGATGGATACGAGCGATGTTTTCTTACCATTTCGACCAATTTCCCTTTCAGAGCTGCCGTGTAGTTTTCATGGATGTACTTTTCTCTCCAGTCCTACAATTAAAAGATAAGGAAAACAGTCACTTCTGAGGGACCTGGTTAGAAGGGCAAACAAAAGTCACAAGGTGGTGCCACAGTACTTCGCATGCTTTGAAAATCCAGATTTTATGAATCATACAGTCTGGACCTTCCTAATTGGTGAAGCTGGCCATCAGATCTTCACATCCCACACAGCCTGCCAAGCCTGCAGAGCAGGCAGGTTATCTCACCTCAGGGTTGTTGAATATTTGCCAGAGGTCATTGTGGAGGTGACTTGTTTGGTAGTTCTCCAGAGACAGTATGTGTCCAAACTGATGTCGATTTGTCAAGTACATGAAGACTCCCTGCAGAACAGAGAAAACAACCAAGTTTTGTTTCCACATCTCACATTTTTTGTGAGCAACTGTGAAATTAAAGCAGTGAACAATTTCTCAATGATGACGGCTCTGCTCAAGTGCTCATCTATTCCTTCTTTGCCTGTGGACTTTAATTTTCATTCTGCATATGATAAACTTTGAAAGGTTATAACCAGAGTTGGTAATTCTGTGCCTACTACCAGCCAGGGTTGAAAGCAGATCAGCTGCTGTAAGATTTGGTTCTTTCTTCTTAACTCTGTTGTCCCCTTTTAGTACAGCCCTGTCTAAGCCCAAGAACAAAAATTTTATCTGCATTTAGCAGTCCCTGGCTCTGGGTGGTTTCACAGCAAGACAGAAATCCTATACTGTTCCAAGCCTGCACAGGATTGAGTAATGCTGGTTCATCCTGCCCCATACCCCAACAGAGCTGAATGACTTGAAACCACTTAATCTTGTCACCTCCACACTGGTGTGCAGTTCTCCCCTGCCAGCATCCCTCTCCTCTACTGACCTGATTCCGCACGTTGTGGCAGAAAGCCATGTCAGCATCCAGCTTGCCACCGTGGAAGAGATCTCCCTCGTCAAGCTCTGATCGTAGGGCTTTACCTTTCACCATGTAAACACTGCTGATGTACGGAACATTCCAGAGCCCGCTGAAACACAGGGGTAGGAGAGTAAGATTTGAAAGAGCAATAAGGCAGGAACTGTTGGGCTGGAAGGCAGATGGAAGGCAGCACCATCATGTCAGCAAGGCTTGCTGCAATGAGCCAACTCGGAACGGCAGGGAGAAACCATGCCAACAGGAGTTGTCATTTCAGGAAAAATCATTTATATTGCCCAGAGCTTTTAAAGAGTAAAAATGCAAGGGCACTGTGAAAGCAATTGACTGATATTGTATGTTTCTGCATGGGACATAATTAATGTCTTGAATCTCTTCCCAGAGAGATCAACATAATTTTTTCTAATTATTTAAAAAAAAACTGAACCAGCTGAAAAGGCATAATCTGATTTCCAGCATTTATTGCCCCAAAAAAGGCCCCTCAAGAATATGAGTGAACCAACAATTGTACTTTGTGAATATTCCATTCAGTGATCACCTAGACTATTGTGAAGACAATCTGACAAAGACTAAACAGCTTTGTATGAGATTTTACAGACTAATTGTAATTCACAGGTGGGAAAACACATGAATATGATGAAGTGATTTCAACATAGTTAGGGCTCTCAACATCTTGCTCAGCTCATAATAAAATCTGCATGAAATCTGCGCTCAGGGAAGAACACTGAGCAGCTTCTATGCAGGGGTTCAGACTTCTTTCCCTCTTTTGTGCCCCAAGGCAATTGTGTTCCCTGGTTTGATGATAATGTGCACCAGCTTTGTACTTGAGGGAGTGCATCAGTAAGAAACTCGCCGTATACTCACACCCTCCTCCTTTGAACAATATCCACGTAATCTTCTGAGCGGGCATAATACCCATCAGGGCTCAGTGCTCCCCAGAAATTTGACCACAGCTTCTCATGACGACTCACCAGGGGGGCAATCACCGACCTGTGAGTGCAAAAGAAAAGTGATGTTACCACAGGAAGTGAAGGAAAAGATTTACAAACCACAAGATCCTGAGAGGCAGATTATCTGTCACTAGCAGCTTCTATTAACTATGTTGGAAAAAAATTCCACATAAGCAAGAGTAAATACATTTACAATCTCATATCTAACTGCATCCAGCAGGATTCTTAGAACCCAATTTATTCCAATGACTACTTAAAGGCAAACTTGGGATGATTTACATCCATCACCTAAAATTCAGTCATAGCAACTGCAGCAAAAAAGGACCAAACAAAAGGCATACATCTGACATCTCCAGCACAGCTCACCTAGCAACCTTACATGTCTCAGTGATAAAAGAGCTCATGCACTCCTTTGTGAAAGATGTCCCTTAATGATTGCTCTGACCAATGAACTCACTTGTTCTGTTCAATGAGAATCCTTAGCGTCTCTGCGTTCTTCAGAACTACTTCAGCATCCAGGCTAAAATAATAGTCACAGTCAGGATCCTTTCTGCACAAATCCCTGTAGCCAGAGAACAAGAAAAGTCACATCAACATCCATCTAGAACAGAGTAAGACAAAAGACAGAACAGTAGGATCTTGTACTCTAAGGGTCTTTGTCTACGTGTTAGGAAAGTGAGTTTAATGTAACAACGCAGAGTGCCAGCACAGTAAAAGGACATTCACTTCAGTAGCCAACAGCACACAGTGAAATGCAGTGAGTATCAAACTTAGCCAACCATTTCCACAGCACAGACTGAGGAGATTCCCATTTATGGTTGGCCAAATTCCAGGCCCTAGTTCAAACTCACATCTCCTGATCACCAGTTCTACCTTTACTACTACACTCCTCTTCTTTGGAGATATGAGTGCACACTCTTTATGTGTAGGACTGGGCATAAAGATTGTTGAAGATGAGAAGTAAAGGGTTATCCTCCTAACAGAGCAAGCACCCAGCAAGAATTTGGTTTCTAAAACTGAAGGAATGGGGCAGATCTTTTTCCCCCAGTGTATAACCGGCATAGAGAATTAATGCTAGAAAAACTGAAAGAAGAGAGTAACTGAAAGACATAAAACATCCACTTGACAGTGATGATCCTCAGGAAAACCCTAGTTTGAACACAGACTGATGCTGATAGATATCATGTCTGGTATCTTCACTTACATGCCCAAGTTACGCGCCTCAGCATTCTCCACCTCATCATCTGGTCCAATCACTTTCATAGCAAGATATTCTTTGCTGTGCTCCTCAACAAAAGAGTCTACTTGCATTGAATGATGCTGCTCCTATGGAAGAGAAAAAAATAAGGACAAGAAGGTGAGATGAGCTCATCTCAGACTGTTCAACATTCTGTTCTTGTGAATGTCAAAGCAGACAAGCAACAGCTCTTCCCACTTCCACATTTTTACAGCTGGATGCATCCATTATACGGGTGCCACTGCAGATGAGTACAGGGATTGTAAAGCCTGGCAGGGTAGTCAAAGGTTGCAAAGGTGACCAGAGTACAAGAAGTAGTACACATTTTCCCAGCATTTGCTAAGACTATCACAGGCCAACTTTACTCACGTGATTGTGAATGAAGATTTGAATTCGTTGCTTTGGGTAATGGAGATTACGAAGCCGCAAGAAAAACTGGGAGAGAAATGGGGTGGGCTGCTCGATGAAAATGCCAATCAGAATCACTGGCAGAGCCTCATCCTACATTCAGTGAGAAGAGACATCAGACACATAAGATTCTTTTGCAGTTGTAACACCTGTCTTGAGAGCCTGGAATAGACATCAGCCTTACCTTAATACCTGTGAGGCTGCGCAGCCCTTCATCACACACTGTACAGCCAGTCTCAAATGTCCATATTTGAGGAATGTAGTTTCCTAAGTAGTTCAGCTGCAGCTGCAAAAGGAAATTTGTCATGTTAAACATTACAGGACAGAGGAAGATCTTTGTAGGTTTCAAAGATCACACTTCAGCAGAACTTCATTTCTGTTCTCTTTGGACTAACAAACCTATAGTCTGACAGTCTCAGGGCCCAAATGCACATCAGTCTTTGAACCAGACCCATCTTGCTGCTATGGACCTGGGGCACTTATTGTCTCTCAATGTAAATGCACACAGGGAAAGTCATTATATGGGAAGACAGCAACCTGATATAAACAAGTCTAAAGGGTTACTTTGGAACAAATACATACCAAATCTTCTTCTTACGATTCCCACTTACCTTGGTGGGTCCATTTCCATGAATTATTACAGGCAGAGTGTCATATAACAAGTTTCTTGCTCTCACTCGTGCATTTTCAAACTTCAGAACCACCTCATCTGGAAATGACATTGTCATCATGTTATCAGAAGAAGGCGTTCATAAAAATTAGCAGCACCATTACCCCATTTCTACTCAACAACTGCTGAAAGATGATAGCATAGACCCGGATTCTGTGAAGCTGGGCAAAGAATATAGCTCACTGGGCTGATGATCATGCCTTCTACTGGGAAGCAACCCTTTAACAGTCTTTCAAAACAGGCACTGACAAACTCCAAAGTAAGGAACAGCTACTGATGACCAGGGAGGATTCAGAGCCTTCTCGCCTCTGCGCACTCGGCACCTGCTGCCTCTCTTTTTCACCCCTCCTGCCCCTCCTGGCAGTTATCACTGAATGTATCTCCTCAGTGCAACCACACAAAATTCTTTGGAAAACAGGCTAAGCACAGATCCAAGCTCTAGTCTTGCTGTTATCATGAGCACAGAAGCAAAAAATATAACATTGTCATTTTCATTTTTCACTTGACTGAAACAAAGATGGACTGGTGCAAGATAACAAACCCAAAACACTCGGCAGTAATCTCAGTATAATAATTCAATCACTTTGATACGGACTGGCAAAATCAATCAGCTGATCAGAAACCTGTAAGTGGGTAAGTGGGAATTCTGGGTCAAGTGCATGCTCACAGGCTGTATCTGGCTTCATCTCACCTTTTATGGCATTCCAGACATTGTTCTGAAGCAGAAAGACAAGGCAAGCTCTAGGCAGTGCTATGTGTTGTTACTTGCAGCAAAGTGCCTCCCATTTTCAATCTCTAAGGCTAATGCAATCTGACATGCTTGGAGATCAAAGTGGCAAGGAGGTGTAAGATGGACAACTCGACCTGCATTCCCCAAGTGAAGAGGAAAGTGCAGTGAGAACCTAGTTGGTTGCAATGGAATTGCAAATTAATTCCAGAACTCTGCAGAGGCTTTTTGCTGGGGCTTGTTCTGCAGGGACAGGAATTTCTGAAATTTAATCCCTTCAGCCACAAGACAAATTTATTTCTGGTGTCAGCACGCAGCTGCATTCCAAGGAGAAATGAGCTTCCTCCCATCTCACCTAATGCTCCATTTAGGTTTTGGAAGATCCGACTTCTATGGTCTAGACTGATGTTGATATTTTCCTTTAAAAGAATGAGATGCATAAACTTAATTAGAACACAAGCAGTCATCTGTTCTTCACATGTGAGAAACTTTATGCTGAACGAAGATATATCACATTTCTATAATCATTTCCATACTTCCCGAGCTTAAAGCCTGAAACATTCCCAGATCATCCTTATTTCCAGTTGAAACTGAGAAAATTCACCATTTTTTGAGAACTTCAACACATTATCTTCAGTAAAACCATACAAATAAACATTTTAAATACTAATCTGTGTGTGTGACTAACAATATGCAGCATACTGCAAGTACGCTTGCAGCACGGTCACATAAAATCAATATGTAATATGCAGGAATGCCAAGATAACAAAAACATCTGCTGTCTAGACAGTTTCTTGCCATCTGTTCACAGGGCCAGCGTCACCTCAGGTAAGGGCTCAGGTACCAATGTCAAACCAGAACATAAGAGTGCAAGCCCAGCTACAAATCGCACTTTGATTAGATTTTTGTTGGACTGAAAAACCCAGCTCTGACTTAGCGGAGCTCAGTGTCCCTTCAGGCATTTATAAAGACTGATTACTGGAAAGGACAGCAGGGTGCTAACATCCGCTGTCTTGAATGCCAAGTTAGTGGAATTACTCAGCCTTTGTATGGCATAGGGCCAGAAATGCAGATGAGAACATTAAAGGGACTGCTCAACTGTTCATGTTAAAATGTCATGAGTCACATTCAGATTTGGGGAGGTAAAAAAGTACAGCTACTCCAGCTGATCTGAAAGCACTTCACTATTTCTAAAGATTCCTCTTGACTTCACTGTTACAGTTTCACTTCTTAATTCCCATTTGTGACTTCTCTCAGTGAAAGCTGGCACTGCATAACGCAGACCAAGGACGACAGAAGCTAAAGCCAAGACACAGGGCTATTCCTTTCAAAGCTTTCCCAAGAGTGCAGTTGCTATAATGCGAATTCTTGTAAGGAAAACAGATAACTGGACATCCTACTAGCCTTTTCCATGCAAGAATGTCAGAGCAATAATTCTGGGGCAACATGCACCTGACTGACTTCTTTTAAAATCAACAGGGATACCACACAGGAAAAGCTTAACTATACATACTCTTTTTTCTGGATCCAAAAAGATCTTCGTGTAGAAGAGCTGGTCACTGTCATCATCCTTTCCTTTCCACTCCTCTACAAGTTTTTTCAGGTTTGGAGCATAACCTATGAAGCCTGTAGGAACAAAAATGGAGAGGCATTTAAACCCAGGTAACCAGAAAAACTGAGGACTTTTGCATACTCTCACTTTTTTCACACACAAGTCTCATTCCACCCTGTGATGCAGCAGAGCTACACCAGCTTTCAGCAGAAGCATGTACAGACCACCCTTCCCAACATTCCCCTGCAATTAAACTAGGACCAAACAGAAAAGCTCAGCTAGCTCCTGAATAACGCCTCACAACAAAGCAAAGACAGCGAGCAGCCTCCTATCCTTCAGATATAATTCGTAACTGCGTCCCCTCCTGTAAGTAAAAGACACCTCTGTTAGGCATTCCATTATGGGTGTTTATGCCCTGGTTTCAGTTCCCAACATCTTCTACGGAGATGCTTTCCACATTTGGTTGCTTGATACCTCTCCTGAAAGCTTTAAAATACAAGGGCAAAGCTAAGAGTGATTTTTGGCTGAAAGGAGGTTCTGATTCTTACCTCCAGAACCCAGGAAGCGCTTTCCATCTCGCACCGGAGGGTACTTGGCTTCCAACTTTCTGTCAGGATAGATGTAGTTTTCTGCTGAGAAGACCACCTTGCTCTTGGCTTGTTTGAACTTCTTCAGCAGTTCTGTGGGGCCCGATGCAAAGAGTACATCATAGCTAGAGTAAAAGACAAGCAAAGAAAGGGACAGAAAGGAATGGAGTTAGAAAAATATGCCAGTACAAAAAGCTTCTAGAAACAGCTAATTTATCTGGAATCCCCTTCTTTTAGCTCTGCTTCACAGTATTATATTTTTGTCATAATTACAGATAATTAAATTGAAGTCTTATTCATACAGGGGAAGATGTTACTTTCCACTGGAGAAGATTCCACAATATCTTGGGGTAACTTACACCCACGCTTACAGAGTTTTCACTGATAATAAAGCCAAAACTTCCAAGTCACAAAACATGCAGATCTCTTCCTCTCTTCCCCAGTTTGCAACTGTGAAGCCGTGGTGCCCTCACTCATTAAGGTTTATTCTGCCATTCCTTTATACCCACACTAAACAAATCCATAGGTTATGCCTTTTAAATCTTTTGGCATCTTGCCATTCTCCATGGAGCTCTGCAAATCTTCAAGAGGGACCTATAGTAGACAACAGTCACTGCATGCTGGACTCTAGCTGCTCTCTCTTCAGTACTGAATAGAACTCACTAATTCCCAAGCAATACTCACAGAATGAGATTTGAGTTTTCAGCAAGAGGATTTGCAAACTACAAACCCACTCCTGGTGAGTAACAACATTCTGAATTCCAGAGATGAATCATTCTCAACCTCTAAATGCACGTAGACACTCAGAGCTGCAAAGATGATCTCCCTGCCACGGAAGCTGGAGACAGATGCCAGTATCCCAGCCCTGCCTGTTGCTGGGCACAGAAAAAGGCACTGAGACTACAAACAATTCTTTTCCCTTTCCATGTATCTCTGGCAAAACAATCTCTGGCTGTCAGGCTTCAACCTATTAAAAAAAATAATAATTCCACTAAAGGAATCCAGAGAAATTGCCCATTCTCTGGAAATACGAGCAGCCAAATTCCACCCTGGCAAAAAAGCAGGTATAATACTACCTTATTTTGTATTATACAAGAGTTGGGATCAGCCCATTTTGGTCAGACCTTCCCAACAGCCACGAATGCAGCTCTGAGCAACTCTCAGGTGACTGCGAAGAATTCAGGGGGATAAAACACAGATCTACACGCACCTTCCAGAAGCAATCTAATTCACAGTTCATTTCTTCCGTCCAAACAACCACCTGATTCATTTAATGGCAAATAATTTCTGATTCACTACCTTTCTGTGAAAAGGATGATCAAGTCTTCCTTATCTGCATGCTGCTTCAAAGCTGATTTCAAGAGACGGACCTTCTGCCCACCACCTGCCGGCTTCTTGTCATCTCCACCCTTCCACTCCTCATCCAGCCCAAGCACCTAAGGATGACAGACAGAGGGTATACTCAACAGGCCATTTTCCCAGCAAGGATCACAAGAAAGAACCCAAATTCATAACTTCACCTGTCTTGTTAAAGCCCAGCACAAAACCAGGAGCACCAGGACAGACAGACTAGGCGTACATGTCAGCCTTTGAACTACTCTCTGGGATGGACAGTCAGAGTAACATGCAGCACAGCAGCAGAGCACTTTCAGCATCAGGGATGGGAGCATCCTAATCTGTACTGTGCTTCAGAAATGTAACAGAAAAGTGTCACAGAGCTTCACTGAGCAGGAGTTACAGACCTCGTCTCAAGCCACCACTGGGGATAGAATAAGAATGCTGCATAAATGTCCACAGTGACAGCATTTTTCAGCTGAGTAGCTATGTCCACTCCTGAGATCTGTTTGTTTTATGGCTAAGTCTTATCCACTCCACACTCTTAGGAGCTCCCATTTCAAAACTCGCTTTGACCAACCACCAGTGAGGCTGCTGGCCATCACCTGGATTTTGTAGTTGAAGAACTGGGCTGATCTTCTAAAGCGTCGAAATCCCTCAGTCTGCTTGGTGGCAACAGTCAGAACCAGCAGGTTTTCTGCATGCAGGAGAAAACACAGGAGACACATCATCGACTTGTATTGGTTTCAAAACCTTCTGTTCCATAGTTAACAAAAATGCTTTACTCTCACAACACCAAGCTAAGGTAGGGATCATTAGTCTTAAAGGCACTTCACAGCTTCGACAACAGGAAGTCAACAGGAGCACAATCCAACCACTGGACTTTCCCAGCATCATACTTCAAGCTGGTTGTGAATCCAGCAATAGAATCCAAGGGGACAAGGGGAGATGGGTTCAAGTTGAGGGAGAGGAGATTTAAGTTAAATGTCAGGGGAAATTTCTT
>JAOWBP010004584.1:3928518-3951948 GCA_028571105.1 Tragopan temminckii
CACAGGCTGCCCAGAGAGGTGGTGCAGACACCCAAGGTCAGGGAATGGGGCTGTGAGCAGTGATGGAGCTGTGGGTGTCCCTGCTCAGAGCAGGGATTGGACCTGATGGCCTTTAGGGTCCCTTCCAGCTCCAACCATTCCGTGGTTTTGTGGTCTCTAAAGTCTTTTCCACGTTTATCTTATGCGCTTTAAAATCAGATGGAAAAAGGTTAGTGATGTATCAGCACAGCATATACCCAAAGACCCCACTGAGCTCTCTGGTTTAAACAACTGAAGGACTCCTTTAACCACAGAATTTGGTGACAGCAGAGAACAGCCACAGCTGCATCACTTGTAAGATGAGCTCTTACAAGTACATCCAAGGGCTCTGCTATGCAAATAGCGATGGTGCGAGTGATGCAGCAGAGCACCACGAGATTTTTCAAGCCCCTTTGTCGAGGCTTTGGGAAGCTAGAAAACACCAACTGCAAAGCCAAAGGGAACGGGGCGAGCTTGGACGATGCTTGGACCGCGCTTGGAAGCGCTGCCCGAGGCTCCCGAAGCGCTCCGAGCTCCGCCCGCCGCCCCCCGGCCGCCCCCAGCACTCACCCGGCCGCCCGCAGCGCGGAGCAGCGCGGCCAGCAGCACCCAGCGCGGCCCCATCGCAGCGCACAGCGAGGGCAGGGAGGAGCTGAGGCTCTGTGACAGAGCACGGAGACGCTCCGCTGCCGGCGGGGCTGAACCGAAGGGTTGCACGCCCACGAGAGACCGCGAGGTTGGAGCCGACGGAGGGGTGTTAAAAGCTGCGTGGCTTCCAAGGTGCTCCGAGGAGCTGCAATGGAGCTGTTGGAGAAGAGATGGGACATCGCAGACACAAGAAATGCGGCTGTAGGATAAAAATCCAGTTTAATTCGTATCGCACCAAGATTGAAGTTACTGAGGTTGCAAGACCGATTGTCCATCCAGAAATAAGGAAAAAACCCAAAGGTTTGTTTATGCCCAGCCCCGAAATACAGCCTGATTGCTGAGCATCCCTCAGCAGGCACAGCCAGGTGAGTGCGGTCATTCCGAGGCTGTGGATGAACAAACTGCTGTCCTTTGACATGAAACTGACACTGCTGTGTTGTTCTGGAAGGAATGGTACGTGCTGGGCAGAATGAACACTTGCTGGAAGTGAGGGAATGGCCTCCAGTCTTTAACAGGAAGTTTTCAGTTCCTCCTCCCATTGCTGTTTCTGTATGCACAACCTCTGCCCCCAAAACACGTGAATTCCATTTCCTCCTCCCCTCCCATGGCTCCCATTGATGTGGCAGCACTGACAGCTACAGGAAATTGCCATCTGAGCATTCCTGAACGCAACAAACCGAGGACAAGCAAGAGGACATACAGCTCACTCACTGTCTGCAGGACAAACTACATGGAGTGACAGTGGGTGTTTCTAGGAATTATATTATGTTCTGGACTCACAAAGAAGAGCAGAATTCAAGTAAATACTGGAACTAAGAACACTTGGAACTAGAACCAGGTCTCAAATGTACCATGTGCAGGTAGATCATCCATTGCTGGACGTCAACGATGAGGTCCCATAATGCTGAGATTCTCCCACTTCATTTCTGGGGCTGTGGGCCCGAGAAAGCATCGATTTCTTGTGATTTATTTCTCCAGTCACAAAATCTGCATAACATACATTCCCTTATATGCTGAGGTCGAATGGATGAAGGACATCCAGTGTAATACATGAAGACTTTCATAAAGCCGAAGAGGCTCCATACCTAAAGGTCATTAATAAAACTAAGTCATCCTAGAGTCAGCTTAGGAAAGGCCAGGTTAAGGATTTCCCAAAAGATTATGGGATAGGAAAGTCAGAGCTGTTTAAAAAGCAGGAAGGAAAGAGCACAGCACAACAGTCATCTTTCAGGATAGAGAACAGGTAGCAGTGGGGTCATAGGAATCAGTGCTGGGGTCAGCTTTATGCAGAAGCTTAGAAAAACCATTGGATGATTTAACTTAGAAAATCATAGAATGACAGCTTAGAAGGGACCTTAAAGATCACAGAGTTTCAGATCCCACCACCAACTCAGGCTGCCCAGTGCCCCATCCATGGCCCTGGGCAGCTCCAGCGATGGACCATCTCTGGGTAGCAATGCCAGGGCCTCACTGCCCTCTGAGTCAAGAATTTCATTCTAGTATCCAACCTAAATCTCCCATCTTTTTTGGCTTCAGAACCATTCCCCCTTATCCTACCCTCCCCTGTCTTGGATGGTCTTCTGAAATCACCTGTGCAAGGACAACAACTCTGGGCAGCCTGGTCTGGTGGTTGGTAACCCTGCCCATGGCAAGGGATTTGAAACTAGATGATCTTTGAGGTCCTTTTCAACCCAGGGCATTCTATGATTCTATGAACAACAATATATATATTTATCTCCTCTTCTTAAATGTATGGTTCAGGTCTCCAGACCTCCAGCAGAACATAGTGAGGTTAGAGAAGATAAGGACGAGGCCAACTAAAATGACCAAGGCAATGAAGCGACTTAGATAAGAAATATAAAATGATAGTAATGCAGGCTTGGTTGCTGGGGAGGATACAGGAAAGAATCATTAAGGCAACTCAGCATTGCATTACATTCTGTAACACAAGAACTAATGGCACTCACTGCAGTCAGTCAGAAGTCAGCTTAAAAGCAGTATCTAAGTACTTCTTTACACAGTGAGAGGTAACTGTCTGTAATCTGCTGTCACGGGGTGGTTGTGGAGCAAGATTATACCAGGAAACTCAAAAGAGATTAAAACACCAAGCAATGGCAACAAAAATACTAAGGGCTGAGACAAACGTCAACGTTCTCAGTCCAGTTCCAGCTGATGCTGCAGAAGTAGGGGGAATGACAAGAGCAGATATTACCTGCACTTATGTGCTCTCCCTAAATAGCACAGAGATAAAATATTAGGCAACTTGCACGGTGAGCCTGGCCTAAGGAGGTGATTTTGTGCTTCTCTATTCCTTTTTTGTTGGCTCTCAGACAAGATGCACTGCTGTTATCACAGCTCTCTGTCCAGGATAAAACTACAAAGAAACTTTTTGTGGTTCCTTTTGTTCTGACTCTTAAGGCACCCTTTGTCACCCTGTTCATTTTCCGTGCTCCTGCGCAAAAACACAGTCAGCACTACAGCATTTACAGTTATCAAACATGCAGCATTAAAAGACCTGAAACTGCGTAACACAGGGCAGCTGACCACAAAACCAAAAAGAATTAATTTTGGGGAACAGACATGCAAATCAGTGTCACTGTGATGAATACGAATAATTCTTCTAAAACAAGCAGATATTAACAGCGTTCAAGAAAATAATTGCTGTGCCTATTTTTTTTTTTGGTAGAAACCCAGTTCTTCTTTTTCCCTCTGGCAGAGTCAGCATTGCCCTTCACCCATAGTTCATTCAACATCCAAACGTTCAGCCAGTCTGACTTCAATCAGAAGAGGACGTTTTCTGCACTTAGGAATGATTTCATAATCATAGAATCATAGAATGGCTTGGGAAGGGACCTCAAGAATTGAGGAAACGTGAATCAGGCTTAAAAACAAATAGAAGGATTGGCCTAAAGTACAATGGAGAACAAATGTGAAACACGACTGGGTCTCAAGATTAACTCAGAATTCCATCCAGAATTTTCAGAGCTAATAGGAGTAACCATTTTAATTCCATCCCTTCATGCAGAGAAAGCAAGCTGTGAAACTGGAGTTCGCATCCAGAAGTCCTCTGAATTCTGTAGCTTTGATTCCAGTTTGTTTCCAGCATGATACTGGGGAGAGCGAGGAAAAGAGAGGAGTATTTGGCGTGAACCAGTGGTTTGGATGATCCTCTCCTTAGTTGGATGAAATAAGTTGAATGTTTTTGGCACTTTAGTTTTCAAGTTGCGTAAGACACTCCGGGTTTACCTCCCTCAGTGTAGATTCAGGCTTAGTGTCACACTGGGTGTTTTTGTAGCTTCACACACCTTCTCAGCCGACCATCACTTTTCAGTGGCTGTGGTGGGGTGATGGAATTCCTTTCCTTCCTCTTCCACAGGAATCGTGACATCATTCCCTGGAAAGACCTCTGTCTCCTGCTCTGGATAGTGCATTGGCAGTTCCTCTTCTATCTTTTCCTGGATATCAACATCACTTTCATATCCCCTAGCAGTACAGTTTTTGATACCAGGCGTTTTTGAAGACCCCACAATAACAGTATCGGCGTTCATGATGAATATTTTTCCTGAGAAAGGAAAAAAAAGAAGTAATGCTGAGCATAGGCAACGGTACTTCTTGTCTTAGAGATGGCTCCTTGTCGTGCAAAACTTTGACTTGGTATTCAGTTTTTATTTTCTCCTTTTTTTTAGTCAGACATATGCAGATCAAACCTCTCGCAGGGAAAGCTGAAAAGCTATTTCCCAACATCTAACCAAAGGGTGTTGCTCTTTTGGCAGCTTGGAATGAGAACTACCAAGAGCTTCCACCTTCCTTCTTATCATTAAGCACAGCCAAAGCCCACGGCAAGCTTATCTACAACCTGAGTACCTTTCACAGGCCCAGTGAGTACCTTCTGGGATCGTGGTTAACCTCTTCTGCAAAAGAACCTCCTTCCTCCCCTGCTTTGCACTGTCATGAAGTACCTAATTCAGAAAACTAGCACAGTGGTTTAAATCTAAGTTAGAGAAAGAGCTGCCTTGGGCAAGCTGATCTGCTGGGTGGCAACCAGCCCACAGCAGGGGTTGTGGCTGGGTGGGCGTTAAGGTCTCTTCCAATCTGTGCCATTCTAACATGGGGGCTATGTTCCAACATTTTACAGGCTAGCAAACAAGTTTTGGCTTTGCATGCCCACGTTTCGTTATGATTTGAGCCCATTCTGACAGACAGGGCATCTTCGTAAGCAACACAGAAAGGACTGGAACAGGAGTAGGGAATGGTAGTGAGTTCTGCTGTTCATTTCTTTTGACTGTGCCTCCACAGACAGCTTTCTCCCTCCCCAGACAGGGAGTTAGCATTTTGCAAAAGCCTGTTCTTTGAGCTAGTTAGGATAACAGAAATCCTTGTTGGTCTGCGGCAGCAAAAACAGAAGATGCATTTTCTGCTTCTGCTTTTCCTTGTTCTTTCTGTGCTTTGTCTTTTGCATCCCAGAAAAGCAGGACTGGATTCCAGCAGCCTTAAGAAAACAGTTCTGGATCAGCTTAGTCATTTTTAAGTCTTTGGATTTGACTCATGCAGCAAAATAATGATAATAACAATAACACAAATCAACTTGATTACAGTACACAGAGTCAAGACGCCACAGCCATCTTTGTTAGAAGTTCTAGATACTTTTCCAGCTTGCCAATAATTTCAGGATGATATTCGATGCCCAGGGTTGAAAAAATGACAAGGTAAAAAAAATGAAAATAACTTAAGACTCACCAATTTGATTATTTGTGTGGTCTCTCACTTGAGAATCAATGGGGCAGTCTGGGGCTTTTCCATTGCTCTGCGTCACTTCAGTCAGACTCAGAACAGGATTACCTGCTTTTTCAGCACTGGAGATCAAGTTGTTGTTGGTTTCCAAAGGGAGGGTTCTGTCAGTTAACTCCTCCTCTTCTGGACATTTGTCAGTGGTTAGTGTGATCTTCTGCCAATACAAAGAGGAGAGCAGAAGAAGGGTTAATGGAAAAACAGCACTGTGAGGATTGCAACAGGTCGACAGAATCTTTCTGTGGCAGGCAGAAATAACAGAACAGCACCACTGTCATGGGGAGTGAAAAAAAGGAAAGTGCCCAGCAGATATAGGAACTTAAATTCCCTTGAATTACGTTCCTGTATTCCTTAAGGCCACATCTGAGCATAGCCCAAGACATGAAAGTGGCAGTTCCTAATTTGTCTCATCTCTGTGCCTCGATGATAGTGGATTACAATTCCAAATAAAAAGGCTGGCACTTTTTAACAGGACACTGAAAAGGATCGTTAATTATTTACATTGGAATGGAAAGTGACCTGCTTCGGAATATAGTTGACACTTACTGCATATTTGTCCACTAGATCAGAACCTGTAATGGAAAGACAAAGAATTATCAGAAAAGAATTCATAGTAATCACAAGAATATTAATTGCTTTGAAATATCATCCACCCACGTCCTAGACTACTTTACAGCCTGACTCACCTGCATTATGCTGTCTTTACCACTGAGGTCACACTTCCGTGAAGGGCTGAGGTGATTCAGGGACACGTTGCTGCCAAACATGTCAGATCCTATTCTCCCCAAAGCCCTTTGTGCCCACACCCATCCACACACCAAAACCAGCGTTCATCTAATCGCATCTAATCACATGATGAACTGATTAAGCCTTCTAAATAAGCAGAAGACTCTCTTATCAAAGTAACAATAATAACATGCAAGGATGGAGGGAGGGAACACTGGGGGTGTGCAGAGAGCTGTGGTGCCCCATCTCTGGAGGTGCCCAAGGCCATGGATGGGCACTGAGCAGCCTGAGCTGGTGGGGGGCACCCAGCCCATGGCAGGGGTTGGAACTGGCTGGGCTTTAAGGTCCCTTCCAACCCAACCACTCTATGATTCCATGATTCTGTATGAAGCTAGATGCCTTCTATCTAATTTCATTCTGATGCACAGCCACCGTTACCTTCAATACGTCAGCTCTATAATGCTGCACGGTAGCTTTTTTTAAATTTTTATTGTGTAAACAAAGTGAGGAAGGAAAAATTCCACTTTGAGAAAATTGAGCTCACATGAGAAGTGTTAAGTCATATTCCTGAGTAAATAAGCAGAAATGCTCTGATGCAGGGCAGTCAGAAGTATCCACCGCAACAGAACAGAGCAGTCAATGGAGATGCTAAGAGATTAGTTAGCTGAGCAAAATGTATGCACTGTAGGGGATCTGTATAGGTTGCTATGGCGAACATCCACTTTCTTTTATTTTTTGGAACACATCTCCCAGATCTGAGTGCTCAGAAATGAGCTGTGCATTTTTCCAGCAGCCTCCCTGCTCGACACATCACCCAATAGTGCCCATGCAGCGGGGAAGAAGAGCCACCTAGCGGCTCGTCACATCCACAGCCTTACCAGCCTGCAGAGGACTGACTACAAGTTCCAAAAACTAAAGCTAAAAGGTCACCACCTCCTATTTCCCCAGCCAGTTTGTAGCATCCTCTTCCATACATTCACAGCTACTTTAATAGAATGTGGCCCTGGGCAGCCTGATCCAATGCTTCATTTAGTGGTTGGCAACCAGCACACATCAGGGATTGGAGCTGGATGATCTTTGAGTTCCCTTCCAACCCAACTATGACTCTATGAGAATTTTCTCCGACGCGATGGAGAAAAGTTTGCCTAGAATCCTTAACTGACCTGTCCTCACCAGGCACTAAGAAATATCATCTCCCCTCCTGTCCTCTGTAACATTTTGGGTTGCTGTAAGATAAGATTAAGCAGCATGTTATGTACCACGGTTTTAAAACTCACGTTTTTGTTTGAGGATGAGGATCCGTTTCTTGCAGACTTTCCATTGCCAAAATGACAGCATGCCCACAGGCAGCACCATCACAGAGAGAACCACTCCCCAGAAAACAAGACCTGCAGCACAGGAGGGGCAAAGGGAGAACAAAGAGACCAAGAAAAGGCAGAAGGATCAGTAGATCTGTGTGTTTGCCCGACATCATTTCACAAATTGCAGAGGTTATGCAGGAAGCTCATGTACTACTTTCACTAAAGATACATCTAAATAAAATGTGTCAGATAGAATAAATCCTTTCTGACCTCTTGTTGTTGTCTCCCCCTTGGCTGAGGTGGGAGAGGTGCCAGTCAGAGTTGAACTGGGAATTTCAGTTGTGGCACTTGAAAGGATACTAGCAAGGGTCACCAGGTTTGCCGGGAGCTTCAGCACGTCAGAGTCATTTGGTTCATTGCTGATTTTGCTGAAGGAAGCGTCTGTTGTGAGGTAGGAGGACAATTGGTCCATGCAAACCTGATCATGGGTGGCATTTCCTTTGCCTTGCGGTACTTTGTTCAACTTGGCACAGCTAGGGAACAAAAGAGAGAACAGTGCATCAGCGCTGGGAGCAAATGACATCCACGACGCAAAGCAAGGTCTTCCACGTGGCATATGCCCTTTTTGGTCGTGTTTATACCATATGCATTTATTGGTTTTAGTCAGAAAGTCGTTAACCTTCTGCTCACCCCTGTGGCACTGATTCTTGAGCCGGATGCAAACTCATACACACACGGAATCCCACTGCACTCAGTGAACTGAAACTGAGGCAAGTGAGATCCCTTCCTCCTTCCAGCACAGAGCTGTGCAACAGCACAAAGGCTCAAAGCTGTCCCGCTGCCTTTAAGATAGATTTGTCACTTCAGGCACAAAGCAAAGATCCCTTTGGGTCCTTCATTAGCTTTAACCAATCAATTTGTCACTTTGAAACACTATGGACTCACTCCGTGTGGGGCTTGCAGATGTCAGTGCTGGAGCTTTGGTCAGAGAAGGTCCCAGGAGGGCATTCTTCACACGAAACATCTGTCTTTGAGGTGCCTGAATAAAAGCAATGACAGTGGATGGACTGATCAAAATGAATCAACTCCAAGCCATGATCAGGAAAGATAAAATAAGGAGGAATTCCTACCTCTGATTTTGACTCCAAAACCAGGCTTGCAAGCAGTGTGCTGCTGGCATCTCATGCAGGTGTACTTAGCAGCAGTCTGGCAAAACATCCCTGGTCGGCACTCACACACCCGGCTGGAATTGAAGGAGCAGGGAGCCTTCTCCACAAGGTCAAATTCTGCAGGGGAGAAACAGGTGGAGCAACAAAGGATCACTCTGTGAGCAAAAGGCAAAGCAGGGGTCAAAGCTGAGCAACGTCAGTGCAAAGGCTTGGGAAGCAGAACGGGCTGCTGGCATTCTTTGCAACAGCACTTTAAGTCGTGAACAACTGGAGAAACCTGTAGGTGATAACAGCAAACCAGTTACCTTTGGTGCATAATACACAAGCATCACATCGTGGCTTTGGGGATTCATTCAGGTATTGCTCAGGTCCACATCTCATGCAATCTTCATCTGGATCCATGGGACATGATTTCTTTTTAGCGTAGCCTGGAGAAAGAAAGGCAAAATGTGGAGATAACTGTTCAAAAATAGAGGAGGAAGCCACCTTGAAGCATTGTCAGCCTTAAAGCCGAAGGAACTGGGAGGCACAGCAGTTAGCTGTGAGCTGGTGGCCTTGCCAGCAGGTAGAAGTAGTCACCAGACAGTAAGGAATGATGGCAGCTGCAGAAGGAAAAGCTAAAACAACACAAAGACTGAGTTGAATGTTTAACAGGTGACAAACAGGAGAAAAATGAATCTCAGTTTCAGTGCCAATCACAAAGGGTTGATTGTAGGAATGGGAGACCTAGCAGGAAAATAACTCACCTACTATTCATTTTGGCAAGCGCAGTGTAGGAGCACAAGTCAAAACAGCCACTTCCTATTTGGCCCTATAAATACTACCAGACAAGCCCTAACCACATCACTCCCACCTTCTCAAAACTGCTTTTCTAAGACTGTTCTTTTGAAGGCTGGAGCTGATTGCAGAAGTGAAATGTTTGAGAACTGTGGCTCACGACAGCTAGCTGCAAACTACATCTCTGCTTTTCACAAGACCCAGCTATGACATCCATCATGGTGGGAGCTTTTGAAGGAGAAAAGAGCTTCTTTCCCTGGGAGTGGCCCAGAATCCCTGCCCCTTTTCTTCTTCTACAGGAGCAGTTTCTCCATCTCTTGGTCTTGCTTACTCATCCATTTTCTGAATGATTCTGGTGGAGTGCACCGAAGCAGTACAGGAAATCTCTGATGTAACTGCATGCAAATGCTAGTAACTAAGCACTAACCTTCTCTTTATAGCACAAATAAATGTCAAAAATTTCCCTTCTGAAAAAAAAAAAAAAGAAAGAGAGAAATAAGTGAGAAATAAACAAGAGAGAGAGAGAGGAGGCCACACTTGTAAAAGAAAAGATTGGTGATGGTGCAGTACCATAAAATGCCCCGTCCATCGAGGGGGAGTTTCAGACATTTCCAGAGCTCTTATCTCATAGACGTGTTTCATCCTTCTGACCTCATACACCCCTGAGTCACAGCTTCAGGCAAAGCTCTCTCTGTCCCCTGCCACGTGGATATTCCACTTCTCACATGAGACACTTTCTGAACTGTTTTGACTACGAGCACAATGACAGATTTTCTGCACCGTCATTTAAGACTTTGTGCCTTTGATCAGAAGCTAAAATCACTGCACTATTTCATATCCTGGGGCAAGCAGAAATTAGTTGTTGGACCTATTTCTGGTTACTTTTGAGTGTCAAACCAGCCAGTAAAAAACACAGACCAAATTCTAGCAAGCTATCTTGTTTGCAATTTAAAGGCAGTTTGCATGCAGACCCAACGGGGCAGGGAAGAAGAGAACAAATTCACATCTACACCACCACTGTGATTTGTGAAATTGCACTTTTCTGCAGGGTCGAAGAGCAGTTCTGTGATACACGTGGTTTGTCCACAACCTGTGAGAAAGGCTCTGTGAAGCACCAACATACTGACCTGAAGGACACT
This sequence comes from Tragopan temminckii, assembly GCA_028571105.1. NCBI lineage: Eukaryota > Metazoa > Chordata > Aves > Galliformes > Phasianidae > Tragopan > Tragopan temminckii. The sequence continues at coordinate 3,939,085 of JAOWBP010004584.1, forward strand.
GGTAACAGCACCTTCCTAATGTTTCATCATAGAACCAATTCTTGAGTGTGTCACAGGAATGAGATGAGGTGAATGGTGGCTAAAAATTGAAGCAAAGACACAATTAGAGAACAATTAGGGCTGTATGAGGGTAGATCCCAGCATCTGTCTCTGATGATGGTGGTTACAAATGATAAAGTCTACAGGTTTTTGAAAGTCCAAACGTTTTCAAAAGCAACCAGATAACCACTGCCCATGAACTTCAGCAAAGATTGTAATATTCAGCATATTTAGCAGTCATTCAGTATGTATCTTCACTTAGTGAGCTCTTTTCTCTGAAAGTGTTTTAAATACCTGAAAGGAATATTGCAGCTCCATCCTTCCAGCAAGCATTTCAGATCTCAAAGAAATGAACTCCTGGCTCCATATGATGCAAAGAGAAGTGGCACTGCTCCGTAAAAGTGCTTGTCAGCCAAATGCTCCAGAAAAAAAACATAAATCTCTGCTCTTAAAATGCTCCCATCTTTTCCTGAGGCGAGGAATTTTAAGAAAAATAATACAAACAGAATCCCTAAATACCTGCAGTAGCTTTCCAGCTCTGTATACACTGGCACTAGAAGTAGTGCCGTAGTCAGCATCATCTGAGGCTTGCCAAATGGGCTGTAATCCACAAAGCTAATTCTTTAAGGGTATAGCTGTTTGTGCACTGGTTCTCCATACCCTGTGCCCCTTGTTATCCCATTCTGAAGCTGTTCTTTCGTAGTTTGCTCTGTTTTTTCGCTCTGCTCATGCTCACCTTCACACCATTCATCAACGCAGCAAGCCGATCCTCCTGTTCAGTTATTTACTCCTCAAAACACTTGAATTTAGCAACCTAAAGGCGTGCTTACTACAAACCAACAAATTGTTTTGCTTTTAACCTGGGGACAGATCCTACAGCGAGAACAAGTGTTCTCTGCCTTGAAATGAAAGCTGCAAGTACTACACAGTGAATGAAGCCCTTATTCAAATAACTAAACCCATCTCTTTTACTGAGTGAAGGTTTTCACTAACAAGCCTTGATATGATTATATGACCAAGACTTAACATAAAAGCCACAACAGTTCTAATATTAGCTTCGAAAAATTACTCTGCAATGATCCCACCTTCTGCATTTCCTACCAGCCTTAACAAAAATAACACCTATTGGCAATATCAGGAAATGGCACGATGTGTTTGGACACGGGGTCATCCAGGAGTCATTTGAGAGATGTAAAGTGGGTTGAGTGATTGATAAAATGGATTCCTTTTATAAAGAAAATTCGGGCAACAACAGCATCCTGGCTATACCTAAGTCATCTTGAATCAGTTCTTCTTTAAGACCTATAAGATGTCACCACAAAAACCTGATCTTCTCTTTCTGGTTGTTCTAGAAAACCAGCGCTGGCTTCAAAAGATGTTGAATGTTAAATCACAACAGGAACAGACATCTTGAATGAAATACGCAGCACACAAACACAGAGCTTATCGAATTGCCTGTTTGGGGTTTAAACAAAGGAATAGGATCTGCCTACAAGCATGAAGGAAGAGCTACTTATCAAAATGTGATCTTGTCTATGTAAAACATTGCAATCGTGTGCTAAGGATCAGATCCTGCTCTTAGTTACAGCGATGCAAATCCTGCTTATGTATTTCCCCTGGTGCCAGTGCTGTGATAACTTACTGAGGTGACTACACATAAATAGTGCACAAATCAGGCAGTGATGCATGTCAGAGAGAGCACTCAACGCTTTTCTCCTTCCACAAGAGGGCAGCTGCACCCTACAGCCAACGGCGCCCTACAGCCAACTGCACCCTACAGCCAATGAGGGCAGTGAGGCACTGCACAGGCTGCCCAGAGGTGGTGCAGACACCCAAGGTCAGGGAATGGGGCTGTGAGCAGTGATGGAGCTGTGGGTGTCCCTGCTCAGTGCTGGGGTTGGACCTGATGGCCTTTAGGGTCCCTTCCAACTCACTATAGACCTTTTCAGTGATAAATAGTGTGCACGCCAATTGGCGACATCAGTCATCAGCTCATTGTTGCCTTTATTTTTCATGTCTAAACCATAAAGCTACAAAAACAAAAAACAAAACAAAACAAAAACCCTAAGCAGAAAGGCTGGCAGACAGAATACTGTCTATTAACCAAGCTCCCATACATCTAGCTTAAATGTCCAACATGATTTAAACAGGCAAAAACGGCAGTGTGGAAAGGTACGCATCACTACAAATGGTATTGGGGCTCCTTCCCAACACATAGAAAGCTTTTTCTAAGCTCAATTTCAAATCTTCATGCATCGCACGGAATTAAAAAGCCTCGCTGTAGGACCAACCCTTGTCCCAGACTCCTGTGGGTTTGTGGGGGAATGAAATAAATCATTGCCCAAAGGCAAAGAACACACTTTGAAGAAATGGCAGAGGTGAACGGCTCAGGACTCAGGATGCCTCAGAGCCTTCCGTAAGCACTTCGGTCAGGAGGATATCACATTGTAATCAGACAAGGCAGAGGAAAAGCTAATTGTCTCATTACGTTGTGGTTATAAAGGAATCTGGTGACAGCACAGACTGGTTCTGTTTAAACAAGGGAAATTCTGAGCAAAATTCCCAGCAGTGGTAGCAGCCTTCACCTCCCCAGCATCGATGCAGGCTGAGCCCCGAGCTGTGCTACCACCAGCTGATGGAGCCTGCTATACAGAATTGTGTCTGGGCTGACAAGAGAGGAAGACTTTAAAAAAAATGCCCCCCCTACCATCCCTGAAAATGGGCATCATCCAAAAGAAGGGAAGGGATCAGCGGGCAGTGAGGGGAAAAGGAAAGAACTCACGGAAAAACTGGTTCTTTATCATAGGAGAGCTCAGGAAGAAGACAGCAGGAAGGAAGAGTATTTGTGTTCTTCCTGCTTTTGTTGCCAAAAATCTCAGCGTTAAGACATTTCTAATGTATTTCTGGTGCTATTTCTCTTTGCTCCAGTGCACTTACAGGAACGGTCAATTAGCCAGTAAGAGAAGATTCATATTTTTGCCTCTTACTGCTTATATTGTGGGAAGGATTCCCTCCTCCTTCGGGAATATCTTAAGAAGCACTGAAGAGTGTGATGTAAATTGTACTTATCTGCAGCAACCACACGGCTTTTCTTCATCAAGATCTCCAATAAATTTTACAGAACAAACTGAAACAGACTGAAACACAGCAATCCTGCCGAGTTATATTCCATTTTAAAAAAATCTTTTCATCTTTCGACTGTTCCTTTTTCTTATCCACTCTCTTGTATGAATCTCCAGACAGACAGAAACAGGACTCAGCAGATTTGGCTAGGAAAATTCACAATTTGAGCACAATTTCACTTTTTAAGGCAGCGTTAGTACTGTTGTCCCATTGAAGCGGATGGAGATTAGAGACTGAATTTCACTAATCCATGTGTGCAGGCAAAGAAAGGCTTCTGATTTAGCAGGAAGATGATCTTAGAGGTCTTTCCCAGCCTTAATGATTCTATGATTCTACATCTTCTGAAAGAGAAGACCACAATTCCCATGTAACATGCTTGGATTGCTCTATAATGAGACGGCCTGGGATCCCTTGCCCTTTTTATTTCATTGACCTACTAGGCCAAGGTTGTTGTTGGGTTTTTCCTTCTTTAATGTGCTGCCAATGAAAGCTCAGTTGAAAAAAAAAAAAAACACCAAAACAAAACCAAACATATTTGATACAAAGCATTTGGGTTTTTCAGCATTTCTTTTTGACAGTTTCTACAATCACATTTGCTATCCCAATTTAAATAACAGTCATTGCAAAGATGGTGCTGAATTCAGCGGGCTAGTCTGCAATTCAGTCATGACAAGGTTTGACTCATTTATTTATGGTCTCTGGAGCTCAAAAGCCATGGTGAGGCAGAGCAAGAATTCAGCTTACTACAAATAATCTGTAAGTCAGAAAGAAAGTGTATTATGGTTAAAAAAAAAAAGAGAGAGAAAAGAAAATCTACCAGCATTGGCTGTTCTAGAACTGACTAATGCTGTAGCAAAACAGTCGGCTCCTTTTCAAACTTCTATCCAAATTCTGTCAGCATGAAAAACAGTTGATAATGAAGGATTTCAAGTAGTGAAGCTTCATGCTTATTATTAATGAGAGCTAACTGAAAATTAAAGCAAACTCCAAACTCAGCAAGGTTGACATAATCCAGGTAACTGATGGTTTCGCAGCGAGTCTGAATGCTGACCATGAGTAATAGAAAACAGAATTCATTACTATCCTTTTCATTTTTTGAACTGACCAAAGTGAGGGCAAATAGCAAGAACTAATTAATCAGCTGGCATTCAGCAGACCTGATATGCTGACCTGAATGCCCCCCTAAGAACCCCTCAGGCGAATAAGGACTGCAAATTCTGATCCTACAGAAGAAAAGAAGGATCAGTGTACTTCAGGAAGGAGACGGTGGCAGGGCAGAAAGGACCAGGGGGAGGTAGAGCAAACTTGCCACGTGGGAGGGGAATTTACAGCTAAAGACATTAGGCAAACTCCTACTCTTACTGTAAGAGCCATGAGGATCTTTTTCAAACTTCTACATAGAGGACTTGGTTATGCTCAAAGATCTAATCAGAGGCAGTTTCTTATTAAAAATCTCCAATAGCCCATGTGATGTGGTGCACCATTCATTTACAATGGACGGACAGGTATCTTAAATGAGCACATGCTAATATTTCCACAGGAAATATTTTCCAAAGGAAAGCTTTCACCACAATTTCAGGATCCAACACAGCGGGCAATCAGCCACCAACTTGACCTTACCTATGCAAAGAGCCTCTGTGACTGATCTTTGGGGTTTTTTTTTGTTGTTTTTTTTTCATGCGTACCTAAGTGTCAGCCATGGAAATTACCTGGATTTACGCCAGGCTCTGAGGGCTCAATGCCACACGATGCAATGGTGAGGAGGGGGCAAGTGGGACGGAGTGGGGGAGCAAGCACACGGGTGTCTCAGATGGTATGATTTGAGCTGGGAGCTAACTTGCATCCACAGCTTTGTGTGAGTAGCGTCCCGTGTTTATTCTAAGTTGATCTGATGCAGAAAAGAGAGCCCATTCATGGGAAAGTCGGTGTCAAAGGGGTGGGCGGATGTAAAGAGGAAGGTATTTTATTGTTTCGTTTGCCTCTTTACACCTTTCATTTTGCTTGACCTGACTCACATCAGCAGAGTGAGCCCAAGCAAAGTTCTGTAAGGAATGTGTCTGGCACAGAGCATTTGGCTCTCCAGGCAAAAATGTGAGAGATTTATTCGAAGTAAATGAGGTCAGTCCCACATTCTTATGAAATCTTTCCTCATTTCCTAGCTGGGATGTGCCTGGAGGTGCAGTAATATTAGCAATGCCAAAAAAAAAAAAGACTCAAATCATAGCTGTATCTGCTGGTCGTTCCTGCAGAGTTCCCAGAAAGGGCAAACTGCTGCTTTGTGACAGCTCTGCTTTATCCCTTTATCACCCATACCACCCTTTATCACAAAGTCTGTTTCTATGGATGCTCACCACCCTGCATGCAACTGCTGGGAAAAAAAAATCAGCCCAAGGTGCCCCCAACCCTCTGCCAGATCCTCGGTCCTACAGGGCTGTAGGATCCACCCCTTACCTGTGGGGCTCCCCGGATGTCCTGGAGAAGCAGCAGGAGCCACAGTCCCAATCTCAGGCTGCAGGAAGCCATCTGCAGTGGCGTTAGCTTTCCTGAGCTTCCAGCATTGCAGGTCAGACAACCAGGTTGCTCCTCCTGAAGTCTGGGACCCTCCCAGCGTCCAGTCCAGCCTCGCTCAGTGTCCACTCGCTAAGTTCAGGACCACTCCAGCTGTTCAAGACATGAAGGCAACAGATTTGAGACTCAATCAGGCTGAGAAAACAATTTGGAAGGAAGCAGGAGGGGGCTGCCCAAAAAAAGAAAAGTTAAAAAAAAAAAAAAAAGAACAAAACAAAACCACTTCAATTGCTACACCCCGAGCTGTTGGGTTTCTGTGAGTCAGATGCATGCATCAGGGTTGTTACCCGAGGATGTGTCTGGCTGAGCAGTAATGCAGACTGCCCCTATTCATCTGAGGCATCGTAGGCTGTCCTTGCAGAGCACTTCCCAAAGCTTTGGTCCAGGCATGAGTCCAAGCCCTGCCCTGTCCACTATCAGAGCAGCAACCAAGCCTCAAAGAGACTTCTCGGTAAGAAGCACAGTGTTTCAGTACAGCTACTTTACTGCTGTTGAAACAAGTGTGTGAAAACTCCTGAACAACCACCTTTAGCTTCTGCATGTTCCCATTTAAACACCAGTATATCGTTGAGCATCCTCATGAATCCCTTCTTCCTTCCAACCCCAACCCCTTCCTGCTGTTGCCAGTTATCCCTTGCACGTGTATACTTGTCGTTTTGCTGCTCTGGATAACGCTTGGTGGCATGGAAAGATTTCTGTTTATTTAAGGAGTCATGCAGCCTTCTTATCTGCCCTGAAAGTTTTATCAAAAGTAAAAGTTACCCACTTCAAAAAAAGGCAGACTGCCTTGAAAATCTCACTGAGGTGCCCAGGAAAACGATGAGAATTTGTATTCTCACGCCCATGTTTCTATGCTTCTTTTCACACTTATCAGCAGAAAGAAAAAAGAAAGAAAAGATTCAAAGTAGGATAACTGGTGATTGCATTGCCAGCTACCTCACTGCCACTGAGACTGAGAGGCAAAGATGAGAGCGTTCACAGGGACCCAAGGATGAGGTACGTAGCAGCTTTAACTCACTGCTGTAACCCTTTCTTTCTCAGCACCACCATCTTATAAAGTCAAAATAGGCATTTTCAGAAGATTGCATACTGCATTCTTGAGATATACCTTTAGATAGAACCTCCTTTCACCACTTTATCAGCTTACTTCTCAATGCCTAAGTGTTCTTAGTTAGAAAAGCCAATTTTAGTAGATACGCCTTTGAGGTCTAGAGACAGCTAAGCATTTGAGTGCCCAAATATCACATTCTTCTTATTCCTAATTAAATAACGGGCTAGAAGATGTCTTAATCTTGTGCAGTAATACACCACTAGGCAATGCTCACAGTTTAAAAGTGCTGTTTCAAATGCCACCAGAAGCAGGTGAGGAGCCTGCGTTTAATAGCAACGTTCCAATCTGAATACATTTTTCATTTCAGACTTGGTGTGTTTTGATCTCAAATACAGTGATAGGGGTTTTCCAGCAGGAGCCCTATCAGTAACTGGCACAGAAGCATCTCAGCTTTCAAACAAACCCACGCTGCCATTCTCTAAACGTTGCCTGGATTTCCTAGAAAATAATCTTCCATGCAAGTTCAAAATAATAATAGAATTGAACAAATCAAAGCAAACAAACAACCCCATTTCTCTGTTCTTTTGTCAGGGGATGATGCCTACCTGATAAATGAAAAAGCCTCGATGAGCACAGTATTATTAATTAAAATGCTGATTTGATTACACGCATCTCTTTCTAACGTCCAAATCTCCTTTTGTTGTAGGCGTTCAGAGTAGAAATGGTGAAGATAAAGTTGCTTGGAGTTTTCTCTTTCAGCAGTTTCGCCAATATTTAGCTAATTTTCACCTCAGCTATCTGATCTGTGCTGCTCATCTCCACGTGCTGCATGGAGCCAAGGGGGTCAGAGAAGATCCTGTAAGTCAGAGGTTCCTCCAGTGTCGCTGGATACATGGAGCAAAAGAGCACATGGAACCATAAGTAATGGAGGTAAGCTACAAGAAGTCTCTAACTCAGACCCAAGCCATTCCTTCAGCATGTTCTGCGTGCTAACAGAGGGAAGGAAGCACTGAGAGAGTACTACAGAAGCAGCACAGTCACACACATTTGAACAAAAGCTCTCATGGCATTTTCTAGTGTTGAGATGGCTGATTTTAGTCTCACATGCACTGGTAGCATAGCTCCTCATGCTCTTAAATACATAACTAGCTGGGATTAAAACCACTGAGACATATCTCTCAGCATCACCAGACACATAAAGGAGATCGCTGAATTGAAAAAGACACATCAAAATAACCTTGTCTAAAATCTGTATTTCAGTGTCTGTCAGCGCTGCTATTTTAGAGCACCACAATACACTGATGAAAAGCACTGCAATGTCTTGCTCGGCTCGATGGAACAACACCAGATGCTGAAACTCCACTGAAACTCAGCAGTACCAAAGGGAATGTTTGTTGGGATGCATGCTGCATAACACAGAGGTACAACCTGCAGTGAGAACATTCAAGATCCCGATATTTATAAGGTACGATAAGTGAAGTCAACAGACTGAACTTCTCTGGAAGGAACTCGGAACTCAAAGAAAAGTGGGTGGAAGGGTGATACTGGTGCAACATAATCTCACTGAGAAACATCACCTAGTAGGCAAGCAGTGGGAGTTTGAACAAGCTGTAGCTGACAACAGTTGAACCTGTATATGTATTGTTACACATTCAGACAATTTGAGTTGAGCGTGCCATAGATCTGTGAGATTCTATCCCTCTACGCCTTTCTTGTACTGATCCTTATTTTGTGCCACATATTCTTTGTGTTAAATACTCATCAATCCACTTAATTATGTCCCATTAACCAAGCCACACTGCAATATGGAAAAATACAGTGCGGGAGCTCTTGACAATGCGACCTGTGGAGTTACAGTGATTTACCAGTTTACTTTGCTATATTTGTCCACTGTGATCAACAAGAAGGACGGTACACAGCCTGTTATATACTTGTTTAAATATAGCAATGACTTAAAACAAGAGTTCCCAGCAGGAAAAAACGGGTTATAATAAGGTGGGATCATAATAAAATCCCAATACACGGGGGAAATCCCAAGTCACTTCTGCAACAGCACCTTCAGTAGGCAGTTTCACGTCATTTCTGTGCTGTAGTAAAAGTAATAGAAAAAGAAATTAACTTCCTTGCTTTATACAGAGTTTCACACACATGCAAACCAGCAGTCTAAAAGGAGAAGCAACCAGTTCTTGTTTGTTTGTGACTGGGGACTTTTGCCTCAATCGGCTCCTCTTGCTGAACACAGAAAATTCCTAGGCAATTAATGAACAAGCAACGGAAGGAGATGCATCCTGGTCTTTGTTCCCAAACAATAACGTATTTATTTTTTATTATTACAAAGAATAATGTCAAAAAGTACCTACCCAAAACCGCCAATTCCTGATGAGGAAAGTTCAGAAGTGCTGTTAACAGTAATTGCTTGCTGACTCTGAGCCATAAGTTGGAAGAGCACTCCAGAAAGCGGAGAACCTCTCTCTTCTGGGAGGAAAAGGATGTCCTCAGCTGATCTGAGTCTTTCTGCAAGAAGTCCTGCTTCAGCCAACATCTGTAAACTCTCACACACAATGCCCATCGACTGATTTCATTCCAACTGCTTCCATGCAAACATAACCTCACTTTAAATAGTACGTAGGTTGCTCTGAAAGTAATCATAGAATCACTCAGGTTGGAAAAAACCTTAAAGATCATCAAGTCCAAACAATGCCTCCTTTTTTCAACACAGTCACCACCATTAGCAATGCATTTTCATCAGCAGTGAACAAGAGTCTGCACGCCAGAGTCTGTAAAAAACTCCACCCGAGGAGGTCAGCCTCTGTCACGCTGCTCAAACACAGCACCCACCCCTCACTGTGTTCACATCCACTGTTTGCTCTCCATAGACGTTCAGCAAACATCAGTGAATGTCAATGGGTGCCATTTTTTTCCACATGGAGGGATTCAGTTCCACACTTTTGCTTCATATGCACTCCTGTGTCAGACCCCATCCCATCAGATCACCTATCTGCTGTAAAGCCACAGGGCAACAGCATGTTACAGGATATTGGTGGGAAGGTTCAGCCTCCACTGCCATCCCATCAATCTCTGTCTCTGACACTGTGGGCCAATATCACAGAATAGGAGGCATTACTTTCAGAGCAGCCTTCAAACAACGTATAGCAGTGCTACACTTTTGCCTTCTAGAAATACCGAAGTCACTATTGCTATGCTTAAAATATCAAATTTTCTCAATTTCTGCCACCAAAGATCTGGGCTTTGTGTTTATATGCAAAAGCAGACACGATGCTACGTCTGTAATTTTATCCATAGAATAGTTTGGGTTGGAAGGAACATCAAAGATCATCTGGTTCCAAGCATGTCATGCGCAGGGATACCTTCCAGCAGATCAGGCTGCCCAAAGCCCCATCAGTCCTGGCCTTGAGCACCTCCAGGAAGGGGACATCCATAGCTCCTCTGGGCAGCTGGGATATTCACTTTTTGATTGGGTTAAATCACTGAAAATTTTGATTGAAGCAAAAATGTAAGCAGCTAAAACGTGTCACATTGATCATCTGAACAGTAATGATAATGGCACTTCGTTTTCAATCAATTTTCTTTTACAAATGTTTATATAAAGTCGACATGGGTAACAATTTTAGAACTCTGTTTTTGTCCTCTCAACTAATTCTACTACTTTGTACAGGGAGATAAGTAATAGAAGAGGAAAAAAAAAGAAGAATCTATGTAAAATGTCTTTCTTTTTTTCAGTGCATAGTAGCTTCAAAACTGAAGCACATTTTGAGTCAGACTGAAAAATGAGAAGAGCTGACAGAGAACTCTGTGCACTCGGGAAAGACTTGGCTTCCATGAAAGAAACCAAAACCAGATCACAGAATTACTATGCCCACAGGCTAGCTGAGAGAGAGATGACCTTAGAAAAAAGATCACATCATGTCTGTACTTTCAGTAATTCCAACTGCAGCTTCTGAAAGAGAGCTGGGTTTACACGTTGTCATTCTCCACAGAGAATGAGATGGTGCTTGGCAGACAGGAGATGGTATTTGAATACCATTTGTACTGAACCCTTCAACAGTGCATCTTCTGCAATCAAGAGGACAGCCACTCGATCACTGCAGCTCTATGGAAAACGGTGGGTAACAAAGACTGGGCAGGAACTATCGTGTGAAAGCCCTTCGTGCCCTTCCTTCACACATCCCTAGTGCCAGTTGAATTCAGTGCAAAAGTCTTCTCTGCCACTCATTTGCTGGAGTAGTCATCCTGCTGACTGACACGACCCAACAGCAGTTGCTTTGGGCCACTCTCCCACATGCCAGCCATGGCACTGAGACAAATTAATCCACAAGCACCCACTTCTGACTTTCGCTCGGTTTTAAATCATGTCACAATCTTTGTCTGGAGTATTGCAAAGCTCATGGTTTCCTCTCCCTAACCACAAAATGCAGGAAGGCTTCTACAAAGCCATCAGCTGCATGAAAGAACTGGTAAAAAGCAAGAAACAAAGCACGCGCTTGCCTTCAGCTAGTTTCTAAACGTACAGAATGTCTGCCTACAGAGCCCATTAACTGCAGCAGTTTGCAGTAAATTCACCTCTTATTTCATAACTTCACCCACGCAGAAAGTCTACTTGAAGTCTGCAGTTGTAGCCAAAGAAGCATGCTCGAGGTTTACGTGATTTGATTTTGACTGCAGTTATTCTTCACAGGTCTGCTGCTGAGCTCCACCTGGTACATAAATATCTTGGGTTTTTTTGCTACATACACAATGGCCACAATGGTTAAAGCAAAATTCACATCACTATATTCCCACTGGGTGTTCGAGAGCAAAACCAGGCTTCCTTTCTAGTGACTCTCCCTCCATCGTCATTGTATTCCCACCAGAATATGACCAGAAACTGAAATTAGGAGGAAGACTGACTCCTTTACTTTCAGAAGAATCAACTCAAGGGATGAAACAGCTTAGACCAGGAGAAACTCCCAACCAGGACTGCAGAGGAAGGAGGCCAGCTGAGTAAGGAAGAAAAAAACTGATGAGGGAAGCTTGGACTGATCAGATACTGAAAATAAAAGCTGTGTTAGAGGGAGATTGCATGTGCAGAGAAATTTTAATGATAGCATTTATTAAATGGTGAGCACCAACATTATGCTGAGACTCAGCGCTTTTAGTGGTGTTCTTTGTACTCCAGTCTAGGAGCTTTACTCAAGATTTTCTTGTGCATTGAAACAAAACCATCAGATCCAGTTTTCACCCCCCATTTTTAGAAGATGTCACTCAATTGTGAGCAGAAGCAAAATGGAATATCTGCTCATGCACTCAACAATTTCCAGTCTGTAATCCTGGCAGAAGATGCTATATAAATTCACTGAAAAGTACTTCAGAAGCTTGAGATTCAAGCATAGGACAGAACCAAAGAGGTAAAAGAGGCACTTGCAGAGCCCTGTCATTTCACAGATCTACTTTCAGATGTGTTGCATGTGTGAACTGACAGGTCTTTGTAGGTACATTTATTTCAGGAAAGCATTTAACCCAGGAAGTTCACCTGTAAGGCACTGAACAATTCCCAAATAAACTACTTGTTTCAAAATGAAACATATTTCTGGCACTTACAGGAAATTACTTATAACCTGACTGCATTCCCAATGATATTTTACTTTGGGAATAAATACACTCCTTCAGAAGATTCCTGAAGTTATGAGCACTTTTCTTCCTTCTGATAATAATTTCTGTTTACATTTACAGAAACGTGAATCCATACAAACTCTACTGAATTCAACAGAATAACTCTAGATCCTTACTACGTGTTAGCTCCAAAAGTAATGCCTCCTATTTATTTCCAGGGAAAGGACAACAGCTACAAGAGCACAGTAACGCTATTTGTTATCAGAGGGCTGGAGCACCTCTCCCACGAGGAAAGGTTGAGGGAACTAGGACTGTTTATCTTGGAGAAGAGAAGGCTCCAGGGAGATCTCATTGCGGCCTTCCAGTACTTGAAGGGAGTGTATAAACAAGAGGGGAAACGGCTGTTTATGAGGGTGGATAGTGATAGGACAAGGGGGAATGGTTTTAAACTGAGACAGGGGAGGTTTAGGTTG
>JAOWBP010004584.1:3959061-3972427 GCA_028571105.1 Tragopan temminckii
GTGACCCTGCACATAGCAGGGGGTTGGAACTAGATGAGCATTGTGGTCCTTTTCAACCCAGGCCATTCTATGATTCTACGCTCACATGTTTGCCAACAGGTACTGCCATATGGGCTTTAAGGAGCCCTGCAGAAATAGTTATACATTCAGTACTTTCTTATTATGCTAGCGACCAAGCAAAACATCCCATTAAACTGCAGAAGCTTCTACTTCTACGTATTTTCTTTCCTATTATTGAGTTTCACAGCATTTAAATTGCCAGAAGAGGATAACAGTTTACAGAGAAACAATTAGGGCTTCAATCAACCTGAAAAAGCGGCTGTTCTCAGAGTCTATGGAATGGCACTCCCGCTTGCTGCTACAAACTTCTGCTGTCTTCTGAACATCAGTCCAATGAATTGGAGCCTTACAGAAGAAGACTCCCAGTCCCTTTGGCCTGGCTTGCAAACGCCAAGATGTGAGGTGCAGCGGAATAGCAAAGGCATCTCCTGGCATAACTGCTGGAAGAACTACAGGTTCTGCAACCAAACAGAAAAGAAAACACTAAGAACAAATTGGGCTGAATACTGAAAAATGCTGAAAAGTATTTTCTACTGGAAACTGTTTTCAAATACTAAGTCCTAATAAATTTTTAGGGCAACAAGTTATGTTTTAAAGTGAAAAACAAGCTATTTTATCTATGTTTCAAGCATCAACTTGTTGTTCTAAGCCTTATTATTCTGGTAGGGGAATAATTAAGGCATGTAAATCTGAAATCTGCTGGAGCTCAAGTTCTTTCTTGGATACTTTAGCGATGCTTATTCCGAAAGATCTCATTCATTATATTCTTGGTAGATTATCAGCATGTCACTACATTTCTAGACTTCACCTCTGCATGCCAACACCTCAAACCTCCTATTGCTAAAAGGTGTAACACAGCATGTACAGAAATTCAAATCCATCTTTACAGAGTCTCAGCTTTCCCTGTTTGCTTGGACCATAAGGAAAATCCTACTGGTTTCTCTAGCTTATGCTGCTGATCACTGTCTTCTTAACACCCATTCCCTAACAGGGAGGGTGACTTTGCTGTTACAGGCAGCAAGGAATCTTCCAGGGAAGGAAGCTGAAGATTTTGCACATGGAAGGAGCATACACCACTTACTGTCAGGAGCAGAAGGACTATCCAGCCTTAGCTCCATGGGTGTTTCCAGCTTGTTCTTCACAATCAAGGCTGAGCGCACGGTGATCACCTTCCGAGCACTACCTTCCATGGTTACTTCAAATACCACACGCACAGGAGGCAATGAAGAAAACTGAAAGACAATAGAAAAGCAATAAAAGGAATAAAAGGTGTCTAGTAGAGGGACAGGTCAATATTGCAGTAGTAACTGCTGGAGTGAGAATCTGTGAAGGGAGTGCAACCAAGTACAGCATCCACTGTACATGCAGCTTCACAACAATGCTTTGTAGTATTGTATCTCCTTTCCAAAACACAGTCAAGCAATCAAGAAGCATTTCTAAACATTAACTCAGTATCTTTTTCAAAGTGATACAAGCCCTAGCAAGAAGAACATAGAACCTAATCACAGAATCGCAATTACATTATTTTATAAATTCCTGAAGTTTTAATCATAAGCCTTATTCAGGTGGAACATCAAGAGCTCATTACCCAGACTATCTGTGCTGGCAAGAGCAGGAACAGCAGATGCTGTTTGCCAAGTTTCATCTTCAGATGTATGCACTAACGTGTTCAATAAGCTCTGCAAAGAAGATATTTCAGTACAGTCTGATTTCCCCAAATCAGTGTTTTTGTTCCAGCTGTGCTGCTTACGTAGTCCCACTTTTAGCATCCCAAGTATGATTTATGACCCTCCTATTTATGTATGCTGATTTGGGGAACACATGACTTTAAGTTTTGAGAAGACAAAGTAGTGTAGGAGGCAGATACTTCAGCAGTCTCAAAAGAGGTGTACTTAGAGCTCTTCTGCTCAGCTTATTTAGACCAAAACGTTTTTGCAACAGAAAATAATTTTACCTCTCTGTTTCCTTAAAACAGCACAGCACATTTTGGAACTACAGAGTATGATCTTCAAAAGAATCAGCAGCAGAGACTTCAACTTCAAAGTTGGCACTTATTTCATCGTATATAAAAAGTGAGACTGAGTTCAATAACTCCAAATTTCTCAGCAAAGTAGATAACAGGCTGCACTGCTTTGCTGTTCCAAAAGTCAGAGTTTTATTACGTGGGCACACGCCTAGCTCCAGTGCTTGCTCAGACTGTGAAAACTGGCATTTAAGGAGCCTTGTCACAGCTGAACTTGCCTTCTGTTTCCTATCAAGAAAGCAGAAGCCAGCCCACCTGTAGAGTTATGCTAGTCTTACTTCGGTAGCTCTCAAAAAATGAAAATACATACTTACATAAACTTGTGGATGTATTATGTTTGTTCTACTTATTGGGCTTCCAAGCTGGAAGAAAAACGAACAGGAAAGACAGAAGTGTTCACTTTAAGATATTACTGTCAGTTGTAACACAGAACATTACTGCAGAAAAAATAAACTAAAGACTGTCATTACTTGGTCTTTCTCATTTTCAACACAACTTTGAAGACATCAGAACTATATTAGCTTAATCTAATTGTAACACTGCTTTAAAAGAAGAATGAAGCTGAAGCAAGAGCATTCATTAAAAACTAACTACCCACAGATGTTCCTGAATAGCAGTTCCTGTTCATTTGCACTTTTCTCTTTCACAAACCAAGTTGCAGACAGAGATGATGCTTTATACACTTGAATATGAAACCATCAGGAATTATCCAAATAAGAGACTAATGGCTCCTTTTAGTGGTAATAGTAGTAAATTCGAATCCTATTTTGCACCAAAAAGACCTCAGCTTTCATCTTCTCCAGTAGCTAACCTTAAAGCTTAGCTAGTTTCTACATTCTACAACCATTTCTATCACCAAGTCTCAACCACAACTGCCTGCCAGCCTGCTGCTTACTACAATCGTGCTTTTCCTTCATGACAAGTATATTTGGTCCAAGCTGCCACATATTTCAACAATCTCCAGGCTTTCAGGGAATTGCCAATGTTGTTAATTTTAAGTAAATTAACCACAGAGAAAGCATTCCTGCCATAAAAGAAATAAAAATAGCTGCTGAAATGTATCAGAGAATCATAAAATGGCCTGGGTTGAAAAGGACCACAATGATCATCTCGTTTCCACCCCCCTGCTATATGCAGGGTTGCCAACCAGCAGACCAGGCTGTCCAGAGCCACATCCAGCCTGAATGCCTGAAGTGCTGATCTGAAGCTCAATCTCCACAACTCTATGACTCTGTCCCTAATACATTATCTCTGTCATTGGCAGTTCTAAGTGCTAAGCACAGGCTAAATGCTGGCTACCCCTGTGGTTTGTTTGTTGTGCATAACACTGTCAGTTCACCATTTCACACTCTCCTAGTTCACACCAATTGAAAAGAGGGCAATCTCATGCAATGCAGATGCTGTTGTTACACCAAAACCTTGGAGGCATCATTACTCTCGACCTATGTATTTCTGTTAAGGCTCACACCTCAAATCAGAGCTTACAGTAGAAGAGGAGGAATTCTTGTCTGGGGCAGCATATCGGAAAAAGGTTCCAACTTTATCTACAGACACTGGGCTGACTTCTTCCCAGCCATTCACTCTCACTTGCAGCTGGTGAATCCTCAGATCATGCGTGTGCCTACAGGTTAGATTAAGTTAAATTACTACTTAGCACTCTCTTACAGGGTAAATACCAAACAGTTCACATAAAGTACATCCTCTGCATAATGAGGAAACAAATCTCACCAATTTAGCATTTAAGGAAAAAAATCTCAACAATCTTTCCATTTCACAGACCTGATTTGTTCTGCTCTCCCTACTCAACACTGATAAGTACAACTACGTCAAAATTAAACACAAAACCACGTGAAATATTTGTTTGCCAGTTTTTAACACCAATAACACTTACGTTAGCAAGTCCCCCTTCCCCGGCCACATACAAAACTTCCTAAAACAATTTTTTTAACAATTAAACCACAGCTCACATCTAGGAATAGCTTCCACCTACCACGAGACAAGCTGCTTACTGATAATTCCACATTTATATAGAGAGTTTTAAATATTAAAAAAAAAAACACATTAAAAGATTTTTTTAAATCCCCTTTTTATTTACTATCTACTGGCACCTTCATAACTATGATTCTATGAGTTCTACATATGAGTGTGTCAAAGCACATCTTGCAGCCTGACCCCTTCACCTGTGTCTGAGTTTCCCTCTGGCTTCAAATTCAAATGGAACTTCTTCCCCTGTGATAACTTCTTTCCACTCACTGACATTATGGGCATCATCCAGCAACGTTCCATTTTCCTCAGGAACAACTCCCGGACTCCCACTGTGAGACAGTGCAGCCCTGTATAGAAAATCACATCATGACTTGGAGCCTCCAGCACATCCCAGCCCTGTAAACAGAACCATACCCTTTGGGCCCCCAACACATGAAAGATGTGGAAATGTTGGAGTGGAGCCATGAGATGAGGGCTGGAGCACCTCCGCTATGAAGCAAGGTTGTGGGAGTTGGGTTTGAATAGCTTTTTGTTTTTTAAAATAGTATTAATATCTCAGTGACAAAGAAAAGGCTCCTGACTAAGAAAGATTGGGAGCTGTCTAAGATCCATGCAAGAAAACAAAAGAACAGAGGACAATTGGGTTTGACTGACATCCCAGAGAAGCCAGAGAGGTATTGCCAAAGCAATCCCACTTCTTACCGGGTAGGTGTTGTAGTTAGGGTAGCAAACCACAGAGTGCATCCAGTATGGTTTCTCAGAGCAAAGGGCACAAACGGCTGTCTGCGTTTTGGGGTCTTCATTTCAGCTGTAAGACAGAATAAAGACTTGTCTAAATGCTTATGAAAGACATCCATAGAATGATAGAATGGCTTGGGTTGGAAGGGACCCTTAAGATCATCTAGATTCAGCAGATGCAGACACAGGATGAGACAATGGCTAGAGAACAACAATCTGTAGCACCCCTAGAAAAGCAGATCTAAGAAACAGCCTTGAAGTTTTATTTATTGACTGCTCTAGAAATGGTACAAAACCTTTCCCTGCATCATCTGCTTGCCTTGGTAATACAGTCTAAAAACACCACAGGAACTGAGTTTAATCAACTTGAAAAAAGAAAATAAAAAGGAAGGAAAAGAAAAGAAGAGAAAAGAGAAAATGGAATACATATATAATCCCTGTACACTAACCTGACTGCAGCCAGAGGTAATCTGGTCTTGTTAAAGTGCTGGCTCTGCGAAACCCTCTGAACAGGAAACTTCACCTACAATGTTTGGCATTTCTCAAGGATGCATTACTAACAAGCACCCAAGTGTTACTCTCCTCTTCTGTGCTGCTGTACATCATGTCTGTGAAAATACTTACTGTGTTTGGACAGGAAAAAAAAAACTCTGCCAAATCCCAGCAACTACTTAGGAGGGAAGATAAATGGCTGCTCCCTGAACACATACATCTTTCTGTATGAGAGCTGACAGAATGCAGACACGTTAAATCAGCTGCTCAAAGACAGGAATTAAATGTCTCACAGAATTTCTCTTCAAAGGATGACTTACATTAAGTTTCAGTATATCATGCAGCCATGCATCTGACCAAGAATAACTGAAGCACAAGTGTATGAATGTAGAAGGGGGGGGAGCAGGTGAGGAGGTATTTGTAAAGAAGTTACTGACAATTGCACATAGCTTTCTCCCAAATGAAGGACAACAAATGGCTCTACTCCTCACGCTGATGGAGACATGAATCTGATCACTCTAAATCTCACAGAGGAAATCCTTTTCAATTCAAAAGTACAAAAATTGAATTCTTTAAAATGAAAACATTGGTTTTTTTGCTGAATGCAACTTAAAAATATATGTATTTTTGGCGTAGAGTTTGACTTCATATTATTTTCTGCCTACCTCAGGTCCTACAAAATCACAGACCAGGAGTCAGATGAACTTTACTCTGCTATTTAATTGGCAGGCTACTCTGTTTTTTTTTGTTTTTTGTTTTTTGGTTTTTTTTGAGTGAAAAGGAATTTGTGGGACTGTGGCCTGATTTTCAAAAGAAAACATCATATAAAGTTGCATCTTGAGACCAGCACTGGAAAATAAAGGATTTATCATAAAAAGGAGTTTTTCATAATTCATTTAGCTGTTTCTTTTGTTGCTGTGCCCACAAAAAGCCAAGCAATAAATGCTTTTCCCACAAAAATAAAATATCTTCCTGAAAGATACCTCAGAAAATGGATATCGTGTAGCCAACAATTCATATAGCCTTTCTCAGAGAGTCTTACACAAAGGAAAAGTTCTACTCCTCCCTTCTCTGCTGAAGGGCTCAGAGAAGACCTTAGGGTGATAGATGGGATGAAATGCTATAAAAACTCTTGTGGTTTTTTAATATAGAGATCATTCTACTGGCAATTCACACATACACCACAGTATTTACTGTACAAACTTCCAAAAAAGAAAAAAAAAAAAAGCTTTTATTCTCTCTGTGCTATACAGTACCTCTAGCATAGATCTGATGCTCTAGGTTAGTCAAACTGGCTGTACTCCTAGTTCTAAGGTAGACAAGAGGAAGGCCTGGCAGACAGGAAAGACAAAGTTAGCAGGTAAGCAAAACCACATAAATATAGGTAGACTCTTCTCCATCATGCAGCAGGAAGACAGGGACAGCTGGCAGCATGCAATCATTGTACAACTCTTCATCCATTTGCTCATGTAAGGTTGGTATTTCAGTTACTAAAACTTCTTCCAGAATTAATACTGGGAGAAGAGAATATGAAAGAGCTGCCCCATCTCATGTGCTCTTACTCAGAGAGCTGCTGTGAAAGCGTGATTAAAAACGGAAGCAGAGCTAGCAGTGCCAAGTTCTCACTCAAAGAGAAGCAGTGAAGATTTTTGTTATTAAAGAACGGAACAACTGAACAGAAAATAGGATTTTTAATGTTTTGGCCAGATAACCTCTAACAATTCACTGTATGCTATGAAGGCCAAATACTTATGTTTGTAATACATTAGACAAATGACTGTGCTTGTCAGGTTTGTTTCAAATAAAGAAAGATTAATTAACATCGTACTCTGTCCAAAACACGGTGAATCCTCTGAATAGCCCATCCACTCTTCAGAACTGATTGCATTTACTTCTTTGTCTTGTTTACAGTAATCTTCCATCCATGACTGCTTGGTGCTTGCATACTGTTCTAGAAGAATAAAGCACAGAAAGTGAATGTCTGCAAAATGGCCAAAAGAAGAGCAGTTAAAAAGTAGTTTAAATTCATAAGCCTAAACCTGCTCCACTTTAATAGGAAAGCTTTTATTTCACTGCTTTTCCTATGACCCACTTACATAATTTAAAGACATAACAGCTCATGAAATCACAGTGCTGTCTTCAAAAACAAATGTTTATATTCTTAAGGGACTTCTCTGTTTTTAAACTTGCAGTAGAATCCCCATTTTTCAAGATACTCCAGGAGCACCGTAGGAGGTCCCTCTGAAAAGGCAATTAATCTGAAGATGTTTTTGTGTCAGAAGTAGTTTCCATTTTTCTTTTCTTTTTAAGAGGTATGCATCTATTCCCCCATAAATATGAAGACACCAATTAAGTGCTCTGGAACAGCATTAATCAAACCAGCCTGTTGTTGTTGCTAGTAATAAAAAGCATCACAGGAACTCTAACGAATTGGTGGTGACTGTCTTTTCCTCCTACCTTACCTCCCTCTTCCCAACAACCTCACAGACCTTGCTGGAGAAACAAATGAATATTCAAGAAACAAGGAAGGCTCTTCTTTTTCACCTGAAGGCTCAGCCCTCTGCACTTATTATGACTATTAAATTATACAGATATGCACACAGAAGAAGCCATAATCTTTCTGGCAATGTACACAGCCTCACAACACAGAAATGTCCATAAAGCCTGAGTTAATGATGAACAAAATATTTTAATTTCCTGAAGTGGGAATTAAAAACTCCAATTCTCAGAGACTGCAGAAATAAGCAGTTCCCCACTATGCCTGTCAAAGTACTGAAAACTGATGAGCTTAACAAAATATTTTTAAGTACTGTATGTATGGAAAGCTTTAGATGAAAGCCTGTTTCTGATTATAGAGAAATTTCAAGAAACATATGAATTTGATAGAATTCATATGACCAATAAAAGAATTCCTACTAACTTCTAAAGTATGTAGCTCATGTCTTTACACTTTCACAGTATCTGATAAAATACAGGCTGCCTACATGCACACCTGTGTACAATATTATCTCAAATATCCGGGGACTCGTGCCAAGCCTCCCTCCCTCCATCCATGGGACACCAGCAAGGTTCAATGAGAACCTCGTACTGTTTTAGGAAAGTGAAAATTAAGACTATACAGTGATGCTCTCAGGGAATATTCCTACATACCTAAGAAGACAGAAGTAATGTTGACATCCAAACGGTGTTTGGCCTTTACTTCCAGCTTCAATCGGGAAGGGTGGAGGCGGCTTGAAGCATGCTGCTGCCAAGAAACTGAGCATGGCCATGGCTCAATAAATGGCTCCCAGCCTGAGAATAAACCCAACACATCATGCATATTACATGTCTGAAGGCCACATTGGAATGCTGTTTACATACCTAAGAGTTTAATAATACAACCTCAATAATGAGGTCCCTACATTCAAGATGAACTTGTAAACCAACAGGTTCAAATTGGTCAATAGAAAGCTGCTCCAGATCCTCCTCTTAGACCAGTGGAGAGCATATGTAGGGACTTGCAGAAATACTGTACTTCTCAGGGAAGCATTAAAAGGAAATTATTGTTTCTATTGATATAAATTGCAATGGTCTTACTATGTTAATCCACTGCCTTCAGCCTCATCATTACCCTCAAGTTTTTCAACATCCTCAACTAGAAAACTGAATTGGAAACTGGTTTAGTAGCTTGGTGGGTAGTAATGGTGATAGGACAGTTGGACTAGATGATCTTGTAGGTCCTTTCCAACCTTGTGATTCTATGATTCTATTGTAATGACAAGCAAAAACTGAAGTGTAACTTTTTTATCAGCAATCTCCCCACACTCCCTACTCTACCTTCACGTATCAAGGTAGGCTATCCTGTCCAGGATCGTGTCCACACTGCATTCCCTTGTATTCACCTCACATTAGGTGAATTTCAGGCTCCTGTAGTACACAAGATTGCTTTCCTAAACTTACATAAACAACAAAACCCCAGGTATTTTACCTGAAAGCTCACGGTTATAGTAATCCCCAGAGAGGGTAAAATGAGCACAGCCTTCAGGATTGGCCCTCAAATGCTGGAGAAAATTCAAACCTGCCAGAAAAGCAAACATTATGCAAAACAAACATGACCAAGTTTCTACTGCATTGTTAATAAGCAATGAATGGAAAGCTTTGTCATATACATATATGACACATATGCACATATATATATAGTAAATTTTATGCAATTCACTTTGCAAAACAGATACTCACGTGAGAACGTTAGCTCAGCAAGGGGAACATCACAGTCCATGCAGTCATCAATAAAGCAGATGCATATACTTTCTGCCTTGATTTCCACCCCAGAGATGAACTGAAAAGGCACAATCCCTTGGCTGTCTCGACCAGAGGAAGTCAGGGAAAGCGATTTCAAAGGTTCAGCATTCTTAAACAGCCAACTTGCTGCTTTTTTCAAGTCACCTTAAATAAAACCAAACATTCAAAACAAGGATGTTCCGTTTAGAAAGTAGATGATGATGTGAAAACCACATGGATTACCAAATTAACTGCCTCTCCCTTAAAATGCATAGCAAAACACAAACAGTACCCCGAATGTGCTCTATTCAAACACACACACGTGGTAAGATTACAAATACAATGGTGTTTTCTAAGAATAAAGACTGTGTTTGATGTTTGCAAACTGTGTTAACATAATACAAATCTTTATTAATGCTATAAAAACCTATAAAAAAGGTGGGAAACAATACAGTGCCTATGAAAACGAACCTTCATTTTCTTTCCATGTATTACATGTACAAATAAGTAAAATATATTATTGAAAAGGGAGAAATGAAAATACTTGCTCTACAAAGATGGATAATGCTAAGAAATAGGTACACCATGAGAGAAAAACAACAACAAAGAAATCCACCCACGTGCCCCACACGACATCTCAAGAGCCAAGAAGAACCTTTGGAGAGTGGTATTTAGCAGGACAGAAAAATGAGAATGCTTAAGAAGATGTCAACACAGAGCTAATGTGGGTAGTAGCAGACCAAAGTGAAGCAGAGAAGGAAATACTGCCTGCCCATCAGCTACTTTACAGTCTGAAAGTTTGGTAGCAGAAAGAATCCCAAAGGCCAACTCTGAATATCTGAGCTTACCTTGGCAGCACAGAAGAGCTTTGCGGCAGTCTTCCATACTGAATCCCAAATCCTGAAGGCGAGCCAGCTGCACCTCTGCAATTAAACACTCAGCCAATTATAAATTCTTGACAGCTATCTACTTGTTTTTATTTCTAAAATAAAATACACCTGAATGAAAAATGGGTTTTATTTCATTTAAGCTGCAGAAAAAGCATAAGATTCAGTGCTGCTTTAAAAAAGAAAAAAAGGTGTTTGCCAAAACACCACATCACCACAGAACAATGAGTTGCAGCAGTTACAAGAGTTAAAAACCTACCAAGAACAGGATCCAACACACGTTTGGGTATCTTTCTGTTTTCATTTGTCAAGCAAGAAGGCTCAGCCACCAGTGACGAACTGGGGTTAGCAGTACTCTCGGCAACTGATGCACTTGAGTCAGGCATAGCTGCACTTGTCTGCTGAGGAATTGATTTAGCAATTGCCAAGAACAGTTGGACATCATTGTAGGACAGTCGAATATCCAATGCTTGCAATTGAATCTAAAGAAAAACAAAACAAAACAAAAAAATAAGATGCAGTTATCTTAGCTTGGTCTAGTGGCTGGCAACCCTGTCCACAGCACGGGGGTTGAAACTAAATGATCTTTAAGGTCCTTTTCAACCCAGGCCATTCCGTGATATGATTCTATGATTTACTATTTTCATTTTTCTTGTATACTTTGGCTAATAACAAATATTTTCATAGAATCATAGAATGGCCTGGGTTGGAAGGGACGTCAAGGATCATCAAGCTCTAATCCCCTTACTGCAGGCAGGGCCACCAATCTCCCACCAACCCCATTTAATACCAGACCAGGCTGCCCAGGGCCCCATCCAACCTGTCCTTGAACACCTCCAGGGATGGGACATCCACAACCTCTCTGGGCAGCAAAAGGTAAGACAAAATTTAATACTAACATATGATAAAGATGCTTTAAAGCTCCAGTAATAAAATTATTATGTTTCTGTTATTACCTTCTTAATATCTAAAGCAAAAATTGGAGGTGAGGGAAAATATTTTGCTTTGGTGTAATAGGAAGAAGAAACTTCTAAATATTTTTCCCCTCACAATAATAAACACTAATTATTAGATACAGAAAATAAACAATTATTTCTTTTAGTTATTACTATCTGTCTAATATGTCTATATTATATGCCCACCATTTTTTTCCCTTGCTATTATTTTCTATAATAGATCCCAGAACCCATTTGCTCCTTGCCACTAACAGCATTTTTTGCATGGCTGTGTCTTTGCCCTTTCCTCTTCAGTAAAAACTGCTCTTCCTTTCTTACTGAAACTACTCACTGGATTTTCTTGCATGAGAGATCTGTATAAGGTCGCGTTATTGTGTTCTGCACTGCATACAGTCTCATTCAGCCCTCTGATGTTACCTCTAGAATAGGAGGGAAATCTTCACTGTTGAAAGCATCCAACAGTCCCGAACCACTTGGGTAGGAAGCATTCCCAACCAGTTCCACCTGAATTTGGACTGGATCAATAATTGACAGTGCAGTCTCTTGTTCGTTCCCTAACCGGCATGAAAATACCTGGAAGTTAAAAATTGGGTAAAAAAATACAGAAATTAGAATCTGAAAGTGCAAGCTAACATACTTGGGCTTTGAAATCAAAAGTTGACTCTCAACCACAAAAAGTATATGAACTATAGCCAAACTGTTCTCTACAGACAACAGCAATTCCTTTGTGAACTCTAAGAGCAGCTCCAAAAGCTTTCCAGACAATTTATTCCAATGACCTGTAATTCTGTCAACTCAAGAAAAAAAGATTCTGAAACCCAACCAACTATTTACTTCTGGGCTTAATTCCACTACTCCCACCACAGATATGGAAAGCACTTTGTTCTTTGGTCTACAAAAATCATTTAAGATTTATCACACCTCTGCCCAATCTTCTTTTTCTAGATGGAGTAAATTCTTTTAGGCTTTGCTGATATATTATGCCAGATATATTTTATACTCCACACTTTTATGCAGCTACAACTACATACTTTTATACAGCACTCAGTGTTCTCACTGCACTCCTATATTGTTAAGAGCTTCTTCAAGTCAGTTCTTCCAAACCTGGCCACAGCTCTCTCCAGCTGTGGTCTGACTTTGCTGGACAGGATTCAAGGATCACTTCACATACTCCAAATTCCAATTCACATATATTCCAATGACATGGTACTGCTTATTCTCTGCAAATCAGTCATGATCTCAGCCTACAGGCCTTTACTGGACGTGTTGACTTCTGCCTATCTAGTCAAGCCCCAGCTTTCAACTAATTTGCGAGTTGATGTATGGAAGCTGAACTCTTAGCAATATTTTGAAATTACAGTCAAGCATTTCAAGCACAAACAATATAAGGTCATTCTTAAAACTACTAGAGCGCTTGAGGAGGAATTAACGTGCCTTAGATATTACCTACTGACTACTCCTGCTGTATGTGTACATCAAGTATCCTCATAAATTCATCTAAACAAAATGAAGTTTATCTCTACTTACCTCAATGCCAAACAAACTACCAGAGAAAGGACGATCCAACAACTTGGGCTTGTAAGTGAGAACAGTGGTCCCCTTCAAAATAATTGCATTCGTATCAAAACAAGACATGTCTTCAACGACCACAAATTCAGTTCCTTAACAAAACAGAATGATGAATAATAAGAAGAAAATCTTAAATACCATTAAGCTCTTGTAAAGCACTGTAATAAAGAACCCATTTACCTGTCACGTTGACCTTAACTTCCAGCTGTTTTTCTGTAGACACATGTAGCGATGAACGTTTTGTAACTACTCCACTTTTCACTGCTTTTGGAACCACACTTGTTTCACTGCTGTAAGTGCGTTGCCGGGAAGAAAGGACATTTTCCCTCTTCTTGATATCTCCAGGAGTATACAGAAAGTCATGAACCAGTAACAACCAGTCAAATATTAAAAAC
>JAOWBP010004584.1:3979593-4005100 GCA_028571105.1 Tragopan temminckii
CTGGTCTGCTGGTTGGTGACCCTGCACATAGCAGGGGGTTGGAACTGGATGAGCATTGTGGTCCTTTGCAACCCAGGGCATTCTATGGTTCTATGGCCATGAGATAAATGTGGCTCTCAGTGTATAATCAATGGCAGTTGCACCTTTCAGTATGCTTAAGCAACTCTTAAAACTATACGTACTTGAGATGCTATAAAAATAATGCCTGGAAAGATGATAGACTGTGATTGTCCTATGACTGGGCATGTTTTCAGCCACAGGTTTGCCTACATAAGGTTGGAGAGGCTGTTGGTATGACCTGGCTGCTATGTTTCATCCCGTATCTAAATGGAACAACCTTTTAAAGTAGGTGCAAATGCAGTCAAGCTTGACTTCCCATTGGGTTGGTTTTTTCCCTCTCAACCCACACAAACACCAACTTGCAGCAGTTGTACAGGTAAACAGCATTTGTCTTTTAGGTTTGGCTTCTCTCCCAGCAAGTCCTGGACTGAATCTGCTGGCTGAGTTTCCATGAGTACCAACTTGTATCCAAAAGTGAAAATCGCAGACACTGAACAAAGTCTTAATTCAGTGTTTCTAGAAGCTTCTCTGTACAGCAAAGTTCACCTGTATTGCTAATATGAAGTTAAGAGATCATGAGATACTACTTAAAAAGAAAAAAACACAGGAGATTTGAAGCAATTAGAACTGTTTGTTCATTCTGTTTGCCCTTTGAATCACTGGGTACACCCAAGTTACATTTTCAAGGTTTCCTTCATATCTGAGGAGCGAACAAAACTTGCACCACTTCAAATGAAAGCAGAAATTCTTAGATAACCATTTAAGTCTTGGAGCAAAACTTCAAGCATTACGAGACTTAAATGCATGCGAGTGGAAAATGTTGTTGTAAAGACACTGCAGTGTTCGTAGGATCATTCGGGTTGGAAAAGACCACTAAGATCATCCAGTCCAACCCACCCCAATGTGCCCACTGCCCACGTCCCTCAGTGCCACATCTCCACACTGAACACCTCCATGGACAGAGACCCCACTGCTCCCTGTGCAGCTGTGCCAGCACATCACTGCTCTTTCGGAGAAGAAATTGTCCCTAATATCCAACCTGCACTCTCCCAGCACGACTTTAAGAAGAAGGGATCAGCAGTAACAGAAAGCAGGCGATCAGGTATTTTCTATGTGAAGATTAAATTAGTGCTTCTCTTAGATCTGTCACTTTAATCTTCTGGCTACTAGTAAACAGCACTTCATCTCTGGTCAGCACGTGCACTGGGAGAGACTTGGCTGCTGTAGCTCAGAGAGGGAATGGGAAATCCTGAGATCAGCTTCTAGCAGCTTGAGTTTAAGTACAAACTCCAGTTCCCTATGCTCCATCTCCTAAAGGAACTCAGCAGTGAGGACAAGGCTCAGTTTACTGCCTCAAGGAGGTCGTGCTTCCAAGTAGAATATTAAAGAGATCCAGCTGGTACAAATGCTTCTTTCCCGAAGTGGTAATAGAGCAGGGCTGGCTCTTACCGCAATGAGCTGTCAGAAGTGATGTCAGAACATTTCCAAGGCTCTTGGGAAACACGGGAGCCCTGCAGTGAGATGTTTGATTTTGGGTTTGAGATATGCTGATTGTGCAATGTCGTAGAGCGTGCTTTGTGTTGCTGGCTATAGGATTTTAATCCAGGCACTTTGGAGATCATTGTCTGCGTTGTATTTATATGTGAATGTGTGCTTTGCCTCTTTATGAGCATCATGCTAATTTCCCCAGATGACATGCAACCCTTGCAAATTGCTCTGTGACACCTCCTGTGCTGCGAGGGTGTGAGTGTGTGTGCACACGTGTGTGTAAGTGTGAGGGTGAGTGTGTGCGTGGCGTTATCTGGCACTCTGCATCTTTACAGCCCAGAGTTCAGCAGCGGGTCAGCCAGCTCCTCCTGACATCATTACACTTGTTTACCACTCACACAGAGGAAGTGCTGAGCTGATGGGTTTGCCCACTGTCATCCTTTTAGGCCAGTATTTTTCTGCTGCATCAAAAAATGTAGGAGAGCCTTTGACTTCCATGAAGCAATTTTAGCGTCTCTTCCTGTCTGAAGCTGAAAGGGGAAAATTAAACATGGGAAATTCTTAACCACGAAAATGATATTACAATCACATCCAAAGGATGGAAACTTCCAGAGAGCAGTAACTCATTAATATGCTAGAGCTCGATTTGTGATTGCCTGACCAGCCGTATTTAAAAGCATATTCAATAAGCATCGTTGTAGCAGAGCCTCAGGAGAACTGCTCTGATCAGTTCTGGGTAGGAATTTTGTTTCTACATTTAGATGTCATTTTGAGCTGGAGCTGTGCTGGTTTTCCTTTTTTTTTTTTTTTAATTATTATTACTTATTTTTGTAAGCAGGGTAATTACACTTCATCTTTGCAGTTTATTGAGAGCAGGAGGGAATGGCCTCAATTGTGCCAAGGAGGTGCAGGTTGGATATTAGGAAGAGTTTCTTCTCAGAAGGAGCAGTGATGTGCTGGCACAGCTGCACAGGGAGGTGTGGGGTCACCGTCCATGGAGGTGTTCAGTGTGGAGATGTGGCACTGAGGGAGGTGGGCTGTGCTGGTGGGAGGAGGATGGTTGGACTGGATGATCTCAGAGGTCTTTTCCAACCTGAATAATTCCATGATTCTACGACTTGTTATGGGTGCTGAAAGACCCTTTTGGCCACTCTGCATCTTTTTTGGAGATGCACTGTCTGGAGCTTATCATCCTCTGATTCCCATCCATCTTCTTTGTCTTAATGGGCTGAGAGAGTTAAATATAACCTAATAACCACCGTTTGTACAGCAGATGGATAGATTTTAGAAATCCTGCCCTGTTGCATAGCAACAGTCATCATTAAAAAATAACATTTGGAAACATACAGAAAAATAGGGGAAAGCAATTAAGCATTTAAATATCAAAGCTTTCTTCTAAACTGTATCCCATATTCCTTTGAATAAATACTCATATGAACAGGTGCTTTTTGACAGCTTTTATATGGGTTTAAAATGGTAGCAAACCTCTTTTTTTGGAGTCAAAGAAAGGAGGGTTGTAGGGGAGTTTGTCTGGAGCTGCTGCTAGCATTCGGTTTATATGTGGATTTAATGCAGGCGTTTCAACTCCCTGTGCTTCTCCAGGAGCCTCAAGGGAGAAATCTTTTCAGTCGAGCTGCATCATATTATGTGCATGGCTGATCTGGAGCACATTTAGGTCCTTCTGGAGGGCAGTTTATAATGTCAGCATTAGAAACATTATTCATTCTTAGGTTTCCATGTCTGTTTTTGTTGCGAGCATTCCTCGAGTTTAATAACTTCAAATACTTTCCCCATGTCTTTCTTTTCAGTGATATTCCTGCAAGGACTGGGATTTTCTGTCCACCTGTCCTCTGCCTGTTAAATTCCTTGTGGCTTTCCTTGTCCAGCAGAGCTTCTACTCCATTTACCACCTCGTCCACCTTATTTCTGAATGCCAAGTCCCCTTGAGTGCGACAGGCCTGTAATGACACATCAGCACTGTGTCACACTGTGGGTTCAATGTGCCTCCAATGCATGTAGCATTGAGCACAGCATCTAACTGGCAAGTTGCATTATTTTTTATTGAGGTTACAGTGGAATTTTGTATACCTCTCCGAAGTAAGCATTGACAAAATGCTCATAATGACATAGTCTGAAGGAAAACTGAAGATGTTGTGAATTAAAGCAGGCTTGGTGACCTCCCTCAGTTGGTAATAAGTGTGATTGGTACTTTTGTAAGTGATGTAGAGGAGCAGCCTTGAGCCTCAGAGTGCAGTGGTGGTGATGCATTGGCCAGCCTTCTCCGAGAGGTGTTGAAGCACTTCAAGATTTGGCACTCTGTGGAAATCATATAAAGGCAAACTCTTAAAAAAAAGCAATAACTGTAGCTCTTTAATTCTTATTTTCCACAGGCTCGTGTTGGGTCTGGTTTTTTTTTTTCCAGTTTGCTAGTGAAGAAGGAGCAGACTTCAGTTAGCTGTTGGTTGAACCAGGAATCTTTAGGAATCCCATTCCACCAGTGGGGTGGTTGGATCCAAGTCCTTTACTTCTAACACTTCCCTGCCATCTAAACTCTGGGTTGTCTTTAACTTTACTGAAACAAAAACTATTCGGTGTCAGTATAACTCTGTCCTAGTTAATGGTTAGCTGTATGACCTGCACACTACATCTGCCACATGGTGAGAATTTACTCTGAGAGGCATGGGCCGTAAGTAAATGCAATAATGCAGAATTTTGGAAGGAAAGCATGCAGACCATAGCATTTCTGCCAAGCAGACCCAGTCGTTTCTTTTTTTCCTTTGAAATGCTATTTATTGACATCCTATCCCCCCCCCCCCCATCCTGCCTGCTCTCCTTGCAGCACAAAAGGGCTTTCTGCACCTGCATGTTTACCCTCCCCACAATTTCCTGAGCTCTCTGTGGACATTTTTACATGAGCCTGGATTACAGGATGGCGTGCCAAGCGACTGGAGGCGGCAGCACGCTGGCTATTTCTGCAGGATGGAGCCTTATGTCTCTGTTGGTGGATATCTGCAAAGCCTTCTTATGGAATCCCTACCTTCCAAAAGTCCGTCCCCCCCTCTCCCCAGCCCCAGATACTTCTTGTGCTTTGCAGCCAGAGGGTTTTATTGCTGGGTGTTTCTTTGTGTGCTCTGCTTCCCCGGAGCAGAGGCCGGCTCTAACACATGGTGTGGCAGACATTCACCATTAAAAATCTGTCGTTTTTCCCCCACAAATGCCTCGGTGAACCTTTGCGGGGTGACAGCTTGTGGCCACTTGGTGCTTTTGTTGGAACGTGCACTCCATTTGACCCTGTCCCAGCGTTAATAGGATTGTAAAGGCTGACTCCTGCGTGACCTCTTCTTGCAAACAACCCTCACCCTTCCCCTTCCTCAACTGCTCCGTAGAGCAGAGCTGAGAAGTGTTGCTCCCAAGGCAGTCTGCAGTCGCAGTTCGGTGTTGCAGACAAAAGCAATTGGAAAAACCACTGGGGGGGTGGGGGGGGGGGAAAAGCAGCGTGGGGCCACCTGTCCTTAAATAGTCCTGACTGTGAGAACAGTGGGCATTTGTTCACTTCTTCAGAGGGAGCTGGTCTTAAATGCCTCGTTGCAGACAGTGCTAAAAGCTTGCTTTCCAAGGAAGGCCTCTGCTGGATGGCAGGCAGGTGTCTGTGTGCTTCTCCGTGATGTTTTAGGTGCTGCTTTGTTTCCTGCAGAGGAAGAAAAAGAGGTGACTGGGGTACAGTTGGAATTGACTTTGGTTTAGGGAATTAACATTGATTCCATTGAGTGCAAAGTCAAAATACGAAGTAATAAAAGTTCTGGCTCCAGGGGAAAGGAACTGCAGCTCACTTCTTTCGTCTCCTTCTGAGGTCTCTGTAGACCAAACTTTTATCCTTATTACTGCACGTTGCTCCTGGCCCCAACTCAGAGCAGCTCATAATAAGGGCTGTGTTCTGTGCTTACCGTGGTGGCAGGGTTAAATCACATTCTTCTCACCTGATGTCTTTACAACCTCTAAGTACCAGCGCAGAGAAACGTGTGTAAACGGGCTAAATGGGCTTATTCCTTTGATTCCCCTGTGCTTACCTGTAATCTTTCTTCTACCAGACCCTTGCAGCTTTGGTACTCACTTTCCACTGTGGGAATTGAGAAAATTTTGCCACTGGCCTGCTTTGTTTGCTTATTTTTATACCAGTGTCACTAAGGAGCTGGGTTAAGTATTTTGACCTACTTCAAGCATCAAAAGGTTCTTTTTTTTTTTTTCCTCTCTCTTTCTAAAGCAAAGATTGGCTTTTCCCACTGAATGGCCACACCTTTCACTCTTCCAGTAATCTGTCTTTAGCATGCCTCTCCCATGAAGGGCTCCTGAAATAACTTGTCTGACTTTGCCCTGGAGGCAAGACAGGGGAAGGGGTGGAGGAGAAAACCCTTCTGCCATTGCCACGGAAAATACAGAAACACTTTTGAGGTTGTAGGATTTAGCCTCCTGATCTCATGGTACCCAAATTCTGCCAGGATTATGGCACGCACTGGAATGCGTGCCTTCGGAGAGCCAATGTGAGTTAGCAGTGCCAGGCTTTGTAAATATACGGGGATAAGACTGGTTCACTTCAATGGATTATCGACACTTTGTACTTCCTAAAAGTGCAGAATTAGGTGCAGAAGGGCTTTCTCTGTTTGAACAAAGGTCTGTGCAATTACAGTTACCAACTCAAACAGAGCAACTTTTGTTTCTCCGGACTGGAAAGGAGGTTGAAAGGGAGGAAAATGTGTTGACCTACCAAATACTTCTTATCTACAGATAGGCAAGGCGTTGTGGTTGGTTTGTGGAGGTAGCAATGATGAGATCAGCCAGGAAGGGCACTTTCGTCTCTGCAACACTTTAATCTTTCGGTGCCTGCCAGTTGATGCAGGTGATTGCTTTCTCAATCACGAAATGCAGGAACTCTGGGGATGGAAGTTACTTCTCCTAGTCACTATGCATGCTGTTGTGTTGGAAAAGATTAGCAGTGAATTGTGCAGTAGAATACAGCCTGGATAACCCAGAGCATCGAGAAGGGCACGTGTTTAGGTGCTGTAGCATGCTGCCCCATCTCTGAAGGCAGTCATGAGCGGGTTGAATGGGGCCCTGGGCAGCCTGAGCTGTTGGGGAGCAGCCAACTCATGGCAGGGGGTTGGAAGTGACTGGTCTTTAAGGTCCCCTCCAACCTAAGCCGTGCTGTGTTCAGGCTCAGAAAAGCTTTTGTTGTGGGTCACCTTCCAATTGTGGTGCAAAGTCCAGCACAGCAGCTCTGCCAGGGATACAATGGCAATTTAATTGAAGATGTAACAGCAGCATCCCATTGCCGTCGTTCTTGACTTATGCTAGCAATAAGATTGGACCAAACAAGCTAAATAGCTTTGTAAATGAGGTAAAATTAACCTCATCTCCTGTGCTAATCACATACCTGAGGCTCCAGAGCACAGGTCATGTGAATATATTGTGGTTGACAGTAGCATCAATCTAGAGCAGTTTATATAAATCATCAAAAGCATAACTCACGTGGACTTGTGCGGGGTGGAAAGCAGGGATTGAAACCTGGAGCCAGGTTTGGGGCTGCGGGCCTGCAGCCAGTGCTGGCTCTGTTGGAAAGTCTCTGCAGTCCAACAGCAGCCAAAGCCTTCCCTCTGGCTGCCCTCTGACCTCAGGGCATGTCTCATTAGCAGATTAAGCCCAGAGTTAAACGAGGCCTCTGGGAGAGCAGGGCTAGGGGTCTGCCACTGGGGCTGCAGTGATTTTCCTGAGGCCAAGATAAGCAGCTCTCTGCCTTGCCAGAGGGGAGAAGATAAAGAGATAAGGTTTGTTTAGCATGAATAAATCCTGGGAAAATCTGCAGTAAACTGTGATGTCACAGCCCTCCTCCAGAGGTAAGAGAGAAAAGCACGCTGCGTTCCTCTGTCGCCGTAAATCCATTACTTTGTGCCCGGTGTGGAAACCCCCTGCCCTGCCAGCACTCGCAGGCGATGAATTTCACACCCCACCTGCCTGCTGGGGTCAGCCCGAGGTAAGAGCAGGGCCACAGCAGGGATTTACCGCCTCGCTGGGCTGCTGCCCTCCCCAATTTTCTGGTCAGTAACCCTGTGAAAGGAGAGCGTGTCTGGTGCGGCAGGGAGGAGATGAAGGGGGAAGAAATGGTGGCTGGATTCTTTCCAGGACGGAAAACTGTCTGTCCAAGAACTTCTCTGAGACACAGATTAAATATTCCTCTATCCACCATTAAATTACCGTGAACGGGTGGCTGTGCAGTGCCTGACAGGCTGTGTAATAAGCAGTGCTGTGTCTCTCCTCTCCTTTCTTCTGCGTTTTTCTCCGTCCCAGACGGGAATGGCTGTGTCTGTAAGAGTCATTCTCTCCAGTTGGGTCACAGTCATTGCCAGTTTAGAGTTAACCTTAAAAAGGAACAGCAACACACCCTGTGCCCACATGTTGCAAGCTGTGCTTCCTAATAAAACGCTCCAGTGGCTCCGCAGTGTCCCCGTTGCTCTGAGCACACCCTGTCCCCATGTCCAACCATAGGGCTCCCATGTGAGCAGGCCAAGAAAAGAAAAAAAAACACAAAAAAAGAGCTTGGGGAGGTCTTGC
Organism: Tragopan temminckii; assembly: GCA_028571105.1. Taxonomy (NCBI): domain Eukaryota; kingdom Metazoa; phylum Chordata; class Aves; order Galliformes; family Phasianidae; genus Tragopan; species Tragopan temminckii. The sequence goes on from JAOWBP010004584.1 coordinate 3,987,745, forward strand.
TCCATCACTGCAACAGAGATGGGATCCAACAGTAAAGCGTGGTGACCTCCTGGCCAGCGTCCCATGGGGACAGTGACTGGGCATGGTGGAGTTGGATGGATTTGATTATCTTCGAGGTCTTTTCCAGACTCAGTGATTCTAAGACGGTGAGGATGGCTGATGAGGCTGATGCAGCCACTCAGTCTTCTCAGAGTCTTTAGAGTGAAGCCTGTGCCAATTTAATTTGGCCAGATGTAAGACAAGAAATTGGAGATCTCATAGGACCATGTAGGAGCATTCAATCTTGAATTTGGACCAGAAGCAAGTTGTATCGAGTTTGGAGTTTTATACATCTGTAAAAAGTAGCAGAAATGATGGCAGGAAACCTCGCTTCCCACTGTGCCATTAGGGAACTTTCACCTCTCACAAAAGAATGGTCTTTTATTTACTGCTTTTCTCTTATGCAGGCTGAAGCCTTCACCTGAGTGTGAACAGTGTCAAGGACGTGAAAACTTCCCATGGAAAAAAATCAGTCCTGAACTTAATGCTGTCAGCAGGATAACCAGCAAATTGCCTTCCCCAGATGGCCCAAATTTTAATAGGGTCACCTTGCAAGACTTGCCTATAGGATATTCAAGGTCCCAAAGTAACTGTTGGGGCATAAAAAATGTTACGTCCAAGAGCTGCATCACAGACAGATGTTGCTTTAACAGGTCGTCCTTCGCTTAACTGTTCCTCCATGTATACTTCCTGGCATTCAATGAATCAGTGGCAGCTCTGGGGAATGGGGATGTTTGAAACAGATGAAAGTGAAGAGTGAGGGATCTACTTTTTGCTTTGCAATAGCAGTGGGAAAGCCACAGTGCATATGTGAGGTCCATCTCTCGCTGTATTTATTCCCCTTGCCTTTACCTTATTGCTCTCTACTCTTCTTGCCGTGCCTTCCATCGCTCTTCAGGCTGTCAATTGACCTTGCAGTGCCTGCACATCGCTGATGCAGTTCTGTGAAGAGGCTGAACTCCACACTGATGCAGACACTGCAGTCAAATGCTTCTGTTGCTGCTTCTGTCGACAGTTTGTAGTGTTTGCCCTCCCCTTTCCACAGAGATGTAGGTTGTGAAAGAAAGCAAGTAACTGCGTACCCTTACAGTTAAGCAATATTTTGTAAATATTTCCTGGGAGCCTGTGAAATTTCTCACATGCTCTCCATTTCCCCTGAAGTCTGCAGAGTAGGCATACAAAATATCACCCAGTCTAGCTCTGAGTTCAGGAGCACGTAAATAGTTCTACAGGCGTTGTGTAGATGCCAAAGCCTGATGGCCAACAGCAACGTGCTGAGGCCAACACACAGGCCAAATTGTTATCTATCTGCTTTCTTACAGCTTTTTCAGTCTGAACGCAGCTCTCTCCCTGCGAATGAGATGCTCTGAGATGAGGTTTCCCATGAAATGGCTCTGCCGTGCACATGCTTGCTCTGAAGTTAGCCAGTTCTCCAGCCCTTCAATGATTTTGAGTATGGACAGCCAGCAGCCTGCCTGCGTGTGTTCATAGATGCACCAGTGATTAATAACTGGGGTTAATTGTACATTTAACTCATTTAGGAAGTGAATGAGAACCCAGATACTTCTGGGCTTTACTCTTGCTTAGTTGCACTGGGAAGGGCTCTTTGAGCCTGCCAGATATCAGCTTTAGTACGAGGTATGAGATGGGTTTAAGTAATCCTTAAAAATAAGCGTGTTAAAGCCTTCTGCAAGGGATTTGTTGTGGGGAGGGAATACCACAGGACCCAATTTGTTGTGTTTATCCTGCTGGTGTTAAGTCAATACTGGGAGATGGTCTAGATGGCCTTCAGAGGTCCCTTCCAACTCTAAGGATTCTATGATTAATTATAGGGACTGAGTTATAAGCAGTGGTGTAATTGAGACTTACTTTCTCTCTTCTTTCTGCTTTTGAAAAAACTTAAACTTTAAAGATATAATAACCTAAGTGTGCTTATTTTAACCATAAAAAACATCAATTTAACAGTCAGATCCATACTCCATACTCAGTGATACAGGAAACAACGGTAATCCTGGATCACAGGTGATAAGACCACTGCTTGGAAATAGCATCATTCTGAGAGCAACGAAACTGTTTCCATTTTCAAGGCCCATTTTTTACCTATCCCTGATTAGAGTAAACCTGCGTTTGATTATGTAAATGTCTTTATTTTTTTTTTTTTAGTACTAAATAGCAATTATGCATGATGGACACAACCTACTGTGTTGCCTTGAGCCGCGGTTGGAAGCAGTGGCAATCTTTTGCTCTTTCTCTTTTGGATCTTGCTGCTGGGATCACAGAGCAGTCAGATGGTTTCTGTACCATTCTCCAATCACTGGCCATTCATTTTGAACATGATGAATGCAGAGCAGACTGTAGCTTGAAGGGCAAAAATGATAGATTGATTCATATGTAGATATCTTAGGTAACAGAGATGGAATCTTATCATTTTCCAGTTTATAAGAAATAGATAGTGTTGCATATAGTAAGAAAACAAATATTCCATTGAATCTGTTAAGCTGTAGATTAGTGGTTGAAAGTTTGTGCTGGAAGCACCATTTTATGTTTGAAGCTCACCTTGTTGTGTCACTAGGAACGCTCACAGGGGTAAAACCCCATGAGGACATTTAACCAACCTGGTAACATCTCAGGTTGTTTCTCACTTCCATGATGGTGTAGAAACACAGGCAGGGTTGTGCTGGTTCTGTCTTCATTATGTGTCAGATCTGTGCTATGCAATGTTTTGTTTCCATGGGCATCCAGTATTGTTCTTTATGCAGGAACTATTGTATCAGTTTTACTATGTTTGATAACTGGGAGTGGCAAATAAAATCTTATTTGTACTAGCTGCAAATTAAATTAATGCTTGAAATCTCTCCCTCTAAATGGCTGCAATAGGATGAGCCTCATTTGAAAAGCAGCTAGGACACCAGCCTAGAAACAGTCAGCACTGGGAATTGTTACCTTGGATTTGTTGGAAAAAAATGCCTTACTGCATTTGTCAAGTGTTTCATCTGTTTATTGAGTTAAGCTAAATAACTGTTTTTTGGGTTTTTTTGTTGTTGCTGCTTGTAAAGAACCTGCAAGCAGAGTATCAGCAGTGGGATCCAGCCACCAGCAGCACACTGAAGTCCCATCTGCATGTACTATAAAATCATTGTTAGTCTTAAGTGAAGCAATGCAACAGGGCTGGCAGTGAAAACACATCAAAGATGTTCATCAATTTGTTGAAGTTAGAAGCATGTTTTAATTATCTTAGATTTGAAGCAGAAGTACTTTGGCTCTAAAAAAAGGGCTTTTTTTTTTTTTTTTTGCTGCAGATCATCCTGTGGGGTCGAACTGAGAAATGCCTGAAGGAGACCACAGAGGAAATCAGGATGATGGGGACAGAATGCCATTATTTCATCTGTGATGTTGGAAACAGAGAGGAAGTCTATCGGCAAGCCAAAGCTGTGCGGGAGAAGGTTGGTGTGCAGAAACAGTGTTTGTAGGCAAAATGTAGTAATTCCTTATCTTTGAGGAAGGTGGCCATACTGGAAAAAAGAAAGGTGAACATCCAGCTTATGTTGTGCAAAGTTCTAAGTGATGCAGAAGGATTCCAATGCCTGCAGACAGGATGCCAAAAGCTATGAAAATAAAAGTGTAACCTGGCAATAGTAGACATTCAGATAAAACAGTGATTGCTGTAACGAGTTATTTGTTTCCTTGCAGGTGGGTGACATCACTATCCTAGTGAACAATGCTGCTGTGGTCCATGGTAAAAGTCTGATGGACAGCGACGATGATGCACTGCTCAAATCACAGCATATAAACACCCTGGGACAGTTCTGGGTAAGACAAGCTCTCACATCTCATGGGTTCAGACTTGGAACTGAGAGTGACAGATAAACTCGTGGCTGTTACTTTGTCTTTCTGGTAAAATCAGTCTGACATGGAAAGGGTAAAGAAAACACAGTGTGAGAGACAAAACCCAGAAGAAGTAGGGAAAAAAAATAATTTGCCAGGTTCTGTCAACTGGACTTCAGTTAGTAAGATAACCATCAAAGGTTCCAGTAGCAATGTAGTATTTGATGCTCTTGTATCCTCATTCTGTGATTTCCAGCAAAACATCTGATGTCTTCCGAGAAAACCTGAGCCCACAGAGGAGTTTTCTGTACAGTGATGTGTATGGAACATCAGCACAAGACTGCTTGCTTGGGGAAGGAAACTCATTCAATTTTGAGTTAGATAATAGTAATAAAAAAGAACTACCTGTGATTTCATCTCTTTGCTGAAGATTTTACCCTCCACAAGAAGCTCTTAACATACAAAGCATTCTGTTTGTGGCCTTTATCTGTGGCAACTGCTTAAGTATCTACTGGGAAATATTGGTTTTCTTCTATACAAACTTTTCCTGTTTAAAAGCTTTCAGAGAGTGCAAAGCAACAAGGCACTCCTCCCCTCCTTTCCTGGCTGAATAGGCAGTGCAGTTTGACTTGTTGTCTCTGTGTCACCTTATTGTTTTTTTCAGGAACTGTTGTTTTTGTTGTATCTCTGCTGAGTAAACCCTTTCTCCCCCTCACCCTCTCTGTTGTGCTCTTCAGACCACCAAAGCATTCTTGCCAAGGATGCTGGAGTTGCAGAATGGACACATAGTTTGCTTGAACTCTGTCCTGGCCTTGTCAGCCATCCCTGGTGCCATTGACTACTGCACCTCCAAAGCTTCTTCCTTTGCCTTTATGGAGAGCCTGACCTTGGGGCTGCTAGACTGTCCTGGAGTGAATGCCACAACAGTGCTGCCCTTCCACACGAGCACAGAGATGTTCCAGGGCATGAGAATCAGGTCAGTCCAGGGGAACTAGAATAAAGCATCTCATTTTAAATGAATCATCAGAATACACTCCTAATTAATGCTTCATTTAGTTAAGAGAATTTGATGTCTCATTTGGCTGCCTGGGAACAGAGGGTCACTCTAGGCCACCTGGGACTCATCAGACTGGTTCCCTCAGTTTGCTGGCATATTCATGCAGCCTGCCTGTACTTAGTGAGGCAGTTGCTTCTACAGAGAAATCTGAAAGCTATTTTTCCCTGGGTGTATTTGGGCCATTTGCAGCCACTTAGAGAGGGAGGGGAGGCAATCTGAAAATTGAGGTCATTCAAAACGGAACAGTCTACAAATTGCTTGAGAATTAACAGTGCAAATTCCTTCTTTATCCATTGATATATTTAATCCTTTCCCACTAAAGGGAATGAAATCCATTTACTGAAGTAAGGCTTTCAGTACATCCTTTAAAACAAGCTAAACTAAAAAAAAAAGCCTAATGGCTGACCAAGTTAATCTTTTACGATCAACAAAATAACCTCTTAGTCAAGAAAATATGCAGCATCCAGCCAGGAAAAGCCTTACAGAGTCATAGAGCCATAGAATGCTTTGGGTTGGAAGTAACCTTTAAGATCATCTAGTTCCAATTACGTTTGATATTAAAAGCTGTAAGGAAAAATATTTGTCTTTCACCTGTCAAGAATTTGAATGAATCAAAAAGCAGCAGAGAGAAAGAACAGTGACATTGGAAAGACAGCATTTTGGCTTTGGTTTGCAGACAATTTAAGAAAATCCCTGAATCAAGATGCTGAATACTTTCTGCCACTTCATCCTAAACCCTTTAGCTATAACGCAGTACTAGTGTTTGGGATTGGGCTTCATACTCTTCTGCTCCTTCTAGCCTGCTTTGAGGCATGTCTGAATACCAGTTGCCAATGATAACTTATAGTGAGTAACAGAACGTGGACAGTGATTTCTAAAAGAAGGAGTTTGGTTAACAAATAATTATTTTATTTTTTACTTTATTTATTCAGGTTCCCTAATCTTTTTCCTCCTCTCAAGCCAGAGACTGTGGCTAGGAGGACAGTGGAAGCTGTGCAGATGAATCAAGCCTTCCTGCTCCTTCCATGGACAATGAATGTTCTGGTCATCCTGAAAAGGTAAATATTTCCCATGCCCAGCAATAGCCTAGCCAGTGAGGCAAGATTTACTTACAGTCCTGCTCAGTCTGTCCACCAAAGCAAACCTCAGTTTGACTGTTTATCAGGTAACTGGGTTCAGACCAAGTCATCCCTTCCCAGGAGAGTCACAGAAACAGCAGAGGGAAACTTTTCTGAGGTTCCCTTAGCAGACTTGTTAAAATTTCTTTTTGAGCATACCCCTTGTGTGAAACCAGTTTTACTCCCAGAATTAGAACCATAGAATCGTTAAGGTTGGAAAAGAACCACTTAGGTCACCAAGTCCAACCATCAACCCATCACCACCATGCCCACTAAGCCATGTCTCTAGGATTCTGTTTTCTGAGGTCTAAACTGCCATCTGGGAAATTTCTTAAGCACTAACATATGCATCTCGTTGATTTTGATTCAGTAAGCCATTCTTTGGACCCTGTGCTTTATATTGTAATGGATTCCTATGCAGTAAAGTATGTGCATCACAGCTGTATTTAGAGAAGACATGAAGCTATCAAAAATATTTGTGTGTATGATTAGGACAGGATTATTTTAAAGTGCCTAAGGAAAGAAAGTCATAACTTTATATCTTGAAACAACTGAGTAGAAAAAAGCATATAAAAATGTTTTTCTGTGCAAATTTGCACCAAAGCCTGTGGAAAACCTACTTCAATCAGGGACTGAAATGGAAAATAATCACAATACTAAATACTAAAAGAAGAGGGAAAAAAAATATATATATAATGTTTACACATCCTCCTATTAGAACAGACTGAAAGGTTTGTCTGGTCTGCTTATTTTCTCTCTGCTCCTCCTGCAGCATTCTCCCTCAGGCAGCACTTGAAGAAATCCACAAGTTTTCTGGGAGCTACACCTGCATGAACACTTTTAAAGGACGAACATAGACTTGGTGGTGGAAGGACTGCTCTTCAGTGAAACCAGCACAAGCATGAAAATCCTGACAGGGCTGTGAATCAGCAGTCTTGGCTTGTAGCCTGTTCATGTGACTCGCGCTGCTTTGAGGCAACACATTTCTTGCAGGTCATATCCATAGTAACATGACCCTTGCACAGGATTTAATGACCAGACTATGGACCCTTGGCAAGAAAAAACAAAAAGTGTGAAATGTTTATGTGATGTTAAATTCTTTAGGGTTCAATTGTTAAATCTGCTCATAGTTTTAAGATGTAATTTTTGTTTCTAAAGAGCTGTCTCAGCTGAGAGGCAGCGTGTTGCACCCCGGGCTTCATCCGCTGTCTTCAGAGGAACTGCAATTGCAAACTGACACGATTACATTTCAGCTTTTTGAATGGGAAGCTTTAAAAATGAAGAGCTACAAGTCGTGGACATTGAATGGAAGCTTCCTTCCCTTCCTTTGCTTTATATTTGTTGATGAAGCCGTTCCCAAGTCACGTCAGGGAAGGAACAAACTGCTGTTTTCTTTGTGAAAGGCTCCGCAGGCCTTTTCTCTGCAAGGATTGCTCTGTGCCCAGGAAAGCTGTCTTACTGCACCCATGAAGGCTGGACAGCAATGCTCAGTCAGAAGAGCATGCAGTTTGAATCGTGGAAGATTCCTTCTGTCATTGAGCTCATATATGGAATGTAATTGTCTTTCTGAATATTTTTGTTCATTTATGATGAAATATATATATTTTTAGCATTAATTCCAGATTGCCACGCATGTAAGACAGCATCACATTGGGGGTAAACTAAATCTAGAGCCTGCTTGTACAAAAACACATTCAGTGACATAATCTATACAGAGTAAAATCCGTTGTATCAATCTGCACAATGAAATAAGTGGAATAATTCTCTGAAAATGGAAGAGACAGTGCGGTAGTGCTCATGAAATGTGGAGTTTGGAAGCACAGTTAGCAAAGGCCTGATTAAATGCATGTTGAATTCAACTGGGAATATACCCATTGTTTGTTAGAGACATTGAATCAGGCACTGATCAGCCAAAAGTGATAAATACTGCTTGCACTGAAATGCCAGAAGCAGCTAGATGTTATCTATTTTTATAATGATAGACTCTCTTTGACAGCCTAGCAAGAGCAACGCTGCATTCCAGTGCCAGATGCAGTCTGCATCTAAGCCTAGGCATAGTAATGTAGTTGAAACGTATTGAAACGCTGCTACTAAAAGAGGAATTAATATCATTGCAATTCAGGAAAGTCACAAGCCAGCCTGGAGAACACCTGAATGAAGTGCCTCAAGGAAAGCCACGTGGTCAAAGTAAAGGAGTGAGGTCCGGGCTCCTGGCTTGAGTTGTGACCTTATCTCATAGATGCTCTTGGGCCAAGCTGCATAATCCCAAGGTAGACCCTGACCTGCAAAACAGATAGTTCTAGCATTTCCCTGCCTCAGAAGTTGAATGTGAATGTTACTGCTTTATTGTCTGTCAAATGCTCAGCAGATTCAAATGGAAAATGCCGTAGAAAGGAATAGTGGTATTTTGCCTATAAACCAAAAGGGTGGAAAGGAAGAAAAAAAAAAAAAAGCTAAAATCTATAATTTTGAAACCTGTAATTTTGTACAGAGATATGAATTACAGCAGGAAAGCTGAGAGCTGCTTTTGCAGGGCAAATCCAAAGGAAGATCTCAGAATGGAAACTAACTGCTTAGGAGGAACGATGGTATGAATGTTGTCCTTGCTGCAGTAGGTGTGTCTCTGCTGAGCAGCTGAAGAGGTGCAGTATCACTGATATCCCTTTGCCTGCATGGATGCTTCGAGGCGTTCTCCTGTCTTGGTCAGTGCTTTCCTTCTGAGTGCAGAACGTATCCCTGCACTAGCCTTGACAAGGCATCTTACAACGGAGGGCTTTTTAAATTTCTAAATGTCTGAGGCTCTCTGGAGAGGATGAAAAGAAACTTTGACCTCAGTGACTGTGATGCCCTCCCTAATAGATGCTTTTGGCGTTATTTTTCTGTCCGTTTTTGAGAGGAAACCTGATTCATTGAAAACACAGTTGCAATGGGGGAAGAACTCTTCCAGGATCTGCCAGGAGAATTAGAGGTACACACTTAAGAAACACTGGAGAGGGTAATTCCTCCCCTTCTGCACTCTCATCCTTTCTATTTTCTCATTAACCACAGTCAGGCACGCCAGGCTTGAAGATGCAAGAGCAAAAGGGATTGGTGCAGCAAGGCACCCTGCGGTGTCCCCCTTAAATCAAACCTTTGTCTTGAAATTCTATTCATTAACGACATCCTAATGCAAAAGAGAGGTAAAAACTCGTGTGCATGCTGAAAGCAACTCTACCCATGCCCACAGCCTGTCCCTTACATGCATCCACTCTTTTCCTGCGTTACATCAAAGATGTTCCCTATCTTCAGAGGTTGTCTTACATCCTGAGTGCTGTTGATTTCTTTCTAATGAATATAGACCAGTCAGAATGTAACAGGGGCTCTCATAATCTCTCTCTTCTCACACAGAGATGCACACTCACACTTCCCTCTCTCTTTCCCTTAGGGTCTCTGAGCGGACAGCAGGTCAAATAGCAGTCACAGTGGGGGAGAGGTATGCAGCAAACAGAAAATAATGAGGAAAACATTGACTTTGCTTTTCAGATAGTACGGAAGAGTTGGGTAATAGAGTTTCTTCACTTGTGAGTGTTGCAAGATACAATGCTCTACATACAGTGAGTTTCTTGCAAGTTTGGATGGATACATACAAAGATTTTCTTAAAAAAGAAAAGCTCCTTTGGAATGCCCATTGAGGTCTGCTGTCCCTTTGTACATAAGGTTGGTATTGGGTAATCTTGAAGTGCTGCAAATGTGGACAAGCTTTGTAGGAGCCTAAGGCCTTTCCAAAGGAATTTCCGCCCTTTGACTTATTTTAATTTTGGTTTTCCCTCCTCTCTTCATTGCCTCCTGCTTTCCACTCCTCCAAACTTTTTTTTTTCTTCTTTCTGTATTCCTGTGTCATTACTGCACTTTTCAGTGCCACCATCTTGAAGCCAGATGTCACACAAAGGGTCTGGACTAAATCTAAATCAGGGTATGTATTTATTATCCTGCTGGAGGAATCGAGGTGAAGCTGTAAGAGCAGGGCACAGAGGTTTCATAGGAAATTAGGTAAGCTCTTTGGGTTTTACTGGCTCCAATCTCTGAAGAAGTAGACCTTTAGTGTAGTTTTTCTGTAGGAGATTGCTGCTGTTTTAAAATGGGAATGATGAAGAAATGTTAGCCATTGTGAGACATTGTCCTGACATGAAAAGACCCTGTATTTAAACGAGCCCATATTTAAATATTTTCAGTTCCAGGTGATTTCAGAGGCTGATGTTTGCACCAAGGAATTTTCATAATTAGCAAGTCAGAGTAGGGAGGGAGAGGAAAGGACTGGAAGGAGTCATTTGTAAGTAAAGCTGATTTCTCCTCTTCAATATTTGATTTCTGTGTTTTGTTTTTGATGGGGAAAAAATAATAATCTCATTCCTTTACGTGCCCTTGATGAACTCTAAAAAGGTCCTTCCTCTGCTTGGCATGTTTTTGGAAGGTGGAGAACAGGAGCGAGCCCTGAAAGTGGGAACTGAACTCTGCCTCCCCTGCGTTGTTCCACTGAGGTTAAAAAGCAACAGAGTCCTTTCCAACAGCGCTTCCAGAATCACAGAAAAGTGCCTGGGCAAGTGATTCTACTGTTTGCAAAGAGAAACTTGTTATACTTTTATGTAATGTGCTAATTAGTGTGGGTGGATATCACCAGATCTAGTCTTGCAAGCCTTTTAGACAACTCCCTGAACACTCCCACCTTCAGATATTAACAGATAGCATTATACTTGCCAGATCTCATAAAAACCCACTAACAGACTTAATGCAGGCACTGTGTGAGTAAGTGGGTACATTTATTTCAAAGGGACCACATCTGTTTGTAGCAGACATGAATTCAGCCTCATGTTTTCCTCTAGCTGACATTCAACTGCTGGGAAAAGAAAATGAGATGACCTTGGATCATCTATTTTTCTTTTATTCATGTGGCTTTAATCAACTAAATCTGGGTGATGGCCACTTTTTTTGACAGCTCTTCTTTGTAAGTTTTTGGGATAGAGCAAGTTGACGTCGAATGTTTCTTACACGACTTCCACCAAACAAACATCCCTGAGAAAACCAGTGATGTTTTAAGTGGGTTTAATTCCCCCAGCCTGGGAACTAGAAATGGAAGACACAGAACACAGCTTCACTGCTGCCCGTTCCATAGGATATAGAGAAGTGTTCCTGCTCCTGTCCTCGTTTCTTGAAACATACAACCTCTTGCTCCTGTATCTCTCAAGCTGAAACTTCAGCAGAAGCACGTAGTGATCTGACCTGCATGGACTGGATACAACTGAGCAGAGCTGTGAGGAGTTGATTTATAGCTTCACACCTTCCCAAAGAGTCCGGGCTTATTAGTGCCTTATGCTAATGCATGCCCCATAGCTGAGTTTAAAGTAAGGAGATTGTTAGCACTCTCTTCAGTAGCGAGAGTTTTCAGAGGCCATTCCTGCTTTTCTTCTGAAAAGAAGTCTGAACAGAAACACTGAGAGACATATTGCACATCTGCTCATCTTTGCATCAAGCCATTAAAGTTGAAACAATCAAGACATACATATGCTGATTTTTCTGCATAAATCTACAAAAGAAAGTTCTTCCTTACATGAAGGAATGAAGTATTCTAATTTCAGCTTGGAGGTGACCAAAGAACAATTATATGGAAAAAAACAAAACAGGGTAGATAGAATCTGAGGTGGAGTTTGGAGGCCCTAACCAGCCAGAGGCAAGACCTTGCTTTTTATTTCTGAACTTACATAATAACAGGGACATTGTGATTTCCATCCAAGTCTCTTAAAGAAGCGTGTTGTTACTTCTGTTTATTCCTGTGGGTCACCGTGCCCTAAAAAGCAATCCGTTCACTTTGTATCTTGCTGGCTCAGAACATTCCCAATACCCCACTTACTGTTTGCTGTCCCTCACTTTATTTTTTTGGAGGAAGGCAAAGCAAATCATATATGTGAAAACAAAGGTCATTTTGACTTGTTATTCACTTTTTCCTTGCCAGCTGCAAAGCTCATCCATCATGCCTAGGTATTGTGAGGACATGTGGTTCTCTGGGCTGTGTAGGAATGGTGCTGACCCAGTAGTACAAGGTAGATGTGCTTCCCTTTCCTTTTCTTTCCTTATGCAAAAGCATTTTGTTATTTGAAAGCATTGCCTCTCTGTTATACAGGCTTCTCACGGGCAGGCATCCCTGATTTAGCTCTAAACCTATCAGAAGCCCGCAGGCTCTATGTGAAGATGACCCCAGCTTCTCCAGATGATTTCCTATACATGTCTTCGAGGCAGTTTGCCACTGAGATTTGACCCTGACCAATTTCTTCCCTCGAATCATCATCTGCATACACTGAGTATTGTGAATGAATACATGAAATGAAATTCTTTATCTTCCCTTTTTAGTGTTAGTGGCAGCATAGCTGCTAGTTGCTTTGAGCATTGCTATTGAGTTCTCCTGGCATTCCTCCTCAGCACACTACAGTATTAACGTGGTGTAAAGAAAACAAGTAATTCAGTGCTGTCTTCTCCAGGAACTCTCAGTTTCTTTATGCAGAGAGGGGTCTTGAAATAAACACAGAGGTGATATGGCTTCTGGAACATCGCTATATGGAAAATGCTGTCCTGTGGAATTCGGGTTTATAATAATAAGGGCTCATCTCAGAAGAATGTTAATAGAAGATGGAAATGGCTGTAACGGAAAACAAGTGATATCAGAGCACACAATTCCTCAGCCCTGCTGGGCATGCTGATGTCATGCAGACATGCTATAGCCCACTCAGTTCAACAGACTTGCATTGTCATTGTACCCCCCGCAACTTTGCCCATTACAATAGCAGAGGTGACAAGCTCATTGTCTCTGCTCTCTCAGTTGTTGAGTGCAAAGAAATAAATGCTGCTTCTTTTTTTTTTTTTTTTTTTTTTTTTTTTTTAATGTCCATACATCAGAGAAAAAAGCAATTATTGAGTTCAGTGTCAGCCTGAGATGAGGAGACTTTCTCATGTACAAGAAAAAGAAGTCACAGCCGCTCCTAGCTGATTCCTTAGGGTGTCAGGCCACATTTTCCTCTGTGAAAAACACAGTGGGAAGAATAGGATTGACTAAAACCAGCAGTAGGATTAGACACAATCACAAATCAATTTGTAAGCTATTGCATGGCTTTTTTCTCCCAACAGTAAAATACCTTGTGGTGTCTTCTGGACTCCCATCAAAGCTGTAAAGTCATGGAATATACTTGTAGAGCTGGACAACAGTTTATTGCTAGTCTCAGGGCTATGCTGAAGAGAGTAGACAGAGATTGGCACCAGCTAATTTGGTAGCTGAATAGTCTGTAGTTTTCTGTATCCTAATATTCTTGAAAATTCAGTATTGGTGATCTGACATATTTCTCAACTGTCTGCTATTGCATAAAAAAAAACCATACACAAAAGCAAACAAACCCCTTCAACCCACATCAATTATTCTTGTACTTTTGAAGCCTACAACACAGTTAGCTTCTCTGTTGTCCTGTTGCCATAGCTGAGGCTTAACAAGCACATTAATCAAATGAAATACAGCCTTGAATTTCTCCAGGAGGGATCTGCTGCTGACACTGACAACTATTTATATTAAAAAAAAAAACAGTGTTGATGTCCTGCAGCAAGAGTTGCTACATACGTTCAGAAAAAAAAACAGAAGTTGTGTACAAACAGTTATGGTTAATTGTTCAATAGCACAACTTCCTTGGTTCTGTCATTACAGTGTCACAGCATTGAGCCTTCTGACCTCATTTAAACCAATTCTTTAAAAAAAAAATCTTAGTTCTTTCAAACTCTTAACCCCAATATTTTGGAGTGCTGTCACTTTCTGCCGCATTTCCTGTGAAGCAATCTTGCAATGCTCAGTACTTCTCTTTACAAACTTCTTCACCTCGCCAGACAGATTTGCCAATGGCTCCTCATCTTGCACAACACAGAAGTTATATTTTGCATTTCTTCAGTGATATTGCAAGTGAACTTTCAGAGGAGATGTTCTTTTGAATGAGCCATAGGAGCCATGCTGAGTTTATTTTAGTCGGGTTTATATTAGGTTTCATTTTTGCTGATCCCTTCATTTTTCATCATCTGATCTGTCTCTTCCAATTTTCCTGTTGGGGAGGGTTGTGTTTGGAGAATTTCTGAGCCAGAATGCTGTGCATGCAGATTGTTCAGCTCCTTGCCTTCCCTTCAGGCAGTCTCTCACCTGTGCATACCTGTGTCCGCACCTTCTCATACATTAACATTGCAAACTGCCCTAAATATCTTTGAGATTAGCTTCCTTTTAAGCACGAGGTGTACCAAAAAGCAGAGAGCTTGCATTATGCTGCCTAACAAGTTGACAACTGGATATGCTTTTTTAAGGCCTTCAGGATTTGAGTTTAAACTTGGAGGGACTGTTAGGCACTGGCCCGAACATCATAGTTAAAAAGGGAATTGTAAACTTGATGTATCCTGCACTGGGCAATACAGGTGTGAAAAGTCCGGAGTGCTAAAATAGGTTTGGTGTCTTCAGTTCCTGGGACAAAGAACTGAAATGAGGATCTAGTGGCTTTTACAGACCAGTGCTGAGGAAATAGAAAATAAGAACAAAGCACACAAGCCCTTTTCTGAAATGTTGGGAATACAGTGTAAGATCTGAAGTAGAGATACCCAGCACTGCTGTTTTGATTTCTTCTGATAATTTATGAATCAGAGATAGGCTCTGATGATACCTAAACGTGTACAAGTGCAGCATGAAGTACAGAACATGGTGGATCTGCATTAAGGCTGATGGGCAACTTATATTCCAGTGATTTCATTACAGCTAGCAGTACTGTTTGGCAAACCTAGCTGTAAAATAAGCCTGCTGTCTTTTAATGGATAATTTTTAAACAGGCTTCTTTCAAAATTTCATTTATCAAATAGCTTAAATACATGAAGGTTCTCAGCCAATAATTTGCTTGCAAGTTATTCACTATAACTACTACTTTGAGCGCTTGCCATTCATTAATGTGCAGTTTTCCCGTGGAACTGGCTGTCCAAATCTCACGGTGGCTTTGCTTTCCCTGGTTGGATGCCTTCCAATCCCACAGAAAGCTTTGTAGGGGCTCCAAAATGTCTGATGATGGCTGTGAGATGGCTTCTGGCAACAATATCAATGCAAATGAATATTTGAATGTGCTCATGACATATTCCAATCTGGTGATCAAAAACGTGCCTATAGAAATCTTCAAGGGAAAAAAAATCTTGGGATATTGTCAAGAGTACATTTGCCTTTACTTATGGCAGCAAATGTTCACATATGTTTTATTCCTTTCATAGGATTCAGCTCCTTCTTAGCCTCAGATTGATAGGAAAACAAAACAAAACAAACACAACAGTCCTGATACTGGAAAAAGTTTATTATTACAGAAGTGACTTCCTGACATCAAGGGATGGCATATTTCCATCTGAGGGGAATGGCTTTATGATTCTTTGATAGGATCATAGAATCATGGGATTGTTTCAGCTGGAAGGAACCCTAAAGGCCATTTGGCCCAACCCCCTGCAGTGCACAGGGACACCCACAGCTCCATCAGTTGTTCAGAGCCTCTCCAGCCTGACTTTGGGTGTCTGCAGGGATGAGGCATCACCACCTCTCTAGGCAGCCTGTGCCAGTGCCTCACCACCCTTACTGTAGAAGATTTTGGGATTTGTTTTGCAGCGTACTCACTCTTAGTTCATTTAAGAAAATAAAATTGTAAATGGAATAAAGTTGTACTGCCACTTAAATTTAGAAAGCAAACGTAGGACGAGACCAGAATGCTGGAGTGCACTGAGAGCACAGGTGTGTTAGAGGAAAGGCTGTGCTTGGTGCTGAGCATAATTCAGTTCACCTGACATTCGCTGTCTCCATCTTCACTCTGAGTATGCATTTGAAACACCTGTATCAAACCCATAGGCACCATTTTTGAGACAGCACTTAGCTAGAGCATTTCTGTTTCTGTTGTGCATGTAGGGCACAGGAGAAGGAGCAAACTGTACAGCCCTACTTGATGTCACAGAATGAGGCAGTACATGATTGCACTGATGGTACAAACTCATAGAATGGCTCTCAGTATCTAAAGAGGGGCTGTAAGAAAGAAGGGAACAGACTCTTTGGCAGAGGGTCTGTTGTGATGGGGCAAAAGGAAATGGTTTCTGGCTAAAAGAGGGGAGTTTTAGACTGGATGGAAGAAGTTTTTGTACAATGAGGGCACTGAGGAACTACACAGGCTGGCCAGAGTGCAGACACTCAAGGTCAAGGAATGGGCACTGATGGAGCTGTGGGTGTCCCTGCTGAGTGCAGGAGTTGGACCTGATGGCCTTTAGGGTCCCTTCCAGCTCCAACGATCCCATGGTTCCGTGATTCTACAAAACCTGGGCTTTGCTGGACCTGGCAGCACAGGGCTGAGAGGGTTTCATGGCACAAATGACCGCTCAGGGCACTCCCCATGTTTTCCTGGAGCTTTTAGCAAACACAGCCTTTGTTTGCATTTTTCCGTGGTATGTGTTTACTGTTCATTTGCGCCGCACATGCTGTGAGAAATTAAGCCATTATGTTGGTATTTTTTTTTTCTCCTTTCTCCCGCTTTCATTCTTTTCACAACCCCCTTCAGAAACCCTCGCAGCTCCTTTCATTATTCGACGTTAACGGGACAAAAAGAAATAAAGACTCGAAAGAAGAGACAAGCAGCCTCGCCGTTTTACTTCGGAGCTGCTGTGGTAACTGAACACCGCTCTGCAAGGTCAAAAATAAACACCCCAAAACCTGCCAGAAAACCCCAGCGCTCCAACCACAGGTTGGTCCCATTGCGGAGCGGCCTCTCCGTAAATCTCCGAGTGTTTCATATAGCTCGCCTGTCAGGCGGCCATTAACTTTTATAACCTTGATATTTCAAGCGAAACAATGAATGCGAACTCTTTCTCAGCGTTCCTAATGGGTTCCACATGTGAACGATTTGATGCGATTTTTAATATTTTGGGTTGCTCGCTTTGGTAGCGCAACCGGTCCGGGTTGCGGCTCCCGCGCTTCGCTGACAGAACCGCCGCCATGATGGAGCGATCGGGGCGCGCCGTGGAGCCATGGCTGCAGCGCGGCCTCCGACCAGCAGGGGGCGCGCTGCTCCGCCCCGCTTGGCCGCTAAGGGCCGTTGGAGGGAGAGGGGCGAGGCGGTGCCACAGAACCTTCCAGAGCGGCGACGTTGAAGGCAGGTAGGGGAAAAAAGCCGTGCTATGTGCAGGGTCGCCAACCAGCAAAGCAGGATGCCCAGAGCCAAATCCAGCCTGGCCTTGGATGCCTGCAGGGATGGGGCATCCACAGCCT
>JAOWBP010004584.1:4007539-4021072 GCA_028571105.1 Tragopan temminckii
TTGGAAGGGATCTCAAAGATCATCTACTTCCAATTATAGATGTATAATTCTTTATAAAAGCCCCTTAATTCAATGTTATTTTTAGTGTTTCTTGTTTTATTAACTGTTTGTTTGTTGTGCTCTGTGTTATAGATAAAGAAAGAACTCTTGAAAAGCTGAAGCTCTAAACTGCATGGAAACAAGGTAGTATTATTCTAGCTGCTTACTATTTAAGCTTGTAACTGCAGCTGATTAAAGGTCATAGCTTTGTGGTAACAAAATCAGTTGGTGTTTTTTTTAAGCTTCTTAATATTCTTAGAAGTTTTATGTTGCAGTTTACCTTAAAATAAAGAGTTGGAATAATAAGAGAAGCTAAAAGTACTTTAGGTCTGTTAGTTAAAAACTTAAATGATCACTGTTATGGGTAAGTTTAAAAAAAAAAAAAAAAAAAAAGCCTTACAAGCTGAAGAGCTCCACTAACTATGCTAAGACAAGATAGGCTTGATGATTGATTTGCATTATTTAATTTATTAACTAAGAGACTCTTGCTTACAGTTATTTTAAGGAAAGATTAGTTTGACTTTTTTAAGGCAAGATCCAGAGAGTAGAGAACAATTCCTTTTGACTGCTGGAGATTCACAACTCTGTATCTGTTTGAATTACATGTTCCCTTTCTTTCCAAAATTCAGGGGGACAGAAGAAATATGAAGAAATGAAGAAGCGTGGAAGGAATGTGAGAAGAAAAAGGTAAGGCACTTCTGTCTGCTAGAGTTCTATTAGAACATTCCAAAATGTTGTACTGAGTCTTTGTGAATTTGTTAAAAATGTATTATTGGAAAGATAAAAAGATTTACAGGTGTAGAACTTAAACCCTTCAAAGTAGAGAGGTTAGAGCTTTCTTACACTACTGGGGGAAAACTACTTGTAAAGCTGTATGCTGAGTTCTGACTTACTTGAAGTCAGAGATCAGGAAAGCTAGATCTGGGGTTTGGGCTGAGGTCTTCATTGATTTACACTGAAAATGAGGTTTTAAGTTGTATGATGGCTTGAAGGCTTAAGAGATGGTCTTTGCTGAATGCTTTTCTTTTCCTTAATTGCATATTCTGGGTGTTGATTCCTAAATTGTTTATTTTGTGTCTTGGTGTTGAAGGAGGTGAGCTGGACTTCATTAGCTACTTCAGTCAGTAAATAAGGTGTGTCAAGGGCTGAGCTGTTTCAGGAAGAAAGTTCTTTTTATCCAAGTGCTGCTAGGTATGGGCAAGTCTGAGACCTCAGCTGGCTGAGCAGAACCAACTGGCTGACCACTTTCTGGTCAACTGAGACAAAAGGCACTGGGGGTCCTGTGCCAGTATATCAAAGGAGACAGCAGCTTCTGGAGGGCCAGTATGAACCTTGGTTAGTCACACTTCTGTACAATGACTGGGGGAAACTCTTAAACTTGCTTTTCTAATGTAAGAATGCATCTGTGTTGTGTTCAGGAGTAAATATGTGTCTAGTGATGCTTTTGAGGCATTTTTTCCATGGCTGTATCTTGGTGTTTTCTTCAAAATAAATAACTGAAGGCATCTTTAAGCTTTCTCATGGATCTGAACTGTTAAAATAATCCAGTAGATGGGACCAGTAGTAGTTTTTCCTTCAGATTGTGACTGAAACATCGAGGAATTTGGTGCTTCATTTAGTACTCAAATGTTTTCTGCAGCCTGTCTGCAGTCTGGCATTTGCATCGCAATAATAAATAAGTAACAAATGTGTATGACAGACACCAAGATAATCGTGGGGCTGACTGGGGCTAGTATGAGAATGCATGTGGTGAATGCCAGTTATGTGGCTGTAACAGTAGATTCTCAGGTACTACACTGACAAAGTTAGAACTTGTTCTGTGCAAAATAGAATAAATCAACACACAAAGGATGCAAATAAGTCATGTTGCAAATATAACAGTGCCTGTTTCAAATGCTTGATGAGTCTATAAGGGCATCCTCAGACAATAACTGTGATAGCAAATCTCCTGCAAATGCAGGCTTTGCTTTTGAAATTGTTTGAAGTATTTTAGTCTTAGTTATTGAGCTCTAATAGAAACACTAATCTCTTTAGCTGTCACAAGAACTCTCAACCAAACAAAAGTAGGCTTGAAGATTTGCAGAAACTTGATACATAATGTAGGATTTGTCAGCTCAGTATTACACGTATTGAACTACAGGAATTCCAGTTGTTTTCCCTTGTGGCCTCACTGGTAGTTTCTGAGGCTGTATTTTTGGCATATCCTATCACTTTTCCTCTAAGCAGCTGTGCTTTGCTCAAGTGTGAATAGGCTCTTGCTGTTATTCAACTAGCTGTCACTCAACTAGGTTCTATATATTTAGGCCTGCATTCTTTGAACAAAATACTTCTGTACTTTATAGTATGTTCTGAAAGATTCTAAGATAGTGACACCCAAAATCCTGTAGTCAAGTGTGCTTTCTCCTGTGTTCTTGTTGATTATTAAAATTCCAAATCACTTATACTTTATTGTACTAGTGTGATGCAGTTAAAATACAGCTTTTAACTGTAAAGTATGGAGCAGAAATCTGTAGCAAAATAGTATTTTAGCTTTTGCTATAGATTAATATCATTGGTTGGAAGTCATTACACATTAGAAATTCACATTGATAAATATTTCAGCAGCTCACTCTTGATGTAGCAGTCTTCCATGTATGAATCCTGAGGCTCTCAAGCTGCTTGTTTAAATTATAAATGTCTCTACAGAGCTTACTACATCATACATCTCTGAATGATAAATGCTTCAGTAACCTAATCAGATCTTGTTTTCAAGGTATCCAAAACCAGTGAGATTAAGAGATAGACAGCATTAAAAAGGTAGGTTCTTTTTATGGTGAAAAGAGCTCAGTATATCAGCTGTGTCTGAAGCACTTTAATTCTATAACTCCATCACTTTCTTGTGGTATTCTTCACCCATTGGGGTGACTCTGCAGTACTATTATTTTCCAGAACTCATTCAACCTCAGTGAGCAGGAGCAGCCTGGCTGTCTTGTTCTGTCATGGTCAGTGCTGGTGTTGGTTCCTCTTGCCCCTGTTCCCTGCCATATAGGCCGCTCAGTTTGCTGTGTCAGAGAGGTTTTGATTTTTGTTGTTGATGTGATCACTTCTCCTTGGAACTGAGGTAGGTCTGGCTACCAGTGTACAAGAAAGTTATCTTTATTTTCACCTTACTTTGAGAATATATACCACCTGGTGGTGTTCTGGAGTACCTGCACTTCAATTTACATCTTGTGGTGGTCAGAGAAGCCTACAAATCTCAAGCCGTCTGAAGTACTGAACATTTAGGTTTTGTATTCTTAAAATAGCAGTATTGCTATTCTGTGTAAATTACACCAATAGTGACACAGATGAAGATAAAATCCAATTAAATTTAGAGTATCAACTGACATTTTATGGTATCCATTGCAAACTAGATTTATTTTTTTTGCAACTGTCTCTGTAAACTAATTCCTATGCTGTAGGATTGGGTCCAGAAAATGAATGATTGTGAGTTTTGCAGCTGAATTGATCACTTAAATATTTCTTGTTTCGATAAGTTTATGCTGAGAGAGAATGCTGGTGATGCTCCGTGGAAGAGAAAACACAACAGTAGTATTTAGCTTTTGTTCTGGCTGAATACCGTTTGTCATTGACGAGCTGGCTCTGAGGATGAAGTAGCTCTAAGTGTAGCAAAAGTGCTTGGTTGTTGCTCATATCACTTCTAACTTTTAGTAGCTGCATCAAGGACAGGAAGTGCTTTTCAGGTGGTTTAGGCATGCTCAGTGAAATTCATGTGAAACTTTGTTTGTTTTGAAAGTATTTTAAAGGTGAGGAAAAAGTTTGGATAGGAGGCTACATGTAATCTGAAGCTTTTCTGTTGCAAACACATTCGTTACTTTTCCTCCCTATACGCCTTCATTGACTCATACCACTAGCTGGTGCTGCAATGCAATTTATTGAGTGTGCTGTCATGGTGCATCTGCATTATCAGCCTGCAGTGAGAAGTCTTTCCTTTCAGTATTGTTTGTGTATTTCTGGAAATGTTGCTTCCTGTCAGGTATATAAAATCTTAAATCGTTCTTGTAGTTCTTGCTCAGTTTTCTGCTTGAAATGCAGATATACTTTATACTCTCAGATGCTTCTATTGCTTTCTGCTCAGTAAATCAAGCGTACTTATTGTGGAAGTAAGCTAATTATTAATGATGAGGAAATGAACTAGAAAAATCTATGGGGAAAGCTCTTCTCAAGAAGTAAGTTCATAATTAGTCAAGCATTTCTGAAACCCAGAACTTCTAGTTCTAAATGAACAGATGGCAGGCTTTGCCTCCATGTAAATTGTAGTTAATAACAACGTGTTCTCATGATCTCATTAATAATTTTGCCTCTCAAAAAGATTGACGTTGGTGCCAAGGGTAGTTTCCTCAGATGAAGTCTCACTCTGAATCATGGAGGTAACTTGAAGCAGAAATTTACACTACCTAAATGCTTTTGCTATTTACTAATAAAGCAAAGGCTGCCTGTTAATAATGCTGCTGGAGCCACTTCCTGGATTATCTTCTATTTGAATAATTAAACCTGACTTATCCCAGTTTTGCTGTACCACTTCTCTGTTCCTTCCATTTTCTGCTTCTCTGGATGGTACTGCTTGGTTTTGAACTCTCAAAATCAATTACCCTTGCCAAATGCTTTCTGGAAGCACAACCTTGGAAATGCATGGAATGCACAGCACTCCTTGCTGGCCAGAATGCTCACTGCTGCAGCATTTGCCAGTCTCAGAATCTGACCTCTCCAGCCTGAAAAAGCCTAACAAGCCATGTGATTGCATGGGGACCTTTGCGGCATTGTCCAACTGTTTGATAGGAAGCAGGGGGGCTATGGGTTTGATCTGATGCCTAAATCCACATGGCCTAGACAAAGACATGTGGCCAGTGTGGTGCTGGGTTTATTTATACATAAATGCCTCCATGCTGCAGCTGTGAGAAATGTACAAAGCACCAATTCAAACTCCTTAGAGCAGCTACTATCAAGTTGCACATCCAGTGTTACCTTCTGTACCCATCAGCAGCCACCCAGCAAAACCAGATGCTGAGAAATTTGATGTTAGTGATAATACTTCAGATTAAAAACTGCCTGAGAAACTATGCTTATGGCCAATCTAATACTTAATCTAGTTAAGTAGGTGAGCATAAATAGTTATAACAATGTCTTCAGGCATGGCATAAGCCAATTATTACTTCAGTGTAGTACTTACACTGCAGAACTTGGGGTTGTATGGGAGAGACTGCTTTAGATGGAGTAGTGTTTCATCTGAAACATTAATCTTGAGTGCATTCCTGACCTGAGGGCTCCTGGTAGGTTTGATTATTGGCTTTTTTCCTGTGCTCTTTGTTACTGTCTTATATTAAATATAATGTTATCATAAAACATGATGGAACATCACTTTATCTGAAATAATACAAGGCTGTGACAGGATTAATGTATAAAGATTCGTGTGCTGATGGCTTTTCCCTTAACCATGGTTATTATCCTTGGCAAGTCATTTGATGTGTATATCATGCTCTGTGGTTGTTTACCTTTCTCTTGTGGATGATACATCAGTTCTTTTCAATTTGAAAGCATGGCAGAAGGCATTGCTGTGCAGGTTGTACTTCTTAATGCACGTCTGAAATAGCATGCGGCTAAGATACTTGCAATAGCATACTGCAGATACCCTTAAAATATGAATGAATCTGAAGCAACAATTGCTGCATGTTTTAATTGATGTTTTAACTATTAGTGAAGGCTTCTAAAAATTATGGGAGTAGTTTAAGATCTCCATAATATTCTTCTGGTGAATGTTTGGCTGTCTCTAGTTACTAAATTCATTCTTCTGATGTCTTCCATTCTTAGAATGAAAACATTCCTTATGAAGAATGCTTGTATGAATCATTCTACTTATACCTAGAGTCATAAATATTCATCAAGTCATTACTTTCACCATATATTACCTCTGTATATCTTCATCACGCACCCAAATACAAGGGGACAACTATGTTTATGATGCTTTTTAGTGACATCTGGCATTCTCACAGGAAGCCTGGTGCCTGCTTGTCTGTTCAGAAGAGCCACATTCATGACTCACAGCCAAGCTGCAAAAGGGAACGTTGCTGTTACTAACCATAAAGAACATGAGCAGGAGTAAGGATTTTAGGTTAACAGCAAGTGTTGATATATTGAATGCTATTTCTGGTGAATAAAAATTCTAACCTGGCCAGCTGGACAAAGTATGGAGCTGTTGTTTCCTGATGTGTTCACATTCATAGGAAGTCTCCTGACCTCAGACCCCATTCTGCAGACATGTATACTGCTCATTCATTTCTGCTCACTGAAGTATTTGCCCTAGGACAATGTGCTGTTTGACTTCTTCCAAAGCAGAAATAAAAAACAACTACAACTATCCCCCTCCAAAACACACACAAAACCCCACCAGGTAGCTCCTACTAAAAGTAATGCAGCAGCAGTTGTTGTTTCTCCATGTTGGCAGAATAAAAGAAATGGTGATCTTTTGATTCTTCAGAGCTCCTGCCTTCTCTACGCCATATCCTGGGTACCCTTTGCTCCAGCTCAGTCTGGGAAGTTCACATTTCCATGTCTTTATAGGTTCAGATTTATTACAGCACAATGTACTTAATACCAAGTCTCCAGTGCTGGAAGCCTTCCAGGTTATATTTCAGTGGAGCATGGGCCATCTGGTAGCAGTTGGTGTCACCTAAGATTAATAAAGCTTTACTTTGAACCAAAGGGCAGAATCTGAAGTCCTGGTTAAGACCAAGAGACTTTAGTAGTCAATATATGAAGTTAAAGTAGATCTTAATGAGAAATTTTGGAGCAGGAGCAAAATGTGGCTTACTTGAGTGGAATGCAGGCTGTTCAGCTGGAGTTCTGTATTTGATCAAGGAGAGCTCCATTTACTTAAGAAGTTATCTGCTCTAATCTTATGCCTTTTTCAAATGGGATCTTACCCCTGGCTTAACAAATGTCCAGAACTTACACAATAAAGTGTTTTGTTTTTTTTTTTCCATTTTGTGGTATTTGCAATTGAGAAGCAACTGAGCTGGTGCAGAAGGAAGTGATGACATATGTGCTATTCCTTACAATGGTTGAATAATTCATAATTCCATATGGCATGCTTTTGTTCAAACATCAAGTGCATCCTGCAGGGGACCTTCCAGTACAGACAAGATATTGTCAAATCTAAAGTAACTGAAAATACTGTTCTCTCCTATTGTCACAATAGGAAAAAGCTGTAATGTTGCTGCTTTTATGTGAGTTTAAACCTGTTCTTAGCTAATTCATGTGAGTCAGACAAGCAAACTGATAAGTTTTGTGTATAATTGGTCTTTTTTTCTCTTTCAAAAAGCAGCGTACATATGGACATGGAAACAAAGTACCTCAAGTAATCTGGGCACCTTTCTGAACCATAATGTAAAAGTACAGAGGAAAACTGAAGCAAGGAATGCTAGTGTGAAAGGTGACTCTTTCTAGCTAACACAATATCTTTAACCGAGCCAAATTGGAAAGTGCATCTAGGCATGTGTGAATTGTATTTCAGGGATGGAATCTCATGTGCTAATCTGTAAGAGCTTGTGGCCTCACTTTGTTTGAAAGGTAACTGATGTAATATATTGGAGCTTTCGGAAATGATTGGATAAACTACATGACTTCTTTTCAAGAGTAATGCTACAGGAAGTATGAGTCATAGATAAAAAGTGTATTGACACAAGCTAGGTGCCTTTCAAAAAAGTTAAAGTGAACTCCCTTGTCTTCAGTAACCATAACAAAAATTTGCAGCCCACTTTTGGGGCTAGGATTACGTACTTCAAAAATGGCCAATACTAATTCAGCATCAAAGAACTGACATAGGTATACACCAGGATTAAACTTGTGATAGACTCTCGTATGGTAAACACATGACTTTGTACAGTGGTATCATTAATTTTCCTTTCAGTTTAGCTGTACTCAGCTTTTGAGTGTAAGCAGAGCTAAACCAAATAAGATTAAGCTAGAGGTGACACATGGATGCATTATTCCATGGTACTGTATTACTGTACGCAGATTCTGGGATGGATATGCTTTGGTATCTGAGATTTAACTACGTGAGATTAGCATGGAAATGTAAATATATGACTTTCTTTAAAGTCAGTGGCATCTTGTGTGGCTGCATACCTACTCTACAGTCTCACTCTATGCATAATAACC
This sequence comes from Tragopan temminckii, assembly GCA_028571105.1. NCBI lineage: Eukaryota > Metazoa > Chordata > Aves > Galliformes > Phasianidae > Tragopan > Tragopan temminckii. The sequence goes on from JAOWBP010004584.1 coordinate 4,015,775, forward strand.
TCACTCATGTTTTATCAGAGCAGGCTTTGAAAACAAGTTGAAGTATGTTTCCATTTCATTATGAATTGCCTGCCTGGATGCAGCTTGGGATGTGATGGGAACAGTTTATTCAAGGTGAACTCATTCTTGTGGAGAACTTTACGTTAGAATCTCCCTGGGTAAGGAACAGAATGACACTTTGCAGTGTTACCTAGAGTAACACTGGCAGTTTGGAGGTGACTTGTTGCTGATAGCAAGCTACAAACCAAAACCATGTGTACATATATGCTTGAGTTCTGAGACTAAAGGAAAGTCTGAACTCAGATGTCAGGAAAAAGGGTGGGTTTTTTTGTTGTTTTTTTTTTTTTTAAATAAATGAGACAGAAGAGCACCCATTTCTGGAAATCACAGCTTTTGGATCTGGAGTGTAATTTTTCATGTAGACCAGTAGGAAGACAAAGCTTACTAAAACTCAAGCAAGCAAGACCCAAGTGAAGGCTTTTCAGATGTAGTCAACATTTATGTTGCTCAATTGGGATATTTACTAATCTCTCATCTTAATTTTTCCCTACTTCTGTTGCTGTGTACAAACTTGGCAGTCATTGCAGACTCACGAGTGTTAAGAACTGCACTAAAAGACCTCTAAATGATATTTTTCTCAGGTTATTTTTGAAAAATAGAGAACAATTAGTCTGAAACATGGCATAATTTGCATTTTCTTTCCAAGGATCAGATAGATGGGAAAGTTCATGACACAAAGAAGAAAAACACATGTAAATCTATGTAAATTAACTTGTTTAATACGTCAGCCATATGAAATGTAAGATTTTTACACCAAACATTTGATGCTTTAGTTTAGAAAACACAACGCACTGCAGCCATTTGGCATACAAAGCTTTCACTCTGAACTCTGCATGTTCAGATACTGCTGCACTTAATGTGCCATAGTAGAAAGCTGCAGAGTCCAAGGATGCACTATATGTCACTAACATGCTCTGATTTAGTGTTTCATGCATGTGATTAGGCAGGCTATCCTGTTAGAAAAAGACGGTTATAAAGAAGAACACGAATATATGAACTCAAAAGCCTTTGCACATCAGCTCTAAAGCGTGCTGAATAACTGGTTAAAGTGACCCATCAAAACTGGGTATTTTCCAAGCACCCTTTAATTCAGGATGTTTATTTCAATCCTTGTGTCTCTGCAACAAGAGAAGACAGGAAATTCTTGTTGCAAGTCAAATGCACAAGCTTTTAGTTGGTAGGTCAGTTCCAGCTGGACCTATTATACTTTGCCACATGATAATGTAAGTATTGAGCAGAAAATCAGTATCAATATCTGAAGCAATACCTCCTTTCTGATAAGGAATGTCCTACCTTGCTAATTCAGTAGATGAACATGCCACAAGCACTTAACCAGCCAAAACACTTGAAAGATTTTGGAAAAAGAAATGCATAATATGTGATGTGAAATAATCTTTGCCAGCAGCATTTCAAATGAAGCTAGCATACTTTACCTGCACATCATATTTCAGATGTAAACGTCATTGCTACTGGAGCTTTTTCCAGTAGGATAATCTTTTTTGTTCCTCTAGGAAACTCCTGGTTAGCAAAAATCCTATGCAAATGTTCCATGCTCTGCAGTCTGTTTAAAAAAAGGAAAGTCTTTGGGAGAGCTGTGTGGGATCCCCATAGATGTGGAATTGTTCCGCTATGTCTTCCATGGATCATCTTCTCACACTGATACAGGAATAGTCTTTAGTTCTTCTAAAGTAAGAAGCACTTGTGTGTACTGACATGGAATGGCATGGTTACTTGTTTCAACTCCTTTCAGGGCCTGTCAAACAAAACAAGAAAACATGACATCTTTCTATATTTCATCAATTTACCCAAATGTCATTATGTGATCTCTTTTCCTCTCCCTCCCCGTCTTTCTTGTCTTTATTTTTCTTCCCAGCTCCTATTTTTGTTTCTCCTGTCCCTATTACTGGAAGTATTTGTTTACTGCCTGCTGGTTAATGCTGAGGGAATTCTGTTTGTTAAAATGCAGCGTGGCTTTATAACTACTTTGGAGTTTGTAAAGCATTTTTAGATGGAGTGGCACCAACAACACTCCTTGGTACCAGCTTCCACAAACATCCAGAGATAAAGATCGCTTGGCAGTGTTCACGTGTTATCCAGCACTCCCAGAACTTGGTCCTCAAGTTCAGTATCCCTCATATCTGTAGGCTGACCCAAAAGCCATGGATCCGATGAGTATTAGGGCACTGTGCCTGCAGTGTCTGACAGATGTTTCCATGGTCTGAGAGGGGATTTGAAGCGCTCACAGCGTCGGCAGCTCTTGTGGCAGAGGTTACTTTTGGCAAACTGGAAGTATTAGAAATTTCAGAAGCAATTCCTGTGACCTCACTCAGGGGATGCTGCTGTTTGAAAAGCCTGATTAGCAATTTACTTACGAGTACCTGCCTGACATCTTCCTTACAACAGCAATTATGATTCCAGCAAGGATTCCAACAGCTACTACGATTCCAACTATTATTCCAACGAGTGCAATTGTTTCCAGGCCACCTGAAAGAAGAAATTGGGTTTGTTGGCATGTTTTTCATGAAGAACACTGATAATGGAGATTAGTGATAGAACTGGCACATTTATGCTGAATTTCTGGGAAGATTTCCTTCTGTGTTAGGAGCTCTCAGGTAAGCTTGGGAATTTCAGCAGCTCTGTGGGGTATTTTTGTTTGCTTGGATTTTTTTTAGCCTCTGTGCTAGATTGCAAATATGCTGAAGTCACCAAGCTCTCCCTTGTCTTTTGTTTAATACCTTTTTCAGTTTTTTCTGTCTGTTCCCCATTCAGTCCACCTGTAAAGTAAGAAAGAATAATTACGGAGATGCTATATACCAAGTCTTGCATCCCAATTTACTGCACTATGTCCAAGGAAAACTTTTATTGACTGTTAACACAATGATATGGAGCTGTGTAATAGGTTGTTTTTTGATAAGTAATGAGAAACTGAAATGCTGAAGAGTGAATGCAAAGAGCTCTTTGAAGCTATAGAATGATAAGCTAATATCTAAAGGAATGACTGTTCTAATGTATAACAGTGACGTTTAAGTCAGATCCAAGTATGTCGTTTTCCTGCATGGAAACTTATACAAGATCTGTTTAGCACAGTTCTCTAATTCTGGAATTGAATTTGTATTCAAGAGCAGCTTAATTTTGGATTTGAATTTTCCAGATATTGTATTTAGTAAATAGTATAAGATTGTGATATATTAAAATGGAAACTGGAAGATTTTTTTACCGTCAACGGTTTCGGTGTTAACTTCATAATACGTAGCATTATTTTCTTCAGGCACGTCAAATGCACTTTCTGTGGTCATTAGTCTTCCAAACTGCAAGAGATTTGTTACACTCTGTAGTCTTGTGGGCAGCTAAAAGAGTTAGGGGAGAAAACAAAGAGGAAAGAAAATCTCAGTATGTTCAGTGTATGAAGGTAAGCATTTACAGTTCTTGATCTGTCAGCTGATTGCTCTTCTCTGCTATAAAGGCTTTGGTAGATCAGCTGAATTCCCAGCAGGACTACAGAAGTGCAGGACAGGATGCAGAAGGTTGCAGACCTGTCTGATCTTTCTGGGTTTGTTGGTTTTTTGTTAGTTTGTCAGTTTGGAGAGAGAGACAGAGCTGGAAGAGGCAAATGGCAACAAAGAGGCAGCACAGATGTACTGCCAAAAATGCTTTGAGCACTGTTACCTTCAACCTATTTGGTTGCAAAGCAAAAGCATTAGCACGTGGTCTTGATTTTCAAACTCAGAGTTGTTCTCTGTAATTTACGATGGTTTAAAATATAAGCAATGAGACAAAAGCAGACTGTGAGATCTGGGTAACAGAAAGGAGCCTTTCCTTGGAGTGGTACTCACCAGCGTCGGTAATTCCTCAAACTCTGTATCATTTCTGTCTTTGAAATCGATTGTTGCACTTTCTTCTCCTTCTAGAATGGCACTTGCTGAATAAAATTAAGAAAAATAGGTTGGATTTTTAGTCGATAGTTACATGTTCTGGCTGCTTTGACTTCTAAATTACGTTAAATGCGAGATAGACATCTGCCTGCTTTGCACTTAAGTTTGCAATATTGGTTGGACTTTCTGCCTTCTCCTGTGGGATAAAGAGCTTAAGCACACACCTGCTGCAGTGTTTCAGTGCTGTGCAAGGACTGATCACCGAACATTTTCTCCAAGAGAAATGTTTCTTCAGTACAAGTCTTCCCCTCCATACAGGTGAATGCAACTACTCCATATTTCAAGTACTAGCTCAGTCTCAGCTGCAACCTTCATTTTTAGGGCTGTCATTAATGTTTATGGGTATAGCTAGAGTTCAGAAAGTATTACTACAGAAGTCTATTGAGAGGCTTTTCAGTGTTGCAAAGCTGATTTGCCATAACTCAAACTGTTTTTTTATGTCTCCTCTTTTTGTTCTAGACTTATGTGTCATCTATGCTCACATTTGGCCCACACAACCAATTTCTCATGTGTATGGCCAGGTAGGGAAAATTAAGTAGAACAAGACAGAACACAAAAAATGTAAATACGTATGTGAAGATAAGTGGCAATTATCAAGAAAACATTGAAAGCACGCATATCATTTGATAAAGTTGCATGCTGACTCATGAGACTACAAGCATGCACAGTGTGATGCCAGTGTAGTCTGATAGCATTTGGGAGTTTGTAATTCACTGTGACTACAAAGCTCAGAGGTAAAGCTGCTTGCTTTGCTGCTGCCTGAGCATAAGACTTCTGCTAATTGCAGATAGCAGTGGGTGACTTTAAGCAGAGAGCAGACGTTGTTCTGATCAAAAACCATCAGGCATAAAACATGAAAACTCCTGGATAATTATTTCCTGGGTGCAGATTTTGTGCCAGACTTTTCCTTCAGCAAGTGGGGCAAAAGTTTATACAAACTCTTTCAAGCATATTTTATCACTTCACACATTCAGCATAATTCTGAGTAACTGCAGGGATATTTTGCAGTGGTAGCTGAAAGTGATGTGGGGGAGAGCTGCGTTTGTTCTCTTCAAGCAGCAGAGAGATTTGCAGGGAGAGGTGTTGGAAAAAACCCTGGATAGACAACACACATCGTTTACCTGAGCTGTATGTAAGGTAACCACTGTCAGGTGCTGATTAATTATGAACAAAATATCAAATCCCTTCTTCCTTTGCAAGGTAGTTTATACAATAGCATTTGTGGAAAAGGTTGCCCAGGGATGCTGTGGATGCCCCATCCCTGCAGGCATTCAAGGCCAGGCTGGATGTGGCTCTGGGCAGCCTG
>JAOWBP010004584.1:4038963-4054746 GCA_028571105.1 Tragopan temminckii
TCCCTTCCTTCCACCGTGTCAACCGCACCACTCAGCTTGGTGTCATCAGCAAACTTGCTGAGGGTGCACTCAATTCCGCCATTGATGTCATTGATAAAGATGTTAAAGAGCACTCTGGTAGATGTAAGACATCTTTCAGCAGCAAAAGCCATTGATTTTCTTGCAGTGACCACAACTCCTGGCAACCAAATTCAATAGACAGCAATGTGAAAAGTTTTCAGGGGCAAAGCATGCTTCAAATGAATGCAAAACTAGGTACTGAAATCAGGAAATCAGGAGAGGATCAGGGAAATAATGAGTGCCAGATTTTGCAAAATCTGGATTCTTTCACATTATTCCACTGACATGGTTGAGCATTATACTGTAATCTCTTGAAATGAAATACAGTGCTGCTGAATTTAATAAAGAATTGATCTCAGCTACAATGAATGCTCCATCTGGTAGAAATAGCAGACTGATAGTACTGCTTTAAACATTTCTGCCAAATGTCAGCAATATTCATTCATTTTATTTTTTCAGGAAAAGAATCTATTATGTATAATAGCAAGGGAAGAAAGAACAATAAAGAATGCAAAAAAAAAAATTGAATGAATATTCATCATACTAAAACATTGACTGGATTCAGGCTTGGTTATTCTCTGAGCTACGCCATAAATCACTTATGTTTGGATAAAGTGAAATGATGACTTGAGAATGAGAGGGGTGGAGTCCCATCCTGTGTGGAGGGTGGACCTAAAGGGGTGCAATTTCACTGGAATTCATGAACCAAGACCTTATCTTTGCATTACTCAAGCTATTGCAAGAGATGACTTCTTGTGATACTACTTTATCAGCAGTAACTCAAGGCAGAGAAGGGAAAGCAGTTCAAATGCGGGATTTTCCTGTCGTCTGGGTAAGTTTATTCATGCTTTAAATTAGGAAAAGTTTTGTGCTTTGCTCTGTATTCGCAAGACCTGCCTTGCATAAACTAATTCTAAGAGACAAAGGAGAATGTGGTAGTTGCTCTCCTGGAGGCCTGCTCATCACCTGCATGGCCCCAACTCACCTACACCTGGCTTCAGATCAAGGCACCGTTGTATTCTTAAATATCAATATTTCAAAGATCTTTTTAAACGGAAGTGCTGAAACCTTGTGAGGTCAGTGTCAGATAACTGCAAGGGTCCATTTTGTTGGTTTTAGTCCAGTATGAAGCAGTGGGGAAGCTGAAGTTCTGGGTGCTGTAGTGATTACCCAGTAGGTCGGGAATGTAAACAAGAATTGCACATTTTTCCTTCAGTGCCAACACTGTCTCTAATCTATAAATGACTTCATTCACTGTTAGTAGTGAATGAAGATTTTTCTCTTTCTCAGTGTCAATCTCTTCTTGGTTTCACTGAATAAGAGGATCTTGATTCGCATATTCATAGGTATGTGAATGCAACACAAAGAATATTAACAATTTTAATTTTCTGTAAGCAGTAGTGATAAGACAGCATCTTTCATAGGAAAGAAATGGGTTTGTTTGTGTTCATTCTGATGAGAAGAAAGGTCCTCTTTTGGGACAAAGTGGCTTTAACCTTAGTGCTTCTCCCACCAGCATAGAAATCTGTCATTGTTAGCAAGCCCAAACGTTTTTCCCTTACAGTTTCTTGGTGGATGACTTTTAAGGAGGATGGCATAGCTGATACATCAATGCCTTGGCACATATTCCATATTTCTGTGTGCGTGGCACTCACATGAATGCTTTAACACTGACATAGAGCATTATCTCTGGTAGCTTTGAATACTGACATTGATGATGTACCTACTGAGAAGTTACCTTCAAACCATCTTCCTCTTCTCAACACAAATGGAACCTTGGTCATGGAAGAACAGGAAGCTAGATTTCTGTTGGGAGGAAAAGCAAAGTTCTTGCCGAGTGCAACCTGCATCAGAAGAAGCCACATGGATAAATTTGGCAAATTTTCCTTGTATGCTTAGATAATGTAGTTCACACCGTATGTTTTAGGAGATGACTTTTTGGGTATCTCAGAAGATACCACCACCCTACTGAAAACGTTGTATTAAAAATGTAAGAACTAACAAGTGAAATGCTTTATTGGACACTTTTGGCTTCTCTATTTCTAGTCTGCAGCCATTCCATTTCCCCTAAAAATATCTTCTTGCTTACAGCACAGCCTGAGCGAATGGAGAGAATAGAACATTCCACGTGTGACCACTTGTGCAGTATTTTTACCATTTCCATCTTCTGTGCCATTAACTTCCTGAAAAATTTACCAGAGCCTGAAGCAAATACACTTTTTCTTTCAGGTTCCATTCAGCTCTGGGATTTAAGAGACATCACTTATCTTATTTTTGTGAGATCATTTCTTTTTATATTAATAAAGAAATTGATGTTGGACAATCCTTAAAATTGCAAGGGCTGAGAGCTGCAGCCTGGCCAGTGCCAACATTAACACCCATTGACTTCAGTGAAGTTTCGCACGGAGTTCACCTTCTTTTGGTGCTGTTTCTCAGCTTTAATATCTGAGATGTGTCAGCCTCAGAAATTCTAGAAGCCTGTATGAACAGGTGTATGAGGGAGTTCATCCAAACGTAAATGAAATATACAAAGCAGGTATGTCTGCTGGCACTTAGCCTTGCACAATCGCATTGCGTGGGACCAGGGGCTGACACCTGGCTGCTGGAGCTGTGCAACCAACCCACCAAGCAGCTCCATCTCCCAGAGCAAGGAGTCACGGTTAGTGGGCATGATGGGGATGGGATGAGTTGGGCTGAAGCATCTCAGTGATCTTTTCCACCTTTATGGTTCTGTGAGTCCTTCAGGAGCATTAGCACGTAAAGCTGCTGCAGTACCAATGTTTAGGCTGAGCTGTTATGCAGCTGCTCAGCTGTGCTGCTGCTTGCCAACACAGCACTGCAGAGTGTAACTGAGGAGTACCCCCAGTACCTTGAGATAAGTCATTTCTGAGGCACTGATGGAAGTTAGTCATTGTAATAATTAGTATTGGCTATCAGCATGTTTTTATAAAGCAAATCCAGAGGTGGTGTGATGAGGCTCCAAACGCTTCCCTGCTGGGGACTGCTGCACTCGTTGATCTGATGGTACCTGACATCTCGCCTGGCTTATTAACAAGGCGAGTGAAATGTCAGAAGCCATTAAGTCAAAGTATGCTGCATTCCCTAAGGACACTGTACTGTATGGCCAGAGAAACTTGTAAGAGGATACAAAGATCGCTTCAGAGCAAAGAAGTGAATGACCAGGGTCACTTACCATGAACAGGACTGTAGGTATTTCAGTTATACCAGGAGACCATCGAGTCCAACTGTAGAGAGCCTGCTTTGCAGGGGGGTTGGACTCCATGATCTCTTGAGGTCCTTTCCAACCCCTACAACTCTGTGATTCTGTGATCAGTACATGCAGTGAGTTTTTGTCATCCTGTAGGCATTCTCCGCCATACAGCAAAGTATACAAGGCTTTTTCGACATTTGCATTATACTTACGGGGTGAAAATAAGTCCTTTGCATCAGAGGGGATTTCTCCCCATTGGTTCAAGGATCTTTGTCACCATTTTCTTTTGTTTTTCTCTTCATACAGCTTTAAAACAACTGGGACTTCTTGAGTTTCCCAGGGGGGTTGATTTCTGTGACATAGGGCTAAGAAAGCCCACTAAGATCTTCCCACTAAGGATGCTCCACAGAGAGCTGTGAGGGCCAAACCTTCCCTTCTTTCCACCAGACTGCCTGCTCTCCATATTTCTTTTTATCCACTCAGATATGGGTGTGTGCTCACAAACATATTTGCACACCCTTCTATTTTCATCGTAGTGCAGGATTCTGGTCTTCCTTTTTGGCTTCAAATCCTATGCTGGTCTTTGTGCCCCACTGTACATCTTAATGCTGCGTGGATCCAGGGCAGAGATGGGAGTACTAACCTGGAAGATGGGGAGAGGCACCTCAAAGGACAACTTCCAAGCCCTGTTTTGAACATTCAGTCTGACCTTTTAAGCATTTTGTTCTATTTTTGGTATTTTTACAGTGAAGAGCAACAAAGGAGTGAAATAATTATTTCCATTATCACTATCACTCATGTGATGCTTGGAATTCCCACTGACACAAACATCCTTCCTGCGTATTTAAATCCGTGGAGTGTATGCAGCAATAGTCAGCATGGTGGATGGGTGAAGGGAAGCAATTGCAAATGACTGCCTTGGTGTTTTTTCTCTGCAGTAGAAGAAAATCTAGCTTGCTTTTCCCATTGTGTTGAGCATGTATCACAACACAGCCGGGGAAGATTGCTAACAACACAACGTCGCTAACAACACAGCCAAGGAAGGCAGCTCACAATGTCTTTGTGAAATCTCAAAGCAGACCATGGAGTCATTAAAAGACCTGCAGTTAAGTGAGCTGTGCCCTGTTTGTAAGTGGAACTGTTTTCTCCTGGTGTGTATTTGGTTTGAATTTTGATCTTCTTTGGTTTGGAGAGGGCATTCAGCCCATTAATGTTACAAATTAATGAATTGGAGTCCTTTTTTGATCCCTGCTGAGTAAAATGAATGGAAGGGCTTTTAAACTCAGAAGCCATGTATTATGTGTGTATCAACATCAGCTGTCAACTGTTCTGATTACTTGCAAGTCTATTTGCTGTTGATTTGAACAAAGGAGTGTTTCCTAGGTAGTGCAGAGTACAAATAAGAACAATGCAAACCCTGCTAAAACAATACAGATTTGTTTCCTGCGTATATCAGAATCATTCCTTGTTTTCCTTCCTCTGGCATTGTTTTCTGCCTCCATTTCCCAGCACAGACACCGCTTGTCCTCTACCCACTGCTCAGCTGCACTGCACAGGGACACGTTCTGCTCTGGATGCTTTGATGGAGAGTCACCAGTTGCTCTCTATGTTGTGAACACACAATTTGGAGGAAGTTAGTTCCCCAGACTCATCACTTTCCTGTCCTTTTAAGCACACATGCTGTGTTTATGATGGCAGTCAGGGGTTAAAAGTCGTGTTCTACTCAGCTTTTCACAAGAGCTGAATTAAACTTAGGGCTTTCAGATCTCAGCAGACCCACTTTGAACCTGACCAGACAGGTGTTTGGGAGCATATTGGAGTCCAGCTTTACTTGTGGATTTATTACATATGAGAATGGCCATCCCAGGTCATACCCACCTCATCCCAAATCGATCTCAAACCCAATTGGCAGTGAATATGCATCAACATATCTGTTTGACAGCTCAGAAGAATTTTTACTTTTAATTATCTTTAATTTGCTTTACAGTGTGGTAGTATTGGGCCAGCATGCAACCATGGCAAGCAGCTGATTGCAGTGCAGCATCTGGATACCTGCTCCATCCTTGGGGGAGGGGGAAGGAACCATCATTTACACTGGTCCTTCCCCTGTGAGTGCTTTAGTGATGGTAAATGGTTGGCAGTAGGATGGTGACCATGTCTCTTACAGCCACATCGTCCCCAGAGCGGGTGATGGAGGTGTTCTGATGGGTTTAGGCTGCTCTCGTTTGGCTGCTGAACTGCAGTGTCTCAAGTTTTCAAATTCAATCACTGCTGCTGTCACACTGATTAATATTGATGTGATTTCCCTCCCAGCTGATGGCAGCAACAGCTGCAGCAAGGAGGACTGGGCAGGTATAATGCAAGCTTCAGTTCACAGCTTCTATTGTTCATTTCTAAGACCCGCTTTCTCTTTTGGTTCTTTTTCAGTCCTTTTTTTTTGTAAGATCAAAGGGAGAACTGTCCAAAGGTGACTGCATTCATAAAAACCTATCACATGGTCATACAGGGGAAGGTATTTCTCAGGATTAACATCCTGAAGCCAAAGTGATAAATATCTGAGTAAGAATGGGATTCCTTTTCAGAGCTGTTGTTCAACACTTGCTTTCTGTGTTTAATTGATTAACTGGTTGGTCGTCATTCAAGTTTGAACACCAGTTCCCAGGACACGTTGCTAACGTCTGATCATTAGGAAAGCCCTTTGCAGTGGTTACATGCACCTGGAACAGCAGCCTGGGATGTGACGCATACCTCAGCTCAGCAAAGCATAAGCCTGGAATAATAACTTCCTCCACAGAAAAATATGCTTAATTAGCTGTTCACAAATACGAATGAGGACGGACAGTTTTCTGTTTCAGTCTCTTGTAAGTAATGATTTCTTAGCTGAGACATCTGAATCCTTCCTGTGTGTCTGTACCATGATTGTTCTTTGTTCTTTCTTCCATTACTCAAATTGTTTTAGGAAGTTAGGAGCTCTCATAAGAGGAGGGCTGGAAGTTTCTATGCAAAAGATGTCATTCTTCCTCCAAAGCTATTTCTTAGTGTAATCAGCAAGCAGATGGATGTGCTTTTTGTTTCCTGCTGCTTGCCATGCTATAGTACCGGCAGCACTCTACAGATCATAGAATCGTAGAATGACCTGGGTTGAAAAGGACCACAATGCTCATTTAGTTCCAACCCCCTGCTATGTGCAGGGTCACCAACCAGCAGACCAGGCTGCCCAGAGCCACATCCAGCCTGGCCTTGAATGCCTGCAGGGATGGGGCATCCACAGCTCCTTGGGCAACCTGTTCCAGTGCATCACCACCCTCTGGGTGAAAAACTTCCTCCTAACAGCTAACCTAAACAGATCCAGGGCCATGGCTTGTCACTCCCTTGTTTTATTTTAGAGTCTATTTTAGTGATAAGTGTTGTAAAGTAATAATAATTTTCTACAAAAGGGCAAAGTGGGGCTGCTCACTGCTGTCCTGGCAAGGAGATTGTTGCCCTGTTTGTTTCACAAACATGATTTTTTAAACCAACCTTGTTTGTCCTTGTTCTTTTTTTTAGGGAGAGCACTTTCTAATTAGGAGCCTTGTGCTTTTTCTTCACTGCATGAACTTAGTACTGGAAATATTCTTGGAACACAAGTAGAAAGCTATGAGGGCTTTGCTTGGGAGTAATCAAGAAGCATATGTTGTTTTATACTGCTGCCAACTGAAGACAAGCAGAAGTTCCTGATGTGCATTATCTATTGTGAAATACTCTAAGATTTCCTCCACCAAAATCCAGATTTGATAAGCTATTACCAATCTGTAATTTAGTGTCCCAGTTACTGCAACCAAAAGATACGACAGATTACGCAGGCAGGATGAAATCCAGATGCCAGGAGTTGCAGCATGCAGTAGGTTTGCAATTTGGCTCCTCTGTCTTCATGCAAGCAAGAAATAGAAGCTTGATTTTATCCTTGTGTTTCCTTCTCTTCCCAGGTCCTTTACAATGAGGGCAGTGAGGCACTGCACAGGCTGCCCAGAGAGTGGTGCAGACACCCAAGGTCAGGGAATGGGGCTGTGAGCACTGATGGAGCTGTGGGTGCCCCTGCTCAGTGCTGGGGTTGGACCTGATGGCCTTTAGGGTCCCTTCCAACTCCGGCTATTCTGTGGTTCTTTGATTCTATGGAAATTGCTGGTAGCTTCTTGCAAGAGAATAGTGGTCCATGGGGCACAAGAGGGTGCTGTGCTCTCAGCATACGGCAGCTGGGCCCCTTCTATAGTCATATAGGTTACTGTATCTGACATACAAATGAAAGATTAAAGAGGTAAAGCTTTAATATCTCATTAGATAGAAGGCTTTTCAGAATCTCCTTTGTGCTGTGCAAAACTGCCTGAGATGTCTGGCAAGCGAGTGAAGCTTCAGGAAGATTAAAGAGAATTTCTGTTCTGTGAGGGAAACAGATGAGGTACAGAAGTAAGTGATAGCTGAGAAAGGGATAGACATAAACTGACAAACTGCAACGGGAAATGTTACACAGAGAAAAACAGGTCTGGGAGAAACACACAGAAATCAGGGGTGGCCAGAGGGAGGTGTCAGACCTCAGCAGGCGCTGGTGGCAGCAGTGCTGCAGCCCCTCGGTGCTGGCACCTTGCTCTGTCTGCATGGCTGCTCTGCGAGCAGGGCTGGCTGCTGGCAAACTTACAGGACGGCCAGCCCAAAATAATCGTCGTCAGTCTCCTGCAAACATCTCAGACAGGAAAGCTCCACAGATTCTCTGGAGAAATTGCAAACTGCATACAGGCATGCAGCATCGCTGTGCAGGTAGTGTGGCTTACAGTGCTTCTCCTGTGTCAGCAAGGACACACGGGCAGCAGGAAGGTCCATTTCTTACAGAAAAGAGTTTGAGCAAGGGCTTCGAGGCAGGGAAGTTCGGTCTTATTCTCACCTCTGTCACTAATATGTTCTTGGATCTTTCACAGATTGTGCCTTACTGTCTGTAGTCTCCCATCTGTGAAACAGGCATAATAACACTGAGACATCTTTGAAGAGAAAATGTCAGGGTCTGATTCTGTGTGCTTCATGAGGAGAAAAATAAAGGTCTGCACAGAGGGACCCTTACATCCTGCATATGGATAACTTCACCAAGATCTGTCTTCTGTGTAAAGTTAAGCACATTGTTACTGCAAGATGTCAGGTCAGTTGTGCTTACTGACAGGTGACAGGAACAACTTTATCTCTGACCTGAGGACTTAACTGAGTTAGAGAGGGGCAGAAAAGCAGTAAATGACAGCAGAAGTGTTTGCACGACGTGGCGTTCACAGGTTACGAGGCATCAGTTCTGCATGAGGATCACCAGTTGCAGTTAGCTGGCGGTGCAGATTCATGGAATGAATCCTGAGCACAAGAGGTATTTTGCATCTTGTTCATCTCAGTATTTTAAATCATCATCACAGGTGTTTGATAGCACTTGGCCCCTGTGATTCAGAGAGGCAGCAGCACGTGCTCCCTTGGCTTCTGTCCCTTTCTGTTCCTTCTTTGTGCCCACCCCGACATTCTTTTCTGAGTTCCCTTTTACCAACCATACTTCCTCCCTTACACATCGGGCAGCATTCAGCTTATGCTGTGTACCTTTATCCTCAGTGAAAGATGCTCTGAATTGTTACGAAATGACCTTAAATCAGAATCACCATTTTCTCTTTGACCTAGCTGAAGATCTGAGCCAGTTTGTGCTGCTGTCTGTCCTGAAGGACGATCCTAATGCCATCACAGAAAGTAGCTGTCCTGGTCGTTAAAATAGGAAACAAACCACCCTCATTTCTGAGACCGGATTCCTTGCTGCCACAGAGTATGCTCCTTGGTTAAAAGATAAATGAGTTGTGTTTAAGTAATGTTAATGTCCTTGCTCTAAGGGCCGAGAAGGCATCCAGATACAGCTTCTGCTCCTTGCCTTTGGTTCCCCCTTGCTGCCCTTCTGCTGCCTCTTCAGAATCAAAGAGAAAAGAGTGCACAGCAGTCAGGTGCTTGCCACCCCTCACCTGCATTTCTGGGGGTACCACTGTGATGTGATTTCCCATCTGCCTGAATATGCAGCAAATATGCAAACAGGCTCTCAGCTTTTTTTAGCTCACAAAAGCAAGGGAGTCCTTTGAAAGGTCCTCGGTTTTACCCAATCATCGCTCCCTCCCTCGCGTTGTGCAGCATTATCATTCTCTGGCAGTGTAAATCCTCACATATGCCTGCCTCCCTCTTGCCTTCAGCCTCTCCCTCCCTCCCCCTCCCCACCGTGCTGCCATCGGATCTGTGATGATATGTGATCTCCTGGATACAATCACACACACACACAAGTACCAGGCAGCGCTGCTCAGCTCAGCAAAATGTCTTTCTCGTAGAAGTGGTGCTCATCATCACAGCTTCCGAATCCTTGACGATGTGGCCATGCTTTCCTTTCTGCCTTCTACCTTTTTCTGTCTTTGTCTGCCTGTTCTTCTTACCCACGGGTCAGCTTTGCCCTGCTGTCTGTAGCTGTATGGACTACCACACCATAGACTGCCGGGATCAAGGACTCCCCAGTGTTCCCAATCCATTTCCATTGGATGTACGGAAACTTCTTATAGCCGATAACAACATCCAGGCGATACCAGCTGATTTCTTTATATTTTATGGAGACCTGGTCTATTTGGACTTCAGGAATAACTCCCTCACCTCTTTAGAAGAGGGCACTTTTAGCAGTTCTACCAAACTGGTGTATTTAGATTTAAGCTACAATAACTTAACACAGCTTGAAGCCGGGATATTCAAATCGGCAGAAAAACTGATAAAACTCAGCTTGGGAAACAATAACCTGGTGGATGTGGACGAGGCTGCTTTTGAGAACCTGGAACAGCTCCAAGTGTTAGAATTGAATGACAATAACTTACAGAGCCTAAACGTGGCAGCCCTGGAAGCGCTTCCCTCCCTGCGGACCATACGCCTGGAGGGCAACCCGTGGGTCTGTGACTGTGACTTTGCCAATCTTTTCAGCTGGATCCAGGACAATGCCTCTAAGCTCCAGAAAGGTAAAGCTGTGTGTGTGTGTCTGTGTGTCTTGGAGGGCTGTCTGTGTGTCCTGCCTGCAAGTGACCCCAACTGCCTTTTGGTGAAACTGTAATTGCATGCTTCCAACAAATGAGTCCATTAAAATGGTGTTGGTTTCTTTTTAACTGCGGGTCCTCCTCCCAGCTAAGAAATAAATAGTTTTGATTTATAGGCTGAAGTTGCATAGGCAGTGAAGGAGCCTTTTCAAATCTGTTGTGCCCAGAGCTGATTCTCTTCCAGACATCGGTTTCTTCCCGGTAAATACATTCCACAATGAGCCTTTTGAACAGCTGAATATCCTGTGCCAGCTCCTTAGGAAAGCTGTGCTTTCTCCCATTTTCCTGATCAGCCATAAAGCTGCTACAGAAGAGTTAAATCCCCATTTTATACAACTGTGGCTGTCAGCCCTTTTCCAGAAGTATTTTGTTGTGATGCTCTGAAACCCCGCTCAGTATTTCAATTACGGTGCTTTTATTAAAATAGCACTGCTTCCAATATTAGGAACAAATGAAAACTCTCTGGAACATCCTCAGTGCAGGATATGCAATTCTGGAATTTGAGCTAGTAATTTTCAGAAAAGCATTGGGGAAAAAATAAAGAAGTATTAAGGCTGCCACGTGTAGAGCTTTTGCTCCACGTTTCCCATCCGACCCCAAAGCCACCACTGATCCAGCTTTAGCAGATCACCTCACACTTCACTCCTCCCAACAAGTACCAGGGCACCCAGTGCTGCTATCGAGCTGCCCTGCTGCTCATAGAAGGGAAGATGTAAGGGCTGCCACGGGGATATGGGGCTGCAGGAAAGCCATGGTGCCTGGGCTCTGCCTGAGGGCTGTCTGTGCAGGAGATGGTGAGGGGTAAAAGGATGTGGGAGGAGAGCCAGGGAGAATGGGCTGAGGTTAAGGGACTGTTCTGTCAGCTCCAGATGCAGAAGGAAGAGGTCTTCCCTCTCTCAATCATCCATTTGCAATCATTTATTCAAGCTCTTTTTGTGCTCGTGACCTTCAGTGGCAACTTTTATTATACTCAGCTGGATTGCCCTAAATATTCTTAGCTGTATAATATATATCTATTTTAAGGAAGAAGTAATTTGAGGAAAAAGTGATGGATTTTCTTCTGCCTGCGTGAGTGAAGCTTTCCCCTTTCCCCTCTTTCCTATCCCCTTTCCCTTTTCCCTTTTCCTCTTTTCCCCTTTTTCCCCTCTTTCCCCATTTTCCCCTTTCCCAACCAGACTCAGTGTTGTTCTCCCACATTCCCCAGTGCCTCAGCTGAAGTTCTTTCTGACCGAAGCATTTGCCTTTCTCACACTGGCCCTCAGCCACTCCTGCCTTCCCCATGCTTTCCTTCTGTTCATGAACTTGTAGCTCCTTCCCCTTCACCTGCACTGAGTCTGTTCAGTTTGAGTCTGTCCCAACCCATCTCTTTCTCTCCTGTCAGTGCTCACCTGAACTTCTTATGTCTGGAAATCTCAAATGATCAAGCTTTACAGTAGTACTGTCAGTGTTCCCCAACTGCTTCAGTATTTCATCTCATCCAAAGTAATGGAAGCTGCGTTTCAGCCATACAGCCAAACAATTACCAGCCCTCCCAGATCTTTCAAAGCAAGAGAAGGGAAGGAGCAACCATTCAAATGGTCGTTTCTTAGGTCAGTTCCTCCTTTCCCATCCTGGCCTCGGCAATGCTTTGTTTTGCCCTTACTGCAGGCACGGGGCTGCTGAGCTCTTGGCAGCCCACGTGTGCTCAGTGCCTGCACACAGACGAGTAAACCCAGCACTCTGTTGTCTGTTGGTCATGCTTGTCTAAACCCCTTCAGATGGCATTTCTGGGGGTGTCACACCTTCCCCAGCAGGGTTTGGGGAGAGCAGCTCCCAGTCTCGCCCTCCTGCTCCCTACTTGCTCCCATTGCTGCTGGATGGCTGGAGATACTCATCCGTGCTGCAAATGCAGAAAAGTAGGGCAGCAGCATTGTCTGGAAACACTGCCAAAGAAAAAGACTGGAATACATTTCCAGGGCCCAAGGAAAGAACTTACTTACCTTGGCTGTATACTTTTATAATGCTGCAAAAAGCATTTCCATTGCATGGCCTATATGAATGGAAAAGGGAAAGACGAAGAAAGAGTTTGGGTGGTGCTTTTCTTCTGGTGATTTTCTTTAAGAATATGCTGTGATTAACACTATAGAACAGTTTTGTGACAGACTGACACTCCCCAGACGTTAAATGACAAACACTGTGACCTGGATTTACTGAGAAGGGAAAGAATAGAGAAGGGTGAATGACAGTAACTTACATCGGGGATCCCCAGCCCTTCACAAAAAGCACAAAGAGCTGCGAAGAAGCCAAAGGCTCTATGAACCATCATATGCATTTTCTGCTTGGGATGCTTCAGAATTAGAAAGGAAAAGCATGTGCCAAGGTGAGGTATTGGCACAGCTGCCCAGGGAGCGGTGGGGTCACCATCCATGGAGGTGTTCAGTGTGCAGATGTGGCACTGAGGGCACTGGGCACAGTGGGGGTGGATTGGGGTTGGACTCGCTGATCTTCGTGATGTTTTCCAACCTGAATGATTCTATGGTTCTATGGAAGTGGAAGAGAAACACGCTCCAACCACGCAGTGGATGAAGTGAGAATTCAGGCCTGCAGTTTGCAAGTGTTGCTGTGGCACGGCAGTCCCTGCAGACTCAGTACGGGTAGCAACAAGCAGAAGGTAGGATGGCCGGGAGAAAAGCACTGCCAGGTTTGTGCTTTGGGGGCTCATTTTGCTTCTTCGCTTTGAATGACACTTGGAATAGTTTAATCTGCTCTGTCTGCATGTCTAAGAGAAATCACTCAAGCTGTAACCTGTCACAAAGCCCAGCTGCTGTTCCACCTTTGAATTTTAGCACTGCAGTAAAATATCATGCTGGTCAAACCCGCCTTTGTTTTTTGCAGTAGAAATACCAAGTTGCTTTAAAAATCAGAGTTTTGTCAATGGGAGCTGAAATCTCACTAATTGATCCCGAAACTCTCTACCTCTGCAATTAAGGCCTCTGGAGAACTGGGTGATGTGAACAAAAGCCATACTTCAGCTCATTAGTCTCACAAAAGCCAGGTCCATTTTCTTTCTGGCACACTCCCAGAAAAAGCGTGCAAAGCTCTAACTTTGCTGACCTGTCCGACCAGCTGCCTGGAAAGCCTCATCTCAGCTCTGCTGCCTTTGCAAATCTGCCTTGTCGCGCACACAGACAGCTGGGATCTGCATCACTGGAAGGCATTTATTCATCCAACCTGAATTTCTAACTAAAGCATTAACTGGCGATGAAAAAAGCAGATCTTATTTTTATATTTGAAAGATATTAATAATGGAACTTTCAGCATACTTGAAAACTGAGCCGCATTTTGGATGTGGTTGATAACTGACGAAACAACTGAAGTGCAGAGGAAGGAGCTGTGAACAGAATGATGTTGAGTGGAGAAGATGTAACCGCTGTGGTTTTCTTCTTGAGGAGATGGAGATAAGAATAATGCATAACTTCTTTTGGAGGTGGAAAAGCTTTTGGAAGGTCTCTATCTCTCGTGCTCTATAGAGATCTGTTGCTGATTTTTGCTTTCCATGAACATGCTTTGGACAGCTGTGCCCACCGCCTTGTTCGCTAATGGCTAATGTATTTTTAACATGACTTTTAATTAGCACTTAAATATTCTTTAGCATGTGACTGTAGTGTCTCTTTTCCTTCATCTTGCCCTCATTTCTTTCTTTTTATTTCTTTCTTCCCAGTATCTTTGAAAGACCTTCTCAAGAAGCTGAATAGCATTGCTGGGACTGCAGATCTAGATGCAATAGTGCTTTCTCAACCTTTCATGCTTAGCACATATTCTATTTAAGTCCTTCCCTATGCAATACATGAATGAAAGGTTTTGCTGCCCTCATCATTAAAATAGCATTAGAAAGACCTCAAACGATGTAGTGAGATGGTTCAGACTGAGCATTATGATATTTCCAGAGTGACTTGAAAAATTCATTCAGCGTTGGCCAGAGCTGGCACAGGTGGTGATGGGACTGGTGGTAATGGGACTGGTAGTAATGGGATGGTGGTAGCGGCAGTGAGACTGGCAGCGGCCTCTGGAACTGGAAACTCCAATTGAATTCAGCAGTTCTTGGGAGATTCAGAAGTGAATCAGTGCAGTGAGTATGGAATGGTGTTTGTAAGCCGCTTTACAGAGGCTGGGCCGTAAGGTGGTCATCTCTTGGCTCTCAGGATCCTTCTCTGATCCCATTCCAATCTAAGGTATGCTATTAAATAAATGTATTCTGTGAATTAAAGAAAATAACATGGCGTTTCACTGATCTAGGCCCTTAGAGCAGCCCTTATCAAAGCACAGCATCCCAATTACAGGTGGGTACAGTCTGCATGTGACCTTCTCACCTAACCAAAAGGTGGTGAAACCACAGAGCTTTGGGAAGCTGTCTCAGTCTCCCATTCTTTATCACACCCCATATTTGCTCCGTGGAGAAGGCTGCCTTAATTTCATGTACTAACATAGAGCCAGGGAAAGCTTCAGCTAAGAAGGACAGGCTGTTCTGCTCTTCTGGCCATTGCAGCCATTCAGTTCTTCCCCAGGAATCATGCACATGTTGGCACATGATTGGGACGGAACATAATATCCAGGTTTTGGAAATGAACTGAAAGCCTTAAGACTGCCCATTCAGCAGCTTTTCTTCTGTTCAAGCAGAAACTCCTAACAGCAATAAGATTCCCTAACAAGCGCAACAAATCTGCTTCTATATATATCCATATATAAATACATAATGTGATATCCTAGTCAATTTCAGTAAAATGATCTGACTGCCACTGGCTTTTCACTGTTTCTTCCATCATAAGGATTTTTGGAGTACATCCATCTTTCACAGATTTCAAGACACAAGGGCAACATGTGCAGCGTGGCACCTAATGTTAAACTTGATATTTAGACATTGAAGCAAACTGTTGAGCACCTTCTAATGTCAATGTAGGAAACTCTGGGGCCTTTGACCATTAAAAAAATTATTTAGAGATCTAAATATAGGCCTCAGGTTTCTTTAAGCCTTACTTTTCTGGTAGCTCGAGGCTGACTTTAATGAAATTCCATCTCTCTTCAGAGGCAATGCCTCTCTCACCGTTTATTAATGCATCTATTACATCAGTGATGATGTTTAAGTAGACTAAAGAGAACTATAGCTGGGGGCAAAATACCATACAAGAAATTAAACGCCACATTTAAACATCTCAAGTGTGTGTAAACTGCATTCAGTGATACGAGAGAACAGCTGAATTCTACCCAAAGGGGCAAATCATAGAATCGTAGAATGGCCTGGGTTGAAAAGGACCACAATGCTCATGTAGTTCCAACCCCCTGCTAAGAAAATGACCAGAATAAATCCCTTATGGTCATCTTAGTCAGCTGGGCAAATGCACAAAGATGCTGTTATTAACAATATAACTATTATTG
>JAOWBP010004584.1:4064051-4078051 GCA_028571105.1 Tragopan temminckii
ACCAGGCTGCCCAGAGCCACATCCAGCCTGGCCTTGAATGCCTGCAGGGATGGGGCATCCACAGCTCCTTGGGCAACTTGTTCCAGAGCATCACCACCCTGTGTGAACACTTCCTCCTAATATCTAACCTATACAGCTGTATAAAAGCTGTGAGGATGATGCTATTCCTCTTTGTGGTGACCAAACATATACCACTATTGTGACTGTAATTTTGGCTTCCCGAGATGCAGAGACATTATGTGATCACAGCTGCAAAACGTGGTGTGAGCTGCTAAACCCACCACATGAAGCTGAGCTCTGCACACTGTAGCTAAACTGCCACAAGTACCCAGGTTTGCTACCTTAAAAACTTGCTGCCTTCCTAACTCACATTGGTGCCTTATTGTAGACCCGCTCATCAATGCTCCCACATGTTTATGTGGGTAATTAAACACAGATGGACTGCAGTCAGAATTTCCTGCTAAAATGTCTCATGATCATTTATGGTAAGTCCCAACATTAGAAGAGGAGGATGCAGGGGGTATTCAGCATTCATGTGGCTCTTCCTCTGCAACCAATTTAAGAGCATGGTGGTGCTATCAGCTGTCTGCCACCATAATCTGATAACAAGAATTCTCAGTTTTGAGGCTGACTGACTAATCAGATAGGGGGTGGTCTAATTGATAAAGAAATGAGGGGTAAGGTAGGGATGGATGGGGGGAGGAATCACCTCCAGAACACTGAAGTGCCAGGAGGTACCAGAAAGGGGGGATTTCTTGTAAGTCAGCCCAACCTAGAAATAGAATTATTTGTAATCCCAACGCTTGCACTTCTTAGAATGGACTATTAACAGCCTGGCCATATGCACAGAGCATTGGGAGTTTTTCCACTGTTTTCAGTTTACTTTGGACCACACTGTATGTGATGCATCTCACGCTATAGAATTCCTAATTTCCCCCTGGCAATATAGTCTAGGTCCCTGCTGTATATGTATGTTATGATGCCATTTCCAGCAGAGTTTATGGACCCACAGTGATCAGTGCTTGTTTCACAGTGAATGTATGCTCGAATATTTCAACTTACACAGTGGCTGATATTATGGTAAATCTGCATGTCAGTGTTTATTTAACATGGGCAATTTTTGTTAGTCCTGACGTAGGAATTCCATGAGAAACATTGAAGAGAAAATGATCACTGCTGCACAATTCTAAAGGGAAGAAAATAATTGGCCATAGTGGGTCTCCTTGAAAGAGGCCTTGAAAACATCTGGAAGATGGCTGCATTTCAGTAAGTTTTGAGGAAGGAAAAATGCTATTTTGGCTGGCAGAATTCTACCATTTTGATTCCTCGGTGGCAATCTCTCTAGCAGAAGCTATTCAGAAGCTGCCATTTCTTCCTGTCTGAAGCAAAATACACTTCTTTATTCTAACAAATCTGAATAAAATTAGAGCACCATCAGCCAGAGCAATATTCACTTTAAAAAATAAAAAACAACTTGAAATTTATTCCAGCTTGGCAACAAACTAGTCCATTATTTGGGGGGGTTTGGTGCCAGTGCTCACATATTTAAAAGGCCATCTCAAACCTCAGAGGCATTTTTGACATTTTCCCATTCACAGGGTTGGTATTTGGGGGCTTGAGAGTGCTTTGTCTGTGTTAAGATTTAAACTTTTAACACCTTAGAGCTGTCACCAGTTCACTGGAAGATGCTATTTTGATTTTCCTCATTAGCAGCTCTGAAAAAAAAGAAGAAAAAAAAATAGCACGTTTCTCATTTAGTATTAATTGGAACATATTTTTTCGCCTGTAGCAGTTTGCTGATGATGAGATTTCTGCACTGCTGACTGAGGTGGCCGTGCAAATATCCCCTGCAAACAGAAAATAAGGCTGTCCCTGTGAAATGACCTGCTGGAGAAAAGGCTCATTAATCAGAAACAGGTACAGAGCAACAGCACTGCCTAACGCTGATCACGTAAACAGGGGCTGACAATGCTGTCTGAGCCATTAGGCAGAACAGTTTGGTAGACGTTAATGTTTTGTCGGACAGAAAGTTTAGTCAAGTGGTGAAAATATGGGAATGAGGATGGAAGTGCTCATGCTGCTTCCCAGCTCTCCTACGGCGCTCACCTTGTAACAGAACCACTGAGAAAGGGCCACGTTCCTCCAAAAATCATGGGAGCTGCACTTCTGGAGGTAACACTGCCTTCAGGTATTGCGTCCTGGGGTGTGAAAGCTAAAAGTGGCTGCTGTAAATCACATGAATTTGTGTGACAGTGCAAATCGTTCCTGTTGTAACACCACAAGTCGTTTTAGGCTGGTTTGCATCAGCTTTTTTGTCTTCCAGTTACTCTATTTGTGAAAGGGTGTCCTGTTCATTGCAGGGGATTGGACTAGATGGCCTGTCAAGGTCCCTTCCAACTCAAACCATTCTATGATCCTATGATTCTATGAAAGAGAGAGACGTCTTGATGCCATGTCTATCTGCTGTATCTCACAGCTCCCTGTGCAGGCTCTGCTTTCTGTGTTGTTCATAGAGGCCTGAGCCCAGTTTACCTTCTGCTCTGCCTTGACTTTGTGCCTACTGTAGTAGAAATGAGGAGTAACAATGGCATCCTTTATCTCCAGGGGTTGCAAAATGTTTGGAAAAACTACATCCTCCAAACAGAAAAGTGGCACCATTTCTAGGGACACATGGAAATTTACTTGCTTAGAGAGAGGGCACTCATTTCCCTGAGATTGAAAAGGGAATCTGGGAGGGCCAGCAGTCCTTTGGTTGGCGCTCAGACTTTCACAAACTGCAGTGAGCCCTGGTATCCACAGATGGCCTGAGCTCCGCAGATCACAGCTCCTCTCATGGAAGTGTTAGATGAACCCAAGGCACCACGGTGTGGGCTTTGGGGAGTACGAAAACAGAACAAATTCTGCCACCTACTGCCTCCCTGGATGTCTACAGCCCTTACATTCAGTGTATGGACTCTTGGTCTGCCCTAAGCTGGTTGAGATCTCACTGAGTTTATTTTCACCAGTGGGATTGCTGTATTTCAACCTAGAGCACTTCAGAAGTTGGATCGATTTGCTCTCAGTATTTATATGTAACAGGAGGAGAGTTTGAATGTGAAAGCTGACTCTAGTCAGCATCAGCAACCAGCACATGGAAAGCCAGAGCTTCTGTGTCAATGTAGGTATTCAAAGTTGCTTTATTTTTGTTTTCTAAAAATAATAACTGAGATTTTCTCTGTATTGGCTGCTAGGCTGGTGTGCAGAGGAAGCTTAGACAATGCACGGCCTCTAAGCCCATTCTCCATACGCACTTTTCTGCTTGGCATGAGTGTCCCCTACCTAGAGGAGAAGTGGGGAGGATGAGGCTGAGCTCCCACACTGCTGAGGCACTGATCTGGAGGATGCTGGGGCTGCCACTGCAGGAGGGAGCTGTGTGAAGCATAAGGGAGACTCCAGCAGCATTCTCCCAGGGATCCTTATCTATCTCTCAGGCCAACGACTGTCAAGGACGAGGGCTGCCATCAGGTCAATGTGCTCTTTAAATATAGAGCCGACTAAATTTAGTGTTAAATCTGCTGTGAAAATTTACAGCTCGTAACATTTACCTGACAGACATCCGGACTCCCTTGTCCAAATATACAGTTCCTTAAATTAGACATAAAATATGCCATGAGGCAGCAGCCTCAATTACATATTTACAGCACTGGATCAGGTAAGTATGTGTTTATGCAACCAGTCCTACCAGTGCAATGAGCCAGTGCCATCAGGGAGCTCTCAGGGCCAGGGGCTGTCTCTGCATTGTCTGAGTCTGACATAAGGAAGCTGGTGTCCTTAGGGGCTGTTGCAACTCAAAGAAGAAAAACATGTGATGATAAACATCTTCTCTTAAAAACCACTGTGCCTAGAGATTTTTTCCTCCTTAGCAAACATTATTGCCCCAAAACAAGGATGTTGTTTATATAACCATTTACTTATGGGCCATTGTTGAATAGAAGTCGGGTCCTTCAGTATCCAAAGTGAATGCCCCCCATCACTGCGACTGCAAAATTATTTCCAGCACGGAATTCTCTTCACCAACGAGCTCAGCAGTTATTTTGTGGTTACTGCAGTTCTTCAATACCTCACACTGATAATTGCCTTTATGAGAAGCTCTCATGCAAACAGCCTTTTGAACTGGAGTAGATTTTAAATCATGAGAAAACAGCAATGAAGAAGAACAAAGGGGATGTCTTCACTGCAGGCAGTATGTAGCACAGCCCCAGTTCGGGGCATGCTGCAGCACTCAGTGTAGCTGCTCTCAAAGACAGGAGGCTCCTTTGAAATGGAGTTTGAATTAAGGAAGAGGCAGCAAAAAGGTTGTGTCACTTTCTAGGGAGTTTATGTACCCTTCATCAACTCAGTGACAGGGCAGAATTTCTTTGAGGGAAGCCATGCTGTTTAGAAAAGAAGGACCAAATTGTTTTTAAAAGCTAGGAAATGGATTTTTCCTGAGTTGGTGCTCTCCAATATGGCAGGAGGATTACCATCATTAATATACTACAGCTGACATCTGCTTAGACCTACAGGAATAAAGCATACCAATGGCATTGGATGAAGGTGGTGTCTTCTGAGAGCCGATCAGTCCATGTCAGCTCAGCAAACAGCATGAAACCATGGTTCTAAAAAAGCAATTGCTAGCTACTAATGGCAGTTCAGTGTTTTTGTCACCAGTGCAAAAAGTACATGTTCAAATACATGGGCAAGCTTTGGCAGAAATGTGTGGCTGCCATCAAAGAAAGTTTTATTCTGTCCTTACAGAGCAGGGTCACTCTGAACCCCATCCCAGGAGCTATACTTGCTTGACCAGCGCCATGGTGTGTGCAGCTCTGGAGGACAGCACTTGGCAGGCATTGTATCCTCATTAGGTAGGGCTTAAATTCAGCCCAGTGAAGCTGTTTTACCTGAAAACTGACTTAGCTCTTTATAAGCACCTTCCAGTGAATATTTATAACATTCTGAAAGAGGCCTCCTGCCCAGCAAACCTCTTGTCAACAGCCTGTTTCTCTGCTCTGTAACCACTTTCCCTTCACAGCTGGCATCCACAGTCCCAGTTCCTGCACAACTTGCCAACCAGCATCACTGCTCCTTGTTTGAGTCCCAACACTGGCTGAGATCCTCAGTCCAAAGAATCGAGCTTCTTGTCTCTGCAGCTCATCCAGCCTGACACTGCTCTCCTTCCAGGCAAGAAATCTGCTCGCTTGAGAGACACGCGTCAATTCCAGCTACCACCTTGTCTCTGTAATGTCACAAAAGTTCACAGACGAGGCTGATTTCATACAACCAGGGCTGTCTAGAATGTTTTTAGAACAGGGAATTGTTCCAAAGCATCCAGTTGTTGTGTACAGAATTGAAGAGACCTCTGCGCTCGTGCTTTCCAGTCACAAGTGAGTGTAACTAAAAAAGCCCTGACACTAAAACAAGGTGGTTTTTTTTTAACAAGAAAAGCCTGGATGAGTGTGACACATCTGCAAAATAATTTGCATTTGAAGAAAATGTTTGGCACAGTGATGTTTCATAGCAATGCCTGATTGGGTAACTTTCTATTGTCTTGATCACTGGGTAATCCTTTGCATTTTGCAATGATTCCAGGACTCCCAAAGTGCTTGTCATACAATAATGAATTGTGGATTACAACAGCTGAGTGTCCTAGGATAAATGTTATCTATTCTACATGTTTAAGAAACGTGCTTTCAGCAATAGCTCCACCATTAAGACCAATTAAGTCTTATTATCATCTATTCTGTCCGAAATTTTGTTTTGTAGAATGTTTGAGCAATGCATCTGCTATGAAGCTGAAGAATCATAGAACCACAGAATAGCCGGAGTTGGAAGGGACCCTAAAGGCCATCAGGTCCAACCCCTGCACTGAGCAGGGGCACCCACAGCTCCATCAGGGCTCAGAACCCCATTCCCTGACCTTGGCTGTCTGCACCACCTCTCTGGGCAGCCTGTGCAGTGCCTCACTGCCCTCACTGCAGAAAACTTCTTCCTTCTGTCCAATCTAAATCTGTCCTCTTTTA
The DNA here is from genome assembly GCA_028571105.1 of Tragopan temminckii. Taxonomy (NCBI): domain Eukaryota; kingdom Metazoa; phylum Chordata; class Aves; order Galliformes; family Phasianidae; genus Tragopan; species Tragopan temminckii. Next base: position 4,070,090 of record JAOWBP010004584.1, read on the forward strand.
GCTTAAGTTCACCAAACAGCTAGTTATCTTTGCTGTGTGTTTAGCATTGCTGAAGTGAAAACAGCTAATAACTTCAGTTCAAAGCCAACATTTTTCTACCAGGTGTTATTAATCATAACTGACACATCTTGTAGAGTTGTGCGTTCTTGTAGTTAAGAGGCTCTCTTATCAAAAGGCATTTCATCCATTTAGCTACCTAGCGTGCTTTGCTTGATTCCTCCGGGTGTCACAGTTTTTCACTTGTAAATGGCTCAGTGGTTGGAGGGATGAGAGCTGTGCCTGGGGAGCCCTGCCCAGCCAGCATACAGGTTTGGAATGAGTGCTTTATACACATTTCATGGACAGCACTTGTGCATCTCAGTAATTCCCTAGACCTCGAGCAGCTCGTTGCTTCCCACAGATCAGCTTTGGTTTTAGAAGCGCCGTAGATAATAATCATAAATGTTTGATTTACTATGAATATTTAATACTTATGAAGGATTGATGAGCATATTTTTAAACAAACTGGTAGGATTGTGTGAAATGAAGAATATCTATGTTTAGTTGTCTGACCTGCATTCCAAATAGTGTACGGGCTTTGTGTTTTTATTGAGATAGATACCTGGTTTGTATTTTCGTTCAGATTTTAGTACGTGGATAACAAACACAAAAATACACTTTTTGTGGCCGTACTGACAATAAAAGGAATCTGAATGGACTTCCTTACAGATACTAGAATTATTCTACCTTCCAATTTCCATCCCATTGGAAGGAATCCTTTCTTTATCAGTTCTTTTCAAGATGTTTTTTCAAGGGAAGATGTTTTTCCTAGCACAGTGCTAAGAGCTGGCTGTGGTTCACTCACTTCTTTTCACCTATTTGCTTTCAATTTCCTAAGGCTTGGAAGCCAAAGAGACCCCACCCTACATACTGCTGTATGTAATTACCAGGCTTCTTGCTTCTCTAAAAGATCTCAGTAACAGTGCTGCTTTCTGATGCTGACAGCTGAGGTCTGCATCCAGCTGGCAAACGTCTCCAAAGCTTGGTGGAGAATCACTTTGCCAATAGGCGCCACTGTTGCTCCATGTATTCGTGCCTGAATCATCAGAGTCCTTCAGCTCAGAGTCAGTTCAACCTTGAAAAAACAAAACTAAATCATGGTGACTAAAAATGCACCTCTGTGCAGAGGTAGAACTCATGGCCAGGGGTTTGTCCAGGCCACGAGTAATGAATATGCTTTGTCTTGTGCCTAAAAGTGATTATAATATTGCTAACCTTCAGCAAAATAGATGAAGGAAACCATAAACATGCATGGAATTAATTACAGATACGTTTCATCAAAGCCTTTAAGTTGCTGCAGATTTATTGTTGAACCTCAGACCAGCAGCAGCTGAATCTTGATCTCCTGCAGATCAAACATGAATTAAATGCAGAACTTCCACATTAGTGCAATAAGAACTGGGACTTCTATCAGCACTAAGTACCAGGGTGCCCCATACAGCATTGCAAAGGCCACCAACTGCTGTATCTTCTGGGTTCAGTGCTCGGTAATGTAAGGCCAGCTAATGTAGTTTACTTTGCAGCTTATCTACCATTAAGTGCCATTCAGTATGCAAAGCCAAGGGCAGCTGAGGACTGCCTGCTGACTGCGTCGGTGCAAACCTTGCTTCACCTTGTCCTTAGGTATTCAGCCATTCCATATGCTTAATTTGCTCTTGGACGTTTCAGACATATAATGGAATAATACAAGCTTCTTTTCTCCTCTTTAAAGAAATGTGTAGCAAGCTGCATGAAAATGAAATAACTAAAGAAAATACTAAGGGATTTATATGCTATTAGGTTCTGCCTCACCTTGTATTTTTTAATGCAGCTACCCACTGACTAGATGCTGACACATACGTAGAGTTTTAATATCTCTTGTTAAAGGAATATTCCCAGCCATCTGCAGCTTAGAATGTAATCCTGCAACGTGTTCCAGCTAGCAGCCAGCCCTCCAACCATATAACCTAATTCCCATTCCTTCCGCACGGAACAGATCACTCTTACGTCCATCAGCAACAAGCTGTATTAAGTAGTACTTAAGATCACACTAAGCTGTTTACATGGAGGCAGCTCTTGCCTTCCTGTCTCTCATCAGTTGGCTGAGGGCTTGCAGGTACCTCTGACCCCCTCCATAGTCCAGGATTCTGCTAACACGGGAAAGCTGTCCCCTCCTGGAGGGGCTGTGAGGCTTAGCTGCACGTCTGAACTGGCATGGAGCAAAAGCTGACACTGGTGGCTTTTCGTAGGAAATGGTGTAGATGCTGCTCATCACTCCAGCTTCTTTCCTGTGCCATTTTCTCTTCAGGTGCTCAAGAAGTCCGTAGTTGGTGGGTGGTTCTGAGACAAGAAACGATGACGTGTTATAAATGGTAGAGTTAAAACTTTGATCCTGGTGTTTTTAATCTGCAGTGGCATCAGGAGTGTTTCTGCTATTTTGGCAACAGATTAAGGACAAAACAGCAGTCTGGTTGTTCCCAGGGCAGGTGTGTGTCTGTCAGCCTGGGGGGAATCACTGTAAGGTACTGCTAGGAAAAAAAATGCAAATATAAGGAATCCTGATTCTCCATTGTCTCTGTGGTCGGTATTAAAGAAGTTAGCAGAGATTTACGTAACTCTTACATTCAGAAACACAGTCATCACAGAATCATAGAATTGCTTAGGTTGGAAGGGACTTTGAAGACCATCCAACCCTCCTCTGCTGATTCCCCTCTTTTAGTTTAAAGCCATTCCCCCTTGTCCTACCACCATTACACCACGTAAAAAGTCACTCCCCTTCCTGCTTATAAGCCCCTGAAGCACTGGAAGGCCGCAGTGAGCTCTTCCCAGAGCCTTCTCACCTCCAAGCTGACCAAGCTCAGCTCCCACAGCCTTGCTTTGTAGCAGAGTGCACTGCAAAATCCACTTTTAAAGTGATTTTTAAAACAGGAGGGGCTCTAAGTTGGTATGTTGACCACTCCACTATGTCCCATCTTTTTCTTTTTTTAAAAAATTAATAATACCAAAAACTACCAAGAATGGGGAAGTCTGATTTCTGAGGAACCCATGCAAACTTGCGTCCATTCCAGCTGCGGAGGGGAGGCAGAAGGGGAACATAACCATGTCTGTTGTAGTTATCCTCATACTCTGATACTAAATGTCGGCTCCTCGGTTCCTCGTGGTGTGTGAAGAAGTGCTGTGCTGGCAGGCCCTGAAACGAGACGCACGTTGAACCGCTCCATTTGTAACAGTGCACAGCATTTACGTGGCTCAGCATGCTTTTGGGTCAGACTGTGCTACCAGTGATAACATAAAATGTTGTGGATACCTACACTACCTTTACTTGCAACTTAATTCCCAAGAATAAGGACATTTGCCTTTCAAGTATGGTTAATTTTCTGTTAAATTAAACAGTCTGCATAGCGTGAGGTTTGATTTGTCCACCCTGCTTCCATCCAGCACTGCCAGGGAGCTCTGGATCCTGCAAACCAGCCACAGAACCATAGACTCATTAAGGCTGGAAAAGACCTCTAAGGTCATCTAATCCAACCATCCGCCTTCCACCGACATTGCCCACTAAACCAGAGCTGCAGCGCGTTCTTTTGCATGTGCATTTGTTTAAGGATATGAAATGTGACTTAAGTTGGCTATAAGTCATTGCTGTTTGGAATGTTAGCACACAGAACCCCACGTAGGAAACTCTTTCACTCACCTCGTACTTCTTCATCATGATTGTTCTTAGTGTTCGCTCTGGTCTGTGATCTGGGAAGTGAGTGAAGTCTGTGCTGTACACGCTGCAGCCAAGCTTCCCACAGGGTTTTATAAACTGCAGAGATGCACAGCACTCAGGAAATAGCAAAGGCAACCTGATGATTACAGAACCTCTGTTCTGCTGCTACTTTTTATCATCTGTGCATTAAAAAGCACTTATTTGAAAGGAAATCTATGCTACAGCCATTGTAAAATTCTACTCTGATTCCTTGGTGTTAATGTAAGATACTGTAATAGCCATTGAAAAATTACTCATGGTTTGGTGTTAAATACCATCCCTTGCTGTGTGAGCTAACATCTGAAAAGCATTTTGCTCCAGGTCAGTTGAAGAAATGCAGAAAAATTGAACATCTTCTCAGGAAAGCTGTTCTCCAGCTGCTCTCTTTGGTTACAAAGGGCTTTTTCTTAATATTCTCTGGGCAATCTGTTCCAGTGCTCTGTCACCCTTACCACAAAGAGTTCTCATTACTTTCCAGTTTATTTCAACCTCATTCCTAACCTAAAGAAATACATCATGGATTTCTTTTTTTCTGCATAATGTGCAGTGATCACATCAGATTTCATAACTGTCAGGCCAAAAAAAAGAAGTAATTTTATTGGAGTCAGAAGGATTTGCCCTAACAGCTCCAATATCGAACCAAACTGGAATGTTTTAATGAGAATTAAATGCTTAATGATAAAATTTGCTCAGGTCTTAAGTAGGACGTGTAATTTGTAGAGTAGCTCTGCTAGCAAAAGTGCTGACATCCAGACTAGTAAGGATCCAAAGGTACAGGTAGTAAGTATCAACGTATTGAAGCGTTAATGAAACTTCTATTGGGCTGTACGAAGTTGTACATATGAATGTTATATGGTTGTGTATGCTGTATGTAGTAAATTGTACAGCGCTCTGAAGAGATTGTCATCAAAAATGCTATAGTGCTTTTAATTAGCAAGTTTTATATCTGGTACGTGGCAAATGTTATCTCATATTCTGCATGCCCGGGCATTGCTTTTGTCTGGCATGTAGAGAAGAATGGCAGATTGTAAAATGTATGAATGCAAGATAATTATCCTTCTCCCCTTCATTGCTGTTCTGAGGTGCTTACACTGCAGTGGTGTACGACCTGCAGAGCACGGCTTCTGACCCCCTCTGTCCTCTCACACTTCCTTCCCAGCCTTACCCTTTTTCTCTCTTCCAGCCAGTTTCCAATGAGAACTTGAGCCGAGTACTTTGGTTGAACTTTCCACCAATCCTCTCCATCTTTTTTTGGTTCAATCGTATTTCTTTGTCTTGCCAGCGCAATCTTCCCTGCCTGCTGAGTGGCTGTCGCTCCAGTAGTGTGGCTGGGTGCTAAAAGCAGGGCAGAAAAGAGCTCCATTTCTTCTTCTGTCATGCTGGGAAGTGGGCTGTGTGTGGTACTGCTTTGCCTTGAAGCCATTTTTGTTTGCTGTCCCCACGGTGACTGCCATTCCAGCAACCACGTTCTAAGCTGCATCACAGTTACTGCTGAGCAAAACAGTGGCTCCTCACCCACTCAGGTTAGCTATCATCTTTTTTCCTCATGCAGAGTTCACAGTCACAGCACAACGCATCCAAACACTGCGAAGTCTTTTACTCATTTACACCAACACAACACACACACCTGTGTGACAGTCTCTCTTCACAGGTGGATAGACGCAATTTATTGTAAGCAAGTGGGACAAACCAGGAAGTCCATTCAAAATAATGTTCATATTTATTGACATAGCTAAAGATAAGGGCTTGCAGCATATGTATAATATTTGCATATTCCATTTTCCAACTAACAGCTGGAATGAGGTTCACATGAGCCATGTTTGTCATCGTTAATGGCTGCCTTTGAATGACTACCCATCACCTGATATTAAATATCCTAAAAAGATATTTTCTAGATTGAGGCATGAACAGACTCGTGGAATCTAAGATGTTTACTATAAGCCCTTAAGGAAGTTAACAACGCTGTCCAATCCCCTTTTCCCAGATGGAAACGACAACCCACCATAATCATACAGGCTTATGATTCCATGGAATCCATCCTCGAGGTGGCACCAGGTCACTCGGACTCCGTTGTCCTCCAACCTCTTCTTGTACAGCAAGCCATCATCCCTCAGCACGTCGTATTCACAAGTCAAGATGAAGGACTCGGGCAGCTGGTGAACAACAGCATCTTCAGCTAGCAGGGGGCACAGGTTGGGCTCACAGAACCGCTTCACCGTCTCATAAACTTCAGCTATAAAATCAGTGGGGTTAAGCGGCTTCACTCCTCTGACTTTAAACTCTTCAGGGATGTTATCTGGACTCACCCACTTCCTGTACTTCTGCCTCATATCTGGAGGGATATGAGAGCCCTTCAGGACCTCCTGCATATGTGATGCATCCCCGTTTAAGTACTGCAAAGCGAAGAAAGCAGCGCGTTCCCGGAATAAGAGAGGAACTCCCCGATTCTGGTGATAGGATGGCAAATTGAAGTCCAGTGCCTGAAGGCCTGGGTAGATCAGGATCTGAGCACGCAGCCTGGGGAGGTCTGCTCTACCTGCCAGCGTCTGGCTAACAGCAGCAGCTAGATTGCCCCCAGCACTGTCCCCACAGACGCTGATCTGGGCAGGATCCACCCCATAGTGCTCTGTACTCCTCATAAAGTCTACGGTAGCATTAAGACAATCTTCATATGCAGCAGGGTATTTGTGCTCCGGAGCTAAACGATACCTAATGCATAACAGACAAGTACAGGAAAAGGAAATATCATTAGTGTTAATCAGGGAGTGTTATCCTACACTGCCTTCAAGCCAATTCATTACCTCCTGAGCAGGCATTTCCCATCTAGTGGTTGCAGATAACACGTAACTTGTGTTCAACTACAAGAATTGTCTTCTGATTAAGAAACAATGAGCTTTTTTAGTTAATTTCTTCATTGTGCTACGTATTCTTAAGAAGATAATTTAATGATTTTTTGCCTCTGTTTCCTATGTGTAAAATGGGAGTAACACAGCATGATCATTCTCTCTCTTGTGCAAATTACAAGCATTTGGAGCACCTTGTTACATGTTCACATGTTCAGCACAAAGAAGATTTGTTCTACCTAAGTTTTAAATTGGCTTTTCTAGGTTTTCTTTGTATGCCAAGTATCTCTTTCCTGGTGTATCAGTGCATTAACATTTATGCGCTGGGAAATCATAGCTGTCATTATTTGTCTCTTTTCCTACGCTGAATTCTTTAGAAATTTCTCTGTAAAAAATAACATCTCCAAAAACAGTGCAGCCCTACTGTGGCACCCCAGCAGCAATAATCTCTGAGCAGTAGGACTGGGTAGGGTTGACTTACTGAACGGATACAACTACGGATTCACTTTCTCTGGATAAGTAGCGGCATACTTTTTCATAGGTATCTGGAAAAGAAAGACTTTCATTAGTGCTTTGTCTTTGAGACATCTGGGGGGTGTTCATTTCTAGAAAGGTGTTTATTTGTCATCATACTTTCTCCAAAATCCCATGCTGAAAGCTCCTTTTCTTTCAGTACAATGAAAACATGAAGATGTTATATTTATGCTACTACAATTCCTCCAGCAGATGTCTTACCGAGACTTCCAAACACCCATCCTCCTCCATGAAAGAAGAGGATAGCTCTCCTTCGCCCATGAGATGTGGCTTTTGGCTGGTACACCCTCACAGGTACTTTGTTAAACTGCAGATCCTGGATAAACAGCTTCGGGTCCACCCTCAGCCTCCGTCCTTGTCGCACGTACCGGCCAAAAGTGATTTGGCTGCAAAGTCCTGTCTTCTCCAAAATCCTTCCCTGTTCAAAGTTAAGAATTAGGGCTTCTTTAAAAGTCTTGGTTTAGCCAACATATAAAAAGCTCCACATCACCCATTAGTGTTCTGTAATAAGATGTAATGATCACAGCATAAGAAGTTAGAATAACTATCATGAAGACCGTTGAGAGAAGAAGATAATGGCTATGAAAGCATCTCCTAAACTGTCTCTAAATGGCTTCTTGTATTCTACTGATACAGTTCATTCTCATAGGTTGTTTAGTCATTTTTTTGCCTTCACAAGCACATGGAAAACAATGAGGAAATGTAACTTGGCAGCTCATAGAATCATAGAATCATAGAATAACCTGGGTTGAAAAGGACCACAGTGCTCATCCAGTTCCAACCCCCTGCTATGTGCAGGGTCGCCAACCAGCAGACCAG
>JAOWBP010004584.1:4088833-4100799 GCA_028571105.1 Tragopan temminckii
TCATTAAGGACCCTTCCAACCCAACCATCCTATGCTTCTGTGATCTTTAAGGACCCTTCCAACCCAACCATCCTATGGTTCTACATAATTTTTAAGGTTCCTTCCAACCCAATCATCCTGTGGTTCAATATGATTTTTAAGGTTCCTTCCAATCCAACCATCCTATGGTTCTATGACATTCAGTTGTGATAGGAAGATGTAGGACCATCCTAAAGCCAGCCCCTCACTTCCTGCTTTTGGGAACTGCAGGTTGGACCAGAAGTAAAACCAACCAACCTGCATATGAGATGGAAGCCTCATTCACAGGCAGCCCTCGAGAGAAGTTACATTCCCTTTCATAATTACATGCTCTTGAAAGGTGACCGTACCCTGAGATCACTCTGCATCAGACAAATTTAATGCATGTGACAGCAAGGATTCACTGCCTCAGGGTGCAGAGTGGTGTCAGTGAACCAAAGCAGAGAGTTAAGCCAGTATAAACCACAGCCTTCCCATTGCACTGTGTGCTATGCTGAGTGCAAATAGAAACACCCAGGTAACTGCATGGAGCACATCACAGCAAACAAACTTACTGAGGCGTAGTAAATACAAGGTAAGTGGCAGCAGTGCTGGAAGGCACAGTAGGAAGGGCTCTGTCTGCACAGCTCCCCTGTGTTGCATATTGTACGGGTTGGAAGAGACCCCTAAAGGTCACCTCGTACATATATTGCTATTGCCATGAAAATAAAAAGCTCGTAGAAACCAAATCACACACACATGACTGAGTCATTTGTCTTTGGCTGTCAGTGATATTCATAGAGCATCCTTACACGGCATTGCACATCCCCAGGAATACCTCCAGCAAACACTACAAAAACATCCTTCAGAAGGAAGAGAAGCTTGTGGTCGAGTTACTGGGTGGGAGCCAAAAGTCTTTGATTCACAGACTGAGAAAGGGAAAAGAACAGCAAACAACACAATGATTCCACGTGTGTTTTCCCAGCTGGTTTTTCTTACTCATTTAAAAACCAACCCCCCTCTCTCAGGACATCAGCTCTCCAACACACCTTTTCCTCACGTAGCACTCAATTCCACAGCCTTGGGACTGATCCCATGTCTTAGAACACCAAAGATGCCAAACCCTCTCGGAAAACTTTCTGACGTTTCCCTGGAGGCAGCGGTGTAACCACAGCACTGACTGAGCAGTCACAGTTCTAACTCAATCAGAGCCACAGCAGAAGCTGCACAGTTGTACAAAACCCCAATATAGGGTAGGGTTCAGAGCATCTATGCAAAATCAATACAGAGAAACAAGATGGGAGAGGGGGGGGTACAGCTCTGTTGCACATCCCCCATTCAGTTGCCAGCAGGTGAAGGTAACAGGCAATCAGGCCCAGCTGAAACCAAATAGAGAAAGGAGCAGGGCTTCCAGGTGCTATGGTAACACAAAAAGCCACACACACACACACACACACACAAAAAAAAAAGCAAAGAAAAAATAGAATAGAAGAAATAAACACTGTCTTTCATAGCGCTGAAAACCAAAGCAGAGATGGGACATGATTTAGGGTTGTTAGTTAGGGTAATATGCTGGTTGTGGTTGGACTCGATGATCTTTAAGGTCTTTTCCAACCTGAGCAATTCTATGATTCTATGCACACAGCTGGGGATGCTCTGTATGCAGTGAGAAACTCATGGATGCCAAGCCAGCAAGCCAACCTCCAGCTTGGACACGGCTCTTTTGAAACAACATCCATGCTTTGCCTTGAAAAGTTGCTGTCTATGCTGTGCACGCACCCAAACACCGCAGCAATTCCCACTGCGTGGCTCACAGCCCCTTGTTTTGGTGCACGCAATAATCCCAGCCCTTGCCTTGGGATCGTGGCCATTCAGCTGCACGGCTGTGTTTTGGGGAGGAGCTGAAGCGGGGCTCACCCCACCTTCCCCTTGGGGAAATTCGGGAAGACCTTGGGAAAAGGGGATGGGAGAGAGGACATCACCGGCCAGGAAGCGACAGGCAGGAAAATACACATCATACAGACACATCCTTCCCTTACCTGCCTCCATGAGCTGGCACTGCTGCCCAAAAACTTGCGAGAAGGTGACGGGGTTGGGGGTCACATCCATGGCTCTACTCGGATCCTCGGCGTCGGTCACGGGCACAGCCCGGGGCTGGGATGGACCCCCGGCCCAGCGGTGCTCCGGGCAGGGGCTGCCTGTAGCCGGCCCCGAGATTGCCGCTGCTGCAGTGTCCCTCCTCCCTCCGTTCCTCCCTCTGCCCGATGCGATGCGATGCGGGCGGCTCCGGGCTGCGCTGCGCTGTTAACCCCTGCCCGCCCACCGCCGGCATCGCTGCCGCTCTTCCCCTCCCAGCAGCACCCAGGGATGGCAAAGATGGAGGGCTGAGAAGTAACCCCGGGTGGGTCCGAGCCAGCTTAGTTGTCTTTATGTTAAAAACTCCCTTGGCCAAAGGAAAGGATGCTGACCGGGTGTTCTCTATGGGAAGAAAGGTTCACAGAGCTCCAGGGAAATGAAGGCTGGGGTACAGGGGGGGGGGGGGAATGCAGAACCAGGAGCCTTGCAGGTAGCTCAAACCCATGTCTGTGTTTGTTGTCACCCCGGCCGACTGTTGTCAGCCCATTCTGCCATGTCCAGGTGTGGTCACAACATTCAGTAGGCAGCCAAAGCAGGGACAGGCCTGGGACACGAGGAGCAGCTCCAGCAGCGGGGCGTCCAACCTGGCAGTGGCACTGCGTGGGGGGAGCTGAGTCCTGACAGCCCACAGCCGTGTCACCGTGCTGTGCCTGCCCTGTCCCAGCCAACGGATGGAGCAGGTCTGGGTTCTGGGCTGCTGCTGCCTCCCACCACCTCACCGTGCTGATGTCGATGGTTTTAGGGTCAGATCAGATACAGCAGAGTGAAGCTGAGAAAAAGCAAACCACAATTGTTTCTGAGTGTTCATTTTTGCTGCCTTAAGCTCCACTTCGATGTGCCGTTGATTTTCCCAGGTTGCTCAGAGAGCTGTGGTGCCCCATCCCTGGAGGTGCCCAAGGCCACGGATGGGCTCTGAGCAGCCTGAGCTGATGGGGGGCATCCAGCCCATGGCAGGGGTTGGGGCTGGATGGGCTTTAAGGTCCCTTCCAACCCAAGCAATCTGTGATTCCATCATAGAACCATATTTTCTGAGTCAACAAGGAATGCCAGGCATTCCTGTCGTTATCAGGAGTTCCAGTCCTTAGAGGAGGGAAGGGGGTGGTTGGGGGGGGAAGAAGGAGGATGTGCCCCAAGCCTTGTCCTCTTTCACCTTCCACCAAGTCTTGGAGCCATGGGCAGGCTCTGCCACCTCTCTGCATGCTGTGGCCATGCTCAGCTGCCTACAGCAAACTGATTTGGACTATATCTACTAATATCTGAAGCCTGCAAGAGTTCTAAACCCATGTAAAGCATCAGAAAAACATGGTATAATAAGTTTGATAAGGGTATAACAAAGGTTTTGCACCAACACAAGGAGGACAGACAAAATCCTTGGTGCATGCACTGGGAACTCAGGAGGACGGATGCAGTCACTCCTTTGTAGACAGCTCTGCTGAGGTCAGTTCTGGAACATTTATGCAATCCTGATGCCTGCACGGTGCAAGGAAAAATATCAGCATTTGGTGGAGCTCACAAGGATTTTGAAGCAATGCACTTAAGGTTTGGCAGCAGAGATAGCAATAACCTCCATGTATTTCTGCTTTCCTTTAGATTGCATCTCCATCAGTTCTTGGCTGAAACAGAACTGTTTGGTTTGGTTTTATTCCTTCTGGAAGTGGAAAGTTTGAATGGTAGATAAAATGGCATAAGTGGTGCAGAGGGGAAAAGCTGTGCTCTGAAAGACTTCATCACCCCAGCAGAATTCCAGGAGAAATGATAAGATAGGAGGAAAATGAAGAAGATAGGAATGTACCTATTTGTTTGTAAACAGAACGCTAATGAGGCATGCTAAATACATCTTACAGTCTGCTGCAAAAGAAATTAACAGAAAATCAACTCTGCTAAGCCCTGAGAAATTCAAGGTGACCCAATGCTTTATATATCCTTACAGGAGCAGAGAACTGTTTGCATTAGCATCCCATGTTCAAGATAACATTTCCAGAGCAGCCTACTTTAACAATTGCCTCTCCTTCCTCCCAGGCAGCTGCAAAGCAAGCCATAAAACAAACGCAGCACAGCTTGAACCCTTGGGTTGGCACTGAGGGATGTGGTTAGTGGGCATGGTGAGGATGGGTTGGGGTTGGAGATGTTCCTACAGCCACTGAAGACAATTCACAACTGGAATGGGCATCAAAGATGAAGGTGGCCTGATGGGTTTTCTTTCTTCCTCTGGACTGTTTAGTGAGTGAATAACTCATTTAACACAAATCAGGTAGGTCCCAATGCTGCAAGAATTTGGCTGCTGCAGGCGGGGCGGTGGTGACAACAGTGGGTGTGTTACCAGGAGGTTGGATCTATTATGGCATCTTCTGATTTTCTGAGGTGAAAGAGCCATTTCTATTCTACCTGAGTTCCGTGTTCTCAGACTTGCTTATTGCATTTGTACATATTTGAGAAGAGTGTGGTTGAATCAATGGGGATGAATGGTGACCCCACAGCCCTGCACAGCCCAACACATCTCCTGCTCAAGATGCAGGGATGGAGCATTCAGAATCACAGAATGGCTTGGGTGGGAAGGGACATTAAAGATTGTTGAGCCCCAAACCCCATCACTCAGTGGAGATGGATGAAACAAGGACCTCACCTTTCAGGCCCTGCCCACACATCCATCCCAACAGAGAACAAGCCCATCTCTGCAACATCATCACGCTGTGCTGATTCCATCCTGGAGTCCAAACCACAAAGGAGCAGCTTACCCACACACATCAACCTGGGTCTGAGCCTGGATGGATGGATCCTGGCACAGAGGTGGCACTTCATCTCCTTCCTCCTCTTCTGCCACCCAGCAAAGCCCCAGACGTTCACCTATCACAGCTACAATGGGTTGCCTCTCCATTCTGAAGACGTCCTTTGCTGAAATAACAATCATAGCTCCCCAGTGAGGTTTGTCACATTGATTTATTGGTCTTTCCCTTTACATGGTGGATGGGCAACAGAGCTTTTTCACTCTTCCAAAGCAATGTTCAGCATCTGAGCACCAACCAGCTCACGCCACATCTCCACGTAGTTCTTTATTTCATGAACTCCTCAACATCAGCATCGTCATGAGAGCACTGCAGAGCTACCATGGTTGGCCTTGCAGATTCCTACATGCAGAACCTGAGCTTTTTTCGCCATGCTCTCCTTGGGTTTTCACAAGAGAATTTCATGTTTTGTCAGCAGGCACACAACGGGGAGGTTAAAATTTGCTGCAAAACCATGAAATTCCACCTTGGGGAAAAAAAAATAAAATGGTGTACTGTCCTGAATTTGCTGTGAAGAGAAAGTTCTCATCGTTCTGGAGAAACGACACCGTGTTGAATTGATTTGTTTCCTGTAAGAAAAACCAACTCTCCCACACAACTGGAAAACGATGAGTAGTTTGGTGTGGATATTTCTCTACCACAGCTCAGACTGCAATGGAGCCTCCAAAAATGATCACCACAATACAAAGCTGGCTGCTGTGGTCTTTTGGTTGAGTAACACACCTTATAAAACCTTAAAAACAGAGCATTTACAACCAGGGACAGAAAGACGTGCTTTTAAAATGGTAGATACATATGTACAGGTTGGTGCAATAGGCCAGAATTTCTCTGGGGAAATAAATGTTCATATAGCACAACAATTCACATGCTTCTCTCCTTGAGTTTGTTCATCGTTAATGCTGCTCTGAAAAAAAAAAGAAAAAAAAAAGCAGCAAAACTAAATTGCACAAAAGCAACCCCTATTAACCTCATTGGTATGCCTCAAAGGCACTGAACGAAGCAGCATCCGTGCCAGAAACTCTGCGCTCCATTCAACTCACTGCTGCTGGAAGCTGAGAGCATCTCAGGAAGGGTTGTTTAAAGCAGGATTTGGGCTCAGCAACAATCCTCACGTGAGGATTTGTGCAGTAAGCATGACCTTCAACTGAACGTCACAGAATGGCTTCGGTTGGAAGGGACCTTAAAGCCCAACCAGTTCCAATCCCTGCCGTGGGATGGGTGCCCCACACCAGATGAGGTTGCCCCAGGTCCCCATCCATGGCCTCGGGCATCTCCAGGGATGGGGCACCCACAGTGCTCTGGGCAGCCTGGGAAAATCAAGGGCACATCGAGGTGGTGCTCAGGACAGAGCGTATCGGAGCTGTTTCTATTAAGCACTGTGGATTTGTTGTTTGAATTGTCCAGATGCTGTCCAGGCTCACAGGAAGGTAATTCCTGTTTTGGAGAACAGGGTTTACCATACTAATAGGAAATGATGAAAGGAAAACGTGCAGAGAAAATTTAAGGAAAAAAACGAAAGCGAGCTGAACTGACCAGAGAGCTCTATGTGCACATCAGCTTCTTTGAGATACGTAAGGCCAGGGAATTTATTTTCTGTGCTATTTGACCAAGATTGACCAAGCTGCCCAGCAGATTTGGTTACTCACTTCCTACTGGTTTTAATGTATAATGAGAATCTTCCAGGCTGCTGTGAAACGTTTCCTCCTTGGTTTGGAATTGGTACAATCACATCATTCAAGAGGAAATTATTGCTAGCAAAAAGCTCAAGAGGGAACACATCCTTGAGACTCTCCAGTCTAGGCAAGAGGCAGAGCAGCCAGCAATGGCACAAGCTGCCCATAAAGCCTTCACCTCCACGTTCTCACCACCTCAGGCTGGAAGGACACATTGCTTCTTATGGCTCATCCAATCCTCAGCATCACACCACAATTGCACTTAGACAGCCTACAATAGGGGTTATCCAAAAGATCTGCAGCTAGGTAAGGGAAGATCCTGAAGACCTTTGCTCTTCTATTCAAACATTTAGCTTAGACATTTTTACAGCGAACAGAACCAATAGTTTTTGTTTAAAGCTTTTGTATTCATCTCCAACATTCTGATTTTCGGCAAAACCGTACAAAATCAGCTGCTTTCAGCCATTTCATATTTATATATAAGCCATATATATATGTAGATCTATATATAATAGATCCTTTTTTGACCTTTTCAGGGTGGGAGTGGGAAGGATTATCAACTGGGCACTTGTTTTTTCACAATTAACACGTGGATACACAGATGTGTGCTTACCTGTGCAGAGTGCAAAGACAAGGGAAGGGATAAACTGACCGAAACAAGGGGGAAATGGGGCCATCAGCCCCCTCAGCCTCCTTCAAAAATCCCAAACTCGAACACTACATTAGCAGAGATCCCATCAGAAGTGGGATCTCAGAAGTGAAATGAGCAGGAGCACAGCTGCCTGTGTGTGATTGTCAGCATTTAGAGATCTCTCTGCACTGCATTTTTCAAACTGATCTCAATGTTGCTGCAGCTCTCCTGGCTGCCTCCATCGATGCCTCCTTTCATAGGACCATTGAAGTGAAGCACGCTTGCAGTACAGCTTACACAGAGCTCCATATTTAAGGAAAATCACTGCGTGGCACTGCTCAGTGACATGTGAATCACTAAACAAACAAATCCTGGCTGTAAGAAGAGTACCAGACCGGAGAGAAATGCGACAGCAGCCTTTAGGAAACAGATGCTTGACCCTTTAGGAACCTGTGGGCTATCAGTGCATTGCAGAGATCACTTAACAAGCGGTCTTCCAAAAAAAAACGGGTCCTGAAGCACTCTGAAAGCAATGGCGCCGTGCCCGTTAAAGCTAAAGGTACAAAGTCAAGGAACTGGGGTACCCACAGGCTGCAGACGTGGAAACCTCAGCAAAACCCACCTCTCTCCCTGTGAGTTTTTGCAAGTTGCCCAGTTCTTTACCCGTTAGGATGCAAAGTAGGAATAAAATGATGTAACAGTCTTCTCAGCATTTAATTGCATAGTACGTTCAACCCCTCCATGTTTGGCCAGGAAGAGGATGCTCACCCAGCCCTGCAGCTCTCTGAACACAGGTAACCTGCCTGCCATTGTCTGAATATTTCTCCGTGCTATTCCAGCTGTTGGCTCTCTCCATTTCTCCACGCTATCCCAGCACACGCCGTCCCTCTCCCTCTGGATGGAAGAACAAAGCGACAGCAGAAGGAGCCGCTCTCACCTCAGCTGGGATAGTGCTGGAGGATTATTTCCTTTCTCCTTTTCCAGCCAAAAGTTCCTAGTACCTGCAAATACAGAGAGCTGTGGTTAATTGGGGTCCACGTTAGGAATAAGCAGTCAGAGCAGCTCTGGTTTCCTGGACAATGAGGTACAGCAGAGATGTCCATGCTATGACTTCTGCTTGGCTTTCAGTGGTCTAAGCTACAGTTAGAATCATAGAATGGTTTGAATTGGAAGGGACCCTAAAGGCCATCAGGTCCAAATTCCCTGCACTGAGCAGGGACCCCCACAGCTCCATCAGGGCTCAGAGTCCCATTTCCTGACCTTGGGTGTCTGCACCACCTCTCTGTGCAGCCTGTGCAGTGCCTCACTGCCCTCATTGTAAAAAACTTCCCTATATCCAATCTAAATGTCCCCTCTTTTAGTTAGGGACGTTAACATTCCAACCATTCCCATTTTTGGGGAAGCGGTGAACTCGAGAATTTTCCTAATGTTTTCCCCAAATTTTATTTTTCAAATATATTGTAACAGTGTATTGATTTTGCTGGCACTCATTCTCACCTTCAGCTCCATACTGGTAAGTATAAAGTCGGTAAGTATAAAGTCCCTTAGCTATTACATTAGCGGACAGCAGGCAATTA
Organism: Tragopan temminckii; assembly: GCA_028571105.1. Lineage (NCBI taxonomy): Eukaryota > Metazoa > Chordata > Aves > Galliformes > Phasianidae > Tragopan > Tragopan temminckii. The sequence continues at coordinate 4,097,631 of JAOWBP010004584.1, forward strand.
GCTGCATGCTGCTGCTGGAACGGAAGACAAAGTGTCTTTTTCAAAGTTAATCAATGGGAAAATAACTCAGCATCACCCAACACACTGGACCAGCTCATAAATTTGTCCAAGCCCATATACATGACAGCAGCTGATCTTGCCACAACACCAACTGATGTTTCTATGCGTTAACACAGCTCCAAATTACATTGTAATTAAGGGCTTTGAGCCTTTGGCATTCAACTAGAGCAGCCAACCAGGTTTTGGTTTTCACCTAAAATTTGCTCAGCATTCACTCATGCAACTTAAAGGATCCCAAAGCACTTTACCCACTACTGCTCTCAGGTACAAACAGCAAATGGAGACAAAAGCCTCATCCTGCTCCTGGTTCTGGCATAGGGCACCTTGCTCTTGCCCTTCACGTCTGTTTTTAATTGGTGAGCAGCTGCAGTGAGAGCAGTGATGCTCTGGCTCTGTAAAGTGCTTTGCAATCCTTGCCAAGAGAAACACAAGATGAGCTCCATGCATTGCTGCACGCTGTACCTGCTCCGCTCCGACACGCAGAGGTCTATTCCTTGAAGAAGGGGGATGCAGTGCAGCTGGATTTCTTGCATTGCCTGGTGCTGGTGTTAGGAGAAGAGGAGGAGGGACATCTAGAGGCCATGCGGAGTCTGTAACTGTACAAAGAGGCAGGAAAAGCTCACACACATGCATTATGGGACGCAGAAATTAAGAACTGTTTTAAAAACCAACCAGCAGGGATGTGCTCAAAGGCTCCAAAGCAGCTTTGTGAGGAAAAAAAAAACAAACAACCAACACTATTCATCCTCCAAGTGCTGGGAGTTGCTTCTGAAGGCAAGAAAGCTTTTTGTTCCGAGCTTATTCATTGGTTAATGGAAGCAGGAAGAAGAAAGTCTCAATCAAGCAGCACCCAGCCTGCCACCCCATGGCTGGGTAGGGAGCCCTCCAGCTGGGACCAACAGACACAGCCCCAGCCATACAGAGGACAGGAAGTCAGGGTCTATTTTCTCACCATGGTCCACATCAGCTTTTTAAATAGAAAAGGAATTTTACCTCGTGTAAGCACAACACCTGCCCGTTAGTTCCCAAGGGCAAAGCCTGGAGTACACTTCTGCCAGTGCAGCACTTGGAGATGTGATGAATTATGCGTATAGGTCACTGCAGCAATGGTGACCTATAATCCTTATTGCAATGATACGTGATTTCATTGCAAGTTCTAGGCTAGCTCTGAGAGTCCTGACCTTCTTGTAAAGCAGAAGCAAAAATCTGGGACTTTCCTTGATAGTGTTCCATCTCTATCAATTGTGATTGCAAGACGAAGCCTGAAAGCATGAGTCAGAGCATGGGGGAGCAAAGGGCTCAGGTGAATTCACATCGGTGCACACCCACCTTGGGTACACGAATTCACCCAAAGCCCAACCCAAATCAATGCTTACCTGCTTCCAAAGGCCCACATTTCACAATACGGTTCTACCACATAACAACACATCCAAGAAAATTGGAAAGCTAGGTTTTTCTCCGGGGTATTTTTAGGGTTCAGTATGCACCCTTTCATGGACATCTCAGCTTTCGTTACCCTTACATGCAGACTGTGCAGCACTGCAAGTTAGTACTGAAGAAGTGCAAAATTTTCCATTACAACAACAGAAACCAACCCCAAACCACAGAAATTTTGAAGAGTGAGCGACTCCATCATTTCTCAATTAAAAGCTGCGGGTAAAATCATCTGCCAAAGTTCTGTTATTGTTCTGTGCAAATCAAACTCTTCAGCCTTTGCAGACCTAATGCTGCAGCCTTTGTCTGCTGTGTAAGAATCGGAGCGGTGGTGAGGAAGTCAATGCAAGCCAGATTTCATTGTCCCATATAAAGGCTGTTACCAAGGGGAACAGTAGAAACCCAAAATAAGCTTACTTGGTTTGGTTTCAGTTCTTTACTATAGCTAGAAGAAATTTTTCTTCTATTCAGAGTGTTTCCGTTTAAGCAACGTTTAACGTCAATGTCTACAATGCCTATAACCAATACCACGTGTTATCGCATGTGATGAGCAAATGTCTGCACCCCGTGGGAAACAAACAAACAAAAACACAGAGAAAAGGCTTCAAACACACAGAGATGAAATAGCTGAGAAAACCTGACCTGCATTTTCAAAAGCGCTTGCTTTCCCCCCCCCCCCCCAAATCAATATGTCAAGAGATCTTTTATCCCCTAACTCCATCTCCCTTTGAAGCTGTCGATTGTTGGGCTATTATCTGGAAGCAGAGGATTAGGGGGAGAAGATAAGGAGGAACTGTTTGCCTAGATGCTCTGGATAGAGGCTGGAACCGAGCTCTCCCTGCTTCCTCCCCATTGCTCTCAATTCATTGCACTGACACCACGCAGCACAGCACCGACAGCTCTGGGAATGCTCCATGGGGGGAAGAGTCATGGAGTTATGCTATTTTGGGCACTGTCACTCTGCACCTGCTTTCACCATCATGGGGTAACTGTAGCCGGGCAGAAGAAAAGAAATTCCTTGGTATAAGCAGCTTGATGGGGATGGGAGCAGAGGCAGCAGCCCAACCCTGCTGCACCACAGCCAAGCAATGCAGAAGAGCAGCACAGCACCCAGCCCTGCTGTGTCCCTTGGTGGGAGCATTCAAAAAGATGCGAAGTTTGCAGAAAAAAAAAAAAAAAGGGACAGAAACCGAATGTTAGGCAGCAGAAAGGTCACATCTGCACTGGGTTTGCTTTGTCAAATAGGATGCTTTAATCATAATAAGTAATGGTGGTAAATGTGCTCGCTACACTATGAGTTAAAGTCAAACCAGAAGTAAAACTATGTCATTTTTTCACATTTAGACAGTGTTGAGAGCTCTGTCACTTAACTGTGAGCACACCTGAGCTCGACAGAAAAACCAAGCACTGCTTTTAGTGAGCCCTGCTGCAACAACACCCCAAATCCAGCTCTTACAACCTCCTGTGCTCAGCTCTTAGTGCTCTGTGCTACTCTGAGTACCACAACCCTACTTCTTGAGATGCAGAAAAGAGTCAGAAGGGCTTTTTTTTTTGCCACAGTCATCTAGGAGGTGAACAGTCTTAAAGCAGGAATCAGATTCATAGAATCACAGAATGGCCTGGGTTGAAAAGGACCACAATGCTCATCCAGTTCCAACCCCCTGCTGTGTGCAGG
>JAOWBP010004584.1:4100850-4121386 GCA_028571105.1 Tragopan temminckii
CAGCCTGGCCTTGAATGCCTGCAGGGATGGGGCATCCACAACTCCTTGGGCAACCTGTTCCAGTGCATCACCACCCTACAGAAAAAGGAACAAAGTCAAAGGTTCCTCTCACAATCACACAGTACCCCGAAATGGAAGGGACCCACAGGACCACCGAGCCCAACACCTGGCTGCACACATCACCCCCCAAGCCCCACGGCTGAGAGCAGTGTCCCAACACACCCCGAGCTCCAACAGCTCACCACACACCTTCCCCTTGAGATGGCACACGTGAATTTACAGGCTTGCAAACCCGCCAGCCCCCAGCACACACCCTGCCCTCAGACATTCCTGAAATACATTTGCTATGCAAATTACCTCTTCTACCACGCTTGAGCAACAGACATTCTTCCAAGCTGCTAGTTTTCCTTCTCTAAAAACAGCCAAACAAGCGGTGCTGCTTGTGAGACTGCAGGCTCGGAGCCATGGGGCTGCTGCTGACACCATGGGCCAGAGCAAGGTCAGAGTGTGAGCCGAGGAGAGGGCCCAAAACTCGGGGAGTTTGGATCTGTTAGGTGTGGGTTTCTTGCAGGGCTTTCACTTCTATACTCCCAACCCAAAATAACAGGCAGATGGTACAAAATCTCAGCTGTGCACACGCTGCCTCCAACGAATCTCCTAACAATAGATGTATCAGAGACGCACTCTGCCCGAAGTGGTTACTATTGTTGCATAAAACCATGTCTAAGCCGACAGACTGACATCTGATGTGATTTTAGGGGCCAGAAGACAAGCAAGGGGGTGATAAATGAAATTCCTGTGCTTTCTGCTCAGTGAGAACAAAAACGCCGTGCTGCTAACCCCGGTGGTGCAGTCCTTAATGAGAAACACAACACAAGGGCTTGGAAAAGCATCAGCCACCGAATGACGTGAGTTCTATTTTCCCTGATAAAGGACAAAAAGGTTTGATGAAGGAATTTGATTTCTCTTGTCCTGCCTCTGTACGAAAAACAGGCGAGCAGAAAACAGAAAGGATCCCAACGTGTCACACTGCACATGCAGTTGCTGGGAGCTCGAGAGCAGCGTGCATTTATTTATGAGGGTGGTGAAAAAAGCTGGGCCGTGTGTCAGGATTTTATCTTGCCTTCGCATGACTCCAAAGGACAGAACATGAATATCACGATGTTACGGGCAGGCCTTTCATGAATCTAAGCTGGAAAAACCTGTTACGGAGATGTTTGCATTCCCAGCTTTCAAGAAGATCTACAGCAGAGGTTCAAAGGACAGAACGCCTTTAAAGTTGTGCTGCTCCCTCGTAATAACTCAGAAATTATTTTGTTGTGACACACATGTGCTCGGGAGTTCAAGTTTCATCGCTGTTGACTTGATCCCACTGAAATCATTCTTCAAATCCCTGTTAATTTCAGTGATGGACATAAAACTGAGAACTACTGAAACAAATCTCACCCTGTGCTGAGAATTCACGTGGGTTCTGTCTAAAATGAATGCAGCAATATTTCAGTTCAATGTAAGATTTTCAGAAGCAACTGCTAATCCAAAGTGGCCACTGGGAAGGGATTTGGTACTGAGGATGGCTGTGGAGTTTTTGTAAAATCAGGCTCCAGTGGTATTTCTAATGGAGAACAAAGAAAGTATCAGTCACAAAGAAATCCAGGAATACAGATTTCAATGAACAATATCACTTTGGCAATTTATCTCCCTGTCCTTTCAAAGAAGCACAGAGCATTGTGTGAGCCAAAAAGTGATGAATATTGAATTTAAAGTAGCAGTACTCAAATATATCCTTTACACTGTCATGTAATCTAACCTGATAATCTGATAAAAAGTGTTTATCTATCCATTCACAGTCACAGCAGAGGAAAAGAATGAGAAACATTTATCACACGTAGGGAAGACTGCTGTTGATTTTTAGTTAGCTTTATGCAGAAATGGGTACCCCAAGTGGGTCTCAAGACCTCTGAAGGCTGCAGGAACTACTAACGTGGCTCTGGGCAGCCTGGGCTGGTGGTTGATGACCCTGCACATAGCAGGGGGTTGAAACTAGATGAGCATTGTGGTGCTTTTCAACCCAAGCCATTCCATGATTCCATGATTCTATGATTCTAAGCATCTCCAGGCCTGTACATCTCACTACATAAAAATCACACACACACACACACACACAAAAAAAAAAAAAAAAAAAAAAAAAAGTGCTTTTGATTTGATAGTGATGAGTGAAAGTATTTCCCGCGATGAATGGGAATTAAACTTCAATTCCAGTGACAGTGAAGTTTGAGGGTCCACCTTTTCAAAGCAGCTCAGTGATGGAAGAATTCATTCTCCCTTATCTTCCAGCCTCATTTCCCATCGCAACGGCCAGCAGAAACTACCTGAAGGAATGCTAAGCGCAGTCTATCATCACATCACAGCTGGGATACGACTAACTGTGCCTCAATGTGATCTGCACGACAGCAAGTTGGCTTGGTCTGCCTCCAAAGCAAGTCACTGAGCAGCAGCAGCCGTGCTCCCCGTTCACTGCCAACCTGCAGCAAGGACAACATACAGGCAGCCTGACCCAGCTCCTCTGTTTCCATTCCTGCTCCCATGCCTAATGCCCTCAGCATGCGCTGCATCCACTGCAGTTTCCCCAGGATCACTCCCTTGGAAGAGTGCTCACATTTACTTTTCTGTGGGCACTTAGCTTTGCTGAGTAGCACTGGCTTAATTGCAGGAGGAACTGAGACAGGCTCTGCTGAAACGGGCCCGGATACCAGGGAATTACTTTCCTTTTTTACTGCCATAGGGCAGTCCAAAAGGTTTGGAAGTATCGGAGAGCCCATGGTCAAGAAGATGGCATGGGAGTCTAGCACGTCCCATTCCTTCCTGAGCTCTGCCAGAAACCTGCATCAAACACCACTTTTTACAACTGTTCCCTTCCCACTCTCAGCAATAACACAGATCTTTACTGCAGTCTGAATACTACCTTTCAAAAACTCTCCAGAGCACTTTAACTTGTACTTCATTCCCAAGCTTCCTAAGATATCTCTATTGAGTAGCAGTAAGCTCTCAGTCCATTCAACCTTGGAATAACACAAAGTTTAATGAAACAATCCACTTTAAAAACTGTGGCAGTGCAGGTGAAGAGATCCCTCTAAACTTCCCTAATATTTGTGCATTCCAGCCTTGAACACTTTTGAAAACTCCTCATTCAGCTTGAAAACACAAAAGAATACTCAAACATTCTACAAGTATGTTTAAGCACTGCACGGAGATGAAACAAAATCAAGCTTTGCTGCTCTACACTGTATTACTATTGAAATATTTTCAGTTATTACTATGAATTGTATGCTAGCCCAAAAAGTTTCTAATTCTGTACTGCTTTAGTTATATAAAGGATGTGAAAGTTTACCTCTTCTTCATAGGTCACTTACCACAAAGCTCAGATCCATAACAGCAAGTTCAGAACTCATCTCTTATTTCATTCTCATTATGAATAACAGTAGACTACCGTGTGACTCATACAGGTCACACTCAGCAGACAGAAGCTGGAATTAATAGGCAAGCTCTTCCAAGATCTCTTTTTAAGGCTGTTCACAAGCTCTCATTTTGGAGTACAGATACTTCAGTTGAGAACTGCTGTGTGTGAACACACTGCAGGCCGTGGCAGTAGGCACACAACAGGAGATCACAGGAGAAAGACAGAAAAGCCAATGGCAATGGGATTTCTGCTGTAATATCAAGCAACGAGGGGAGAATGCAGGTTTATTTGTGATCAGTTCAGTGTCAGCCATCACAACGAGGCGATGAGAACACTGAGACTGCAGTAAGACCACACAGCAGCTGGTGTTTCAGTTGTCAGCAGTGGAAGATGTGATAACTACTCAGCGCTGCATCTTCAGTAACTTCTGAACTATGGGGGAATTTTTACTTCTTTTCATGCTTCCCAACTCTTATAAAATAACCAAATCTGATGGTATGTCAAACATAATGTTTCCATTCTGGTAAATATAGTGAAGCCTAGCCAATACTCAACACCTTCACTGTGGCTGTCCTACAGCCTAATAGCTGCTACTGCATGTTATGCTTCTAGCTAGAATCTCTAGCTAGAATCTCTTAACCATCTTTGCCACTATTAAACCGCAGCATACATAACCACAGAGCAGCTGTGCTTGCAAAAACACTCAATGAATAATGTTCAACTTCTGCATCGCTTCACCAGAGTTTTCCCTCATGATTAAAATTCAGGGAAAACCTCATTAGAGAGAGGATAACATCTTCAGGGATTGACTTATAAGAAAATTCAACAAGCTGTTTCAGAGATCCTTAGTGAAACAGAACTATTAATAAGAATAAACTACTGCATAAGATAAGAACTTACTACTGGAAAGAAATGGGCTCTTGCAATAGTGCTAACTCGCAGCAATGTGACTTTACTCCATCCAGCTGCCACACTAACATGGCCAAGGATCCTTCTGGCCCCACTGCTGGAGGACGACACAAGCTGTAATTCCTCCTGGCGTTGGAATGCAACTTTCTAAAATCCTCCGAGCCAGCACTGGTTTTGAACTAAGTTAGATCACAACTATTAAGCACAGAGAACAGAAAAAGTTATCAAATGGTGCGTGCAGTGTTAATTAAACTTTTAAATTAACTAAATTCACAGGGAAGAACATCAAGGGCAAACTCAGAAGTGTTAGATTTGTATAAATTTGTTTCGGTGTAGAAAGCCCAAGGATGCAAGCATACTTAATTCCTTCTAGATGTACACTGCTCCATTTTGCCTGGTACATCTGGTTTCCATATAAGAAGCAAGTTTTCCCACAAAGTTTTTAAAAAGCTCACTTTATTGGTTACAGTTATATAAAACGTGTCATAGTAGTTCCATCTAGCTGGTCATTAAGTGCTTGCAACACAACAGATATCCTTGAATACATCTGCAAATTAGAGGATGTACTGCATGCTGGAGGAGAAACATCCCTCCTGTTGCTTACCTGCACTTACAGGCTCTTCACCAAGGCTACAATGTTCAAAAGCAATGAGGACCCACTTGTTGTCAAATTGCAATTTTTAATGTTTTCATTAGAATACTCTTTGTATCACTCTCCAAAAAGGAAAAAGAAAAAGAAAAAAAAAGAAACAATATAACTAACAGCAAACTTTTAATACAGGAACACGCTCCAAGATTAACAGCCCAAGATGAAAACAGAATGAAAATTAATGTAAAATGTAAATCACATATAGTACAATTGAAGTGTCCAAAACAATTTAAATAATTTTAAATATTTTATTTTTTTATACTTGCTACAAATGCTTTATACATTATTTCAACATAAAGTCCCCATAACAGAAATGTAACAAAATGGGAATGATAGTGAAAGTGAAAGTTAAAGTGGCACAAATTCACCAAACAAGTATTAAACTACAAATTTTAAGAGGTAGATTACTTTTTTAAGTCAAGAACAAAAAATAAAAGGGGTGGCTGTATAATGAAACTAGTCACTTCCCATCGACTCAGTCATTAATCTTGAAAGCGATATAAACATGAGAAATGGTATTTCCATAAAAAGCTGTGTAAGAACAATAGACCAACTGTTGTTTTAAGTTATTAGAGGTGTAGGACCTTTTAGAGTAATTATATATTTCATTTTCAAAATATACAGGTATGTAGCCCTGGTCTAGCCTTTTTATCAATAAAAAGATACACATTATATATAGTATTTAGAAACTGGTATTGGTATTTCACTGCTATATAAAGTTTCATTTGCATGTATAAATAAGAATTTGGAAAACTCACAGAGAACTCACTCAGGCTTTTTTTCCCATTATATGATGGCCATCTGAAAGATGTAGAGAATGGAGAGGAGGTGGGAAAAGGAAATTCTGTCCTACCAGGTCCCTCTGTACTGATTCATTTAGAAGGAAGGTTTTAATAGAGTTACTAAATGACAAAAAGAGTGCAGCAGTAACTGTTGTCCTTGAACCTACCGAACTACTGATAAAACAGGGGATCTATGCTTTACCAAACTTAGAACTGAACCGTCTCTTAAGTCAATCATAAACGCATGGACAAAACCAGGATTTAAGCATTCAAAGGCTAAAGATTTGGTTTAGTTTATTCCCACTTTCTTTCAATGCTGTTGTGTGTGGTTTTTGTTTTGTTTTGTTTTGGGTACTGTTGTGTGTTTTTTGCTCCTGTTTTTGGTTTCATTTTGCTTTTAACAGTACCCTTCTCTTATCTGACTCACCATGAAGCCCAGCATGCATGTCAGGCACAAAGCCCTGCGTCTACCACTGAGTGTTAGCAAGCAGCCTGCAGGCCATGTTATGAATGTGAATCAGCTTCAGCTGGTTTCACAAGCTTGATGGACTTCACATCCATTGTCGTAGTGCTTATCCTAAGTTGAGCATGCACCAGCTCTACCATGTCATTAAGAGGTTTTGTTTTGTTTTGCTTTGTTTTACTGGATATTCCTAGAACATTAAAAAAACCCAAAAAACTGGAGATAAAAGTCAAAACAACTTATTCGTAAATGAAGTATGTTTACATAGAAAAACTGAAAGGTGAAAAACAGATTTGGAGACAACTACTGCATTAAATGGCAGTCTTGAATGATACTAGGAATTGAGATTTCCTGGGGGAGAAAAAAATGTCTACATAGAGTAGGACTGAAGGTTATGCAGATGTTAAACAGTGTATGAAAGCAAAAAAACAGAACACCTCTCCATATCCGATAGATAAAAACAAAGGTGATGTGGTGATGAGACAATCTAGATTTATGAACAACAGTTCAGAAACAAAAGCAAGAATTCTTCTAGCAGAACTATTCATTGAAGACTGCAAGGTGCCAAAGTAAATTAATGGTATTTGAGATAGTCAAGGAAACCTTGCCCCTCAATAGATCGTTATTTACCCTGAATGCTGCTAAACAATTTCCATATGCAGAGATTTCCAAGCACTCTCTTATTTTGCTTCAAGGTCAAATGATTAGCTTGGGTGGAAAGGCGTTTCATTCCAGCTTTGAATTTTACTGATCTGTCCTGGCATCACGTAAAAGTTCTACAAAAAGCACTAAGAGAGCAGTCGATCACAGAATTAAGCAACATGAAGATTATTATGTCCAAGAGAGGAGGCCTGGTTGACAGTTTTTGTATTTTAAAGACATATTCAACACCACTATATTCTGCAAATTGCAGGAGTACATATATAATTTTTTCCTTCAACATGTCCTAACTTGGACTGTTTCATTTCCCTTCCAGCTCTTTGAAATTATTCTGCTGTGTCAAAGCTTTACTTTATAGGAAGTATTTTCTCAAAACTATCACACAACAGGTCTTCACCGTAAGACATACAAGGTGCAAACAGTTGGCTTTTGACACCTCCTGACAATTCTGCTTGTGGGCACTTGTGAAAGAGGCTGGGCCCTCTCCACTACCAATTGCTTTGGTAAAAAAATCCTACCTTTAGCCACAAACCTCCCGTTAATCACAGCCACGGGCTGCAATCAGCAAAACAAAAAGCAAACAACCAGCACTGAGTTTTGTGAAAGTCACCCAGCAGATCAGACACCTGTTACAAGAACAGCAGGGCAGATGCCTGCTAAAAGAAATGTTGAAGGCTGCAAAATAGACTGCTGACTTGAAAGATTACATGAAGACTTTAAACGGGACTCAGGCACATAGAGTACGATTTTATTTTATTTAAGTGTTACCCTTTCTTGTGATTAAAATGCTTCATCTGAAAATGAAATAGAACTTTAGTTATAATTTTTTTCTTAAACTGAAACATAAGAGCATGATACTTTTAACAAAAATTTACACATTCATGTCACTTTTCTTACACATCTATTTCCCTTATATTAAGTAGTTAGAGATCTGACTCAATTAGGATGCACATACAGTCGTCGAAGTATGCTTTCTTTTTTTTTTAATATGATATGCAGAGAATATTTTTTTTATTTAAAAAAAAAAAACAACATTTCCAATTGTTTTAATAGGAGGGTAAAAACGCAGTCGTGACTTTTTGCTTAACAAACCACCATCACCTAAACCTAGAACCATTCCAGGCCACCGTGTGCTGGACAGCAGATACACGTCACCAGGAACATGAAGTTTAACGACTTAGGTTTATTTGCACTCAAGTGCTGACATTTTTCCCAGCATTTTCAAATCCATTTATAATTAAGGACATTCTCTATACAAATGATGTATATATGACAATGTGACAAAATGCATCAAATATGTACATCATACGTGACTGAGCTGCTAACCACGTTTTAGGAAACGCAATCTTCTTCTGATTTAAATATGACAAATTCAAAAAAAGACCAAGAAAATTGGCAAAACAGCAAGCAACGTGTTCCTGTTTTGTCTGAAGTTCAAATTAAAAGCTTACCTGAAATCTTTTAATTCTTGCTTTGTACTGCTTTCATCTTTTTTGTTTTCTGCTGCCTCGGCATTTGCCGCCTGCTGTAAGCTTCGTGTGATAGGTCCTCCAATCCTCTCTCTAGATTTTACAGTGAATCTGTCTGCCTTTTTCTTACTTGCCACAGCAGACCTGCTTGGCAAAACAGCCTTATTACTCCTTTGTATTCTGACGTGCAATTTCCGGGTGGCTTTGCTCGAGATGCCAGAGGAAGTGTTCTTACCTACCACCTTAGTTTTTTTCCCATCAACGTGAGTCATTTTGGACACTCTCACAGGACTAGAGTTCCTCAATGACGAAGACGGATTTGGCTTTTTCGATCGAATGGAAGATACAAATTTAATGTTTTGTTTTGATTTGAAGGATGCAGAGGGCAGTTGGATTTGTGCAGGTCCTGAGGTTCGTGCTCTTGTCTTGCCCAAGTGAGGCTGCATGCTTTGCATTTTGATTTCTGCATCTGCTGTTCGTCTGCGCTGGTTGCTGCCTCTCTCGCTGTTTGCAGGTGATGAACTTGCACCTTTTTTGGAAGATTTTTTTTTGGAGGATGGGGAGATGGGTTTTTTGGGACAGCTATATGACGCATGTTTGTTCAAACTTCCAATGTAAGTAAACTCTCTGTTACAGTAGGGGCAGATGTGAGGGTCTGACTCAGAAAGACTATTTTTCAATTCTGCCTTCTGCTGAGCAGATTTCTTCTTTTGCAGGATAGCTTTCTGGACAAGCTGGTTTTTCTTTTTCAACGCATTTATTTTTAGTTTATTTGAAGACATTTTGCTAATCTCAACGTTGAAATTAAGTCTTTTTGGCTGACCCATTCGTCTGAAGGCATTCTTTCCAGGACCAGTGATGACAACCATGCCATTCTTAGGCTGCACTGTCTGTTTCAGTGGTACTGGATTTTTTTTGGGCGTGTATCGCTTTTTGTCACTGGCAGATGCACAGGCCAGTATGTGTTTGTGTAACTCAGGCATGTTATCCACGCTCTTCCCACATTTTGTGCATCGGATGGCAGTAGTGAAAGTCTGTGGAATATTGTGGGTAGTGAAGTTTGTTGCAGTAACGCCAATACCCATAGGATTTCGATGGTGATACTGAAATGGAGGTGGTTTAAAGCTTGGGTAGTGTTGATTGAGGCCCATACGAACATCTGGATCTTTAGATTTTACCCCAGAAGCCATTATTTTTATAGTAGTATAAAGCTCTTCAGAGGAATCGTTTAGATCTTCATCTTCTTCCTCCTCCTTAGAAAGTTCTAAAGAGTCTTCTGACAGGCTCTGCATGTGCTCTACGTTGGCCTTACTGGGGTCAGTAAAATTCTGGGGTCTCAAAGTCCCGCTTTCGAACTCATGATGTGTGCACACTTTGTCTGGATGGAGATCTCGCTGATGCTGTTGCAAATTGCACAAAAAAGCAAATTCCTTTTTACAGACTGAGCAAGCAAAGATATTTCCTACTCCGTGAAGCAGGAAGCGATGTTCTGACAAGCCTGTTTTATCCCTAAAAAGCTGTACACAGAATTCACATTTGAAGGGCCATTCTTCAGCATGGACGGATAAATGCTTAGTTAGGTCCTTAATAGAAAGAAAAGGTGATTCACAGACATTGCACACAAAGCTTTTGTTGAATGTTTCCTGCACTACTCCCGATTCACTTGCAGCACGAGGATCTTCTCTGGCCTTCTGCTCACTTTCAGTTTCCTCCTGTTTTATTATTGGAAGAGTATTTTCAAGGTTATCAGCAGAAGAAACAACGGAAGAAACCACTGAAAGGGGAGGGGGAGATGGAGATGATGAGGAGGAGGAGGAAGAGAAAGAGGAGGATGAGGAAGACGAAGAAGAGGAAGAAGAGAGAGTAGGTGGACCGGGTGAAGCAGCAGAAATGAGCGGTTCAACTGAAGGAACAGGAGATGGAGAAGGAGAAACTGTAGGTGAAAGAACTGGTAGTGGAGACTGGGTAGTAGTGTTTGAAAGTGGCGATGGACAAGAGGAAGTGTTAGTGGCACTAGCAGAGACATCTGGAGTTGATAAAGGCATTGTTGGAAGAAGGGGAGGAGGTGATGTAGCGACTGTTAGCACAGGCGGGCAGGGTGGTGGGGAAGGAGGATTAGTTGGTGTTAACAAAGGAGGCAGCTGACACATGGAAGGTACGACGGATGCGTGTGGCACAAGGGAAACAGAGGAACTAGGGGGCTGTGTGTCAACAGAAGACGATGCAGACAGACTGGGGTCCGCGTCTGGTTCTGCCTGAGATTCCAGGGATTTGCTTGGGCTCGGGCTTCTGTTCACACTGGGTGTGCTGTCTGTGGCTGCATCCATGCCATTATACTCATTCAGCAGAACCTTCTGTAACATGCAAGTGGTTGGTTTCTTCTTCTTAACACCACTGCAGGTTGGTTGAATGGAATTTTCTTTGTATTCCCGAATTTCGGCATCACCGCAAGGCTTCTTGTGCACACTTAAATCTAACACAGATTCCCAAGGAACCTGATGCTTATTTTTGATATCAGACCTTTGTTTTACACCACTAGACAAATCCAGGGGCTGCTGGTTGCATACATTACCGAAGGTTGGAGCCACTGTCCAGTCTTTCGATGTTTTGAAGTCTTCGAAGCAAAGAGGGCTCACAGTCTCCCTCTCCTCTCTTCCAGTTAGGCTCCAAGCAGGTGAGTTGCTGTGGCTTTCTAACTTTGGCATTTTTGAACTTCGAAGATTATCATTCCACACAGTCTTTCCCTCACCTGATTTGACAAAATCTCGAAGCACTGGACTGTGCTGTGGAGAACTGGGAGGAGAGCTGGTCCTTCTTTTAAACCTACTGGATACTGGAGGCAAAATAGATGATGATGCAACAGAAGGTCCCAGTTTAGGGATTTCACTTGATGGAGTTATCTTCTTACTGTCCTGCGTCTGAAGAAGCTGTTTTAATTTTGATGACAAGTAAACGCTTTTGTCTTTATGGAAAGGTAAGCTCTCTGTTGAAATGCTAAGAGGAAGATTTAAAGAACTAGTAGGAGTTATAGGTTCTGGTTCTATTTCAGTTTTTATTTTTGGTACAAGAGGAGGGCTGGTAGTTCTCCTCTTTTTGGATTCATTGCTCCCGCTGCCAGAAGGCTCCTTAGGGGGTTCATTCACCTGTGTCTGTGTAATCTTTATATTTGAGGAAATTTCCACTGTGACTGGACTGATGATACAATTTAGTCCATACAAGTCTGCAGAGTTGGACTCCATCTGAATCACATCACAATTACTAGTGCTGCTGTTGGACTGAATTTTACCATCAATGTAATAATTTAAGTTTTCAGAAATATTGCTGGAAATATCCATAATGTAGACATCATCTATTTCACCTTCCTCTTCTATTTCAGTACTTGCTATATATACACTCTGCACTGGTGGGGCCTGCTCAGTTTGAAGTGGTGGCTCTTCGTGAAAGTATCCTTTTCTTCTGACACCTTTGGGAATAAGATGACGCTCGTGAACCCTGCGCTGATGTCTCCGCATGTTGGTGTGAGTTCCAAAAACCTTTTTGCAGTATTTGCATGGATGCAATTCTTTGGGCTCCTTATTTTCCTCAGCGAAAGCAGAGTGGAACATTTCTTGGGAGACTTTCTCAGAATCCAAGACAACAGAGTCTTGTACAAGATTGGAAACGCTCAAGTCATCTTTAAGACCATCACTCACAATTACTTGGTTATCAGCAACATTATCCAAGTGCTGTGATGATGTTAGTGTTAAGAACGGTTTCCTTTTTGGCCCTGCCTCATGGCGCCGTTCATGCCTTCGTCTGTTAATTTGAGTACCAAAGGCTTTCCCACAGTATCGACATTTGAAAGCATGGTTAACAGTAGATATATGAATGTGCATGTGGCGTTCAAGTCCTTGCTTTGTTGTAAACTTCCTCTCACAATGCTGACAAGGAAACATGAATGTTTCCTGAACATCACCATTTGATTCACCTCTTGCTTTTGGAATTTTCACCACAAGTTTCTTTGGAGAGCTTTCTGGAGATTCCTCTGATGTACTCTTTTGCTCTTCCATAGAGTCTAACTTTTCTTCACATATCAAAGGCATTTCAGCATTTTCTTTAGGCATACTGGTATCTTCCATCTCCTCTTCTTCCTCTTCTTCATCCTCTTCTTCTTCATCCTCATCTAAATCATCTGATGCACAGTTTATTGCTTCTTCTTGTTTCTCTTCGGTCACTATTTGCAGTTCACTGGCAGGACTGGGAATCATCAGCTTTGGAAGCACATCTTGATTTACCATCTCCTGAATCACAGCTGTTTGTTCCAGGGACAGTACAGCAGAAACAGAAGGCTTTTCATCTTCTTCTTTATGACCTGATATATGAAGTAGGAAAAGCATGAAACATTTTGACCAAACAACCTGAAGTACATTACACCTTTCTTCTACCTTTTACACAGTATAAGTCAGTACTTTACAACCCCCAAAATACTTCTCCTTCTCACCACTGTGATTCAGTAACAAACAAAACCATATGCAGAAATTTCATTTATGAAACTTCAGGAAAATGCAAACAACTGCTGATTCTTAACACAGTGAGATCTTAGGACTGAACATCATGGCCAAAGAATATAAAATCTGAACATTCAAAGAAATGTCTGAAAAACCTTCATTGGTTTTTCTTTCATTAAAAGAGTGTCAGAAAAGTACAGCAGTACATACAGCTAAAGTATCTAGAAAGTCTGTCCTGCAAATTTTGGACTTGGACCATTTTCCCTAAGTTGTTATTAACTTTTGCACAATACAATAATCTGGACTTATACTGTAATGATGGCCAGGCATAACTTAGATCTGGCATGATGCGTTCCAGCCTATGAAATTTCTCTATTAGCCGTTGCCTGAGTAGCTATTTCCTACACTACTGAATCCTCCTGCATGCATCTCATTTATCAGTGTAAACTGATTGTTTATTCACACCTCTGTGTGCCAATTTTATTTATCTGTTGTCAGATTTCTGAAGAAAGTATTTCTTTCTGCCAATTCACACAGAGTTTCTGAAACAGCTGTGAGCATGGAGCAGGAAGTTCATCTCCCTTCCCTAGCTAGAGCATGAGACATCAGCAATAAAAGAGTGCACGCAGTGTGCAAGCAGAAGAGACAACAGAGTGAAGAAATGGGTCAAAAAAGTTAAATAAGTTTGGAAAAAATACATCTATCAGTACCTGTACAGAGCCTTAACCATTACCAGTTACACCCACAGCAAATGCAAGTTTTCCATGATTGTAAAGCAAAAAACCCCACGCATTTAAAACACATTTAAGTCATTTTTACATACATAATATGCAAAAAGCATTATTTTATACATAATCTTTCCAGATCACCTTCAGGCCAAGCAGTATGCTCAGCTATTCTATGCATTATTACTATGTTTTTCCCTTGTAACACTGATCTTTCTTATACAGTCATTATTACAGCTATTTAACTAAGCTCTAAAGACATTTCTGAATAAGGACTTCCCTGTTCAAAGGGGTTTGGACACAGAAATTTTAAAGTACGCTGTTTTTTCCAACTTCAGAGTTGCCTTATTGACAAAGTTCTGACATCCAAATTGACTGATAATCAAACTGTTTGGGTAAACATAAACATGTTCACTTTACTGCTTTAGCACAACACATTAGCTCATTAAACATGATAAAACTTGTCCTCTGATTTAAAAAGATAATGAGAAAGAAAACAATTAGATACTTGAAAACTCTCACCCTCTTTAGAATCCCTCATATCTGCCAAAGAATCCAAATCAGTCTTTTTCTGCTTTGTATCTGTTGCCTTCCTCCCCTTGTTTTTACTTTCCTGAGTCTTTTTCTTTCCTGAAAGGAAAAAATAAAAAATAAAAAAAATTCATTACTCCTGTTGAGCAATTTTTGTTTTTCATATCTGAGTGGCAAATTAAAACACCCAGCCTTGGAGCATAACATACTTCTGTAGAAACTCTTTTTTCTTCAGGAACTCAAATGACATCTGCAAGGAAGGAGAACATTCAGAAAACACACTGACCACAGGGCAAAAAGTACTAAGGCTAAGTACAGAACAAAAGAAGCAAGAAAAGATGACCTAGAAGAAATTACTCATCTGCACGTTTAATTTTGATGTCTAATCTGTGACTATGTATTGATAAGGTAGTAAGTCTCTAGGGCCTGAAAGAAATTAATTGTGAGTCTCTAAAAACCCAGTACTCCAAAATATCTTACAAAGCAAGCACAACTACAAAGGAAATCTATTGTGACAGAGTTAAGCAGCTCAAGTTATAGTTATTAATTACCTTCAATCAGCGAGATTACTGTATTTCATACAAGTGCATGGAAATTGCATTATTATTCTTTAGAGTTAATTGGAAGGCTGCACCAAGTAGAAGCTCACAGAGGCTTCTAAATCTGTGTAAACATTCTGAATTATGACATGGAGAAGAGTTATTATCAAATAAATGAAGTATAAACATGATGTTGGCCAACACAGCAAAGGCAGTAAACAAATGAGATGGAACTGGGTAATAGCAAACTGTAAGGGTGTATCACCACGTCCACTGACACAACCAAGTTTGCTGACGCTTTCGGATAGCAAAATTGGGAACTATGTTAGAGTTGCATGAGATAATGAACACAATGAAGATTAGAGTAAAATGGCGTTATGCAAAGACCTAATCTGTGATGCAACATGCAAAGACATTCAGAACTTCACCCAAGTTTTAACACTATCTTTTTGATCCCGCTCTTAAAAATTCTGTTCTGCAATCTTTGGAACTGATAGCAAGGACTGGAAGAACAAATGAAACCAAAATCCTCTAACTCAAGCCATCGCAATGAACTTCCACGTATAAGCATGTGGTGAAAGCACCACTCTCGTCTGAAACTTCACACTTCCACGCACCCACCTCTTAGGAACAAGAATTCTCCAGAAGCAGCAATCCAAATGTCTCCTTTGCTCCCTCTAACACACAGAATACCACGCTAACACAGTGACCCTTCTTCTCAAGTCAGAAGTGTGAATTACAGCCATAAATTCATCTCTTATTTAGAAGCACATCATTCCAACTCATAATCCTGTCAACAAGTTCCTCCTTTTTTTCTTGAAATATTTTTCACATCGTAGGCCAGAAGTCTGAAACGCCTTTTAAAAAAAATTCCTCTCTATTCCAACCCAAATTTTCAAAGTATGCACCCCCTCCTATAGAACTGAGACAGGTCAGCTTTAAAAGGAAAGACTTGTTTTTATTTGAACATTCTACATCATCCAAATAATTACCTTCATTTCCTCCCAAGGAGCTCAAGTTTCACAGGCGCTCCCCAAATTCCACAGGGCTTTTCAGCTTCATGTGTGTAATTATCCTTTTTTTTTCGTCTCCCTTTTACCAATTTAAGAGTTTTCAGTCTCAGAAACTGAAAGTACATTCATTCAGAACACATTTTTGTCACCTCTGGAAAATATGCATGCACTCTTCCTAGGCAGTTCTAGCAATTATCCCATAATATCCTCAAATATTCTACCAGTTCACATTAAAACTTTCCAAAACGAGCAAACTCTGATCTACTTGACAAGGCAATACAAGGCTCCAACACCAAACAGTTTCAAGCTGTCAGCAGTTCACACAGGCACAAGCAGTTTAAGCCCAGCTGTATCTGATTTGGTCCGATCTGACCACAGTCTGATGCTAAGGACACCTCAGCTATTTGTAACTTCAACACGTAGTACCAAGATCTGAGCAAGAAATTCAAATAGTTCTCCAGAAGTATCTACCAAGCTGCCCAAAACTGTTCTTGGCCTGTACAGTAACAGAAACAACAAACATTCTACTTCTAGGTAAAAGGTCTAAGTATTAAATTGCAGTATAATCCTCAACATTGCATCACCATGTTAAGAGCCACATAACAAAAACACGTATTCAGCTATTCAAACTCCCTAAGAGCTACTGTTTTATTGCAGGGCACATATCATTTCAAGACTAGTATCTGTATCTTGACTCAACCAACAAAGGCCTGGATGCACCTCTCACCTTTGCCAAGCCTGGCCACAGCTACAAGCAGCTTCACAAGATGGTTCAGCTGGGGATGGTATGGCAGATGAAATCACTGGCAACTCTACGGTCTGATTCTACAGCAGCCTCATTTTTCAGCAAGGTGACAGGTTACTGTCAAAGCCTGCAAACCAAGAGCCAGCTTTTTCTCACAGCAAGATGAAAGGGAAAGTGTGCTCTTCAAAATGCAAGATACACAAAAGCAACAACAAAAATCACTCTGAAGTACCAAAGCAAACAGGTTTTCCAAAGTGTTCTCCATTTATAGAATGCAAAATTTACAGCACTTTGAATTATAATCTGGGAAGTCATCAGAATATCAGGATTTTTAACCAAAATGGAGTTATTTAGGTAGTATACTTTCTTATCCTATTGATGGGAAAAAGACTATTTGCAAGATACCTTGGCACACTTCTAAGAAGGAAAAAGATAAAAATTAACCTACTTACTGTCAGAAATATTTTAAGCTATTGGCCTTTAACTCCAAATGCATTTGAAGAGAAGTTTCATTTGGCATCTGTTCACCTTTATAGTGAGCAAAATGCCTGCATACATTTATCAGATGTGCCAGTTCAGTTGCTGACACATCAGCCAGGGATACCATACAATTTCTGTTGTTTTCCTGTTATTAGTTTTAGCCTGTTGGCTTGTAGTTTGCAGTCTTCTCTACACAGATCAGAAGAGTGTCCTATACTCAAGCACAGCAGGGACTGTCCAAGATGGACCCACCCTATGATCCTAACCATATTCAACAGCAGAAGAGAACTGAAGAAGAGTATATCCTCGTGGTACGCCTTCTTAGCTTTCAAACTCACCGGAGTTCAGGATCTTCTGAAGATAGCCAGTGGCTTTTGATAGACTTTCCATCAGGAGAGTTCCCAAAGTGCTTTTTAAATTCACATAACCATGAAAGATTGACATACTTTCTTCCTGCATAATTCCAATGAAAACATCTACCTGCAATTCTGATATCAAAGTATCAACAAGGAATTAACCAAAGGTCTGCCCCACAATTTTCTTGCAGTTTAAGACGTCAAGGACTGACAGAAGCCTGCAGGAGGGAAAACAGCTCCTCACAGTACAGAACCTGGTGGAAGCCTGAGTATAAGTACACACGTGCACTTACCATCAGGTTCCTGAAGGGTCCTACATGGCTGCTACGGCCAGCTGGATCCTCCACTTGGTCTAAACAAGAAAGATACAGGAATGAAACACAGGGAAAGTGAAATGGAAACAATGACAAAAGAATAAATGAAGGGCAGAACTTAATATATGTGCACGGGCATTTCAGGAATTGCAAAAGAAAGATGCAAAGGAAACTGAATGAGAGAAAGAGACAGAAAAACAGCTACCTGCCCACAGCAACAAAGGTCGAGAGAGGAATGCAGGAACTTCTGCCTTGCCACTCAGAGGAAAGGGGAGAAGGAACCATATTTAAAAGCTATTTATGCATGCTGTAGACAGGTCAGCAAGAGCACTGCCTGCCTTTACCACCTGCAGTACCCACACAGCATTTAATACAAGCACTGCAATAGGCACAGATCTCACACTACTGTCAATGGCCAGATAACTGGTCAATATCAACACTGCAGTGCTGCTTAGTTCAGAGGAGTTCAGGTGACAAATAATAACTACCTTTATTTGCCTGTACTTAATTCTATTGACAGACCAAGACGTCCCCAAACAATCCGCAGTGCCCGCACTCCAATCATTGCTGTTAACCAAAATACTAACGGGACTCTGCAACAACTGGGTAATTCCTAGTGAGATGTTCAGTGTCCTCAGATGCCAGGAGGGAAGAAGTTAAATACAGTTTTGCTTGGAGTCGAATCCTATAATTAAGTATTACAAAACCACACAAGATGCTATTATCTTTAATGAGCTTTAAGTGCGGCACCAAACATGCTCACAGCTCCCACCATAAAGAAGGAAGGGGAATCTCCCATCTGATCTCTCAAGCACTGTTTTGATGCCTTATAAGAAATACCAAAGACAACAGACTGCCATGTTATACCAACAGTGAGAACCACACGGCTTCATGATGTGAACTGCAGGCTAACAGCATAGATTAGTCAGTCAAATCCCTTTTGGACTGGTTCAGATTTTTTTTCTCCTTTTTTAAATACCAATATTTTGGCGTTGAAGAGAATTAAAGAAAGATTAAGAGCATCTCCAAGCTAAACAATCCTTACAGAAAATTCAGCAAAAGCCATAACTCTATAACCATTTCCACATTGCTCAGGTTGAGTTTTCATTTGAGAAAGAGTTTGTTGTGCATCAGAATTCCTCTAATCCCATATCCAGCATGCTAATGGATATGCCACGTTTTTCATGACAATTACTTAAATTTCTAGGTGAATGTGAAAAGCTGGCTGGTTGCTCTGAGAGACAAGCTAGAAAAAAGGAATGCCTTCTACACATGAAAATAACAGCAAAAACTGCTCTAAAACTGAAGAAGCACAAAGAAAACCACATTAAGTGATGTCACACAGACTTTTGAGGACTCGTCCAACAACGCGTGCCACGGTGTTTAAAATTAAGGACCGTGCCTATTTAATATACATAATTGATTAAACAGACAGTGAACTAAGCAGGAAAAGAATGAAAAGAGTGTTTTGCTGTTAATACTTAAGTGTCTTGATTCTGTTTTTAGACCTTCTGTCTGACCATTGCCATTACCCAGGTTGGAAGGTACCCATCTCCTGATTCAAAGACACAAACCACATGTGCCAGCACTGACTTCCATTATCAATACCAAACCCTTCTCAAACTGAATGTTAAAAAGACACTGAGAGGATGCAACAGCAGCACATCTCTGCACAGCCCTAAGGGTGAGATCCAAGACATAAATGGCACAGCTCGATTTTTGAAACGCAAACATCTAATTAAAGCGGATGTCAATTAAAATCTCAATGGCTACATACTATCATTAAGAGTCATATTTCAACAGTGCTGGTGAGTACCTATGAAAATACGCAGAGAAAAGGCAACAACATCCTGATGTCAAGATGACTGTTTGCCATCTATTATTATAAATAATTGAGTACTTTTCTTGCAGCAGCATTATGAAGTTATCTGATAACAGTCCATGTCAATTTTAGTGTATAGAAACTATTGCCATTAAATGCAATGGAATTATAACTTCTGACTCCTGAGGATCATGAGAATAAATCAGAGCTACACCAGATCTCAGCCCTGTGCTGTCAATCTGTCCAAGCCTAACTTACCAGTAATGGCCACAGCTCAGCTGCCTCTCAAAACATAAAGTCTCTGATGAGAAACTGCACGTTTTACCCCATTGTTTTAGTACATTTCTGTTCTAACTTGCAATTCAATGACCAGTACAACTGTCTTGTTTAAGAACCATCAACAGCACAGAGAAATACATCCTCAAGATTGAAAATAAAAGCAAACTGAGGGACTAAAGGATCTCCCACCACACCTTGCACCTCCCCTTCCCTAAAACATACATTCAAGCTTACACAGCAGAAGGAGGAAGGACAGCATAAGCACAGAAGACAAACTTCACAGTGACTGCTAGGACCAAACTGCCTCATTAAAAAACAACCACCTCTATCATTAGGAAAACAATTCTGTCCTATTACAGAAACAGATTGCCACACATCACTTCACATATGCACAAAAAAGCTTTTTAATCACTGAGTCATCCAATGAGATTATAAATGTTACCCCCAAGTCTCACCTTAGGAAGACATTTCAGTTCACCTCAAGGCAGATGCTCACACACGTAACCGTATTTCTTTGTTAAAATGTACTTCTACCAAGAACTAAACATCCACTTTGCAGGAAAGAAATGGAGCAATGCATTTACAGAGACTGTTAACGTGACATTTGCATAACAGATGAACTTGTTGCCATGGAAAGTATAAGAAAATTCTGAGCTGGGGCTATTTAAAACACCAATTTCTGACAATGTTTGGCAAAGCCTTTCTGATAGCGCTGAAGATCAAATTACTGGATCTCACCAAGATCATCTTTAATTCTTTTTCACCCAGAGGGTGGTGGTGTACTGGAACAGGTTGCCCAAGGAGGCTGTGGATGCCCCATCCCTGCAGGCATTCAAGGCCAGGCTGGATGTGGCTC
>JAOWBP010004584.1:4194196-4204800 GCA_028571105.1 Tragopan temminckii
TCCTTGTGTCCCTTATATCCCAGCTGGAATGTTGCAAACAGAATTTAAATGATTGACCTGGAGCTCACACAGTGATTTTTTGAACACCTCCACGTTTTCAGTCATCTCCTTTTCCTTCAAGAGCTTGGAACTTATTTCCTCCTGGAGGCACTTCTCTCGTGCCTGACTTTGTTGGTTTTCCTCCCAGATATGCTGCACCTTCTTCACTACCTGCCAAAGGAGAACAAAGCACCATGCATCATTCTTCAGCTGAGGAGCCATAGAATCGGTGGGTTGGAGGAGACCTTGAAGCCCACTCAGCCCCACCCTCCTGCCATGGGCGGATTGCCCCCCACCATCTCAGGCTGCTCAGGGCCCATCCATGACCTTGGAAACCTCCAGGGATGGGGCACCCACAGCTCCCTGGGCAATCCACTGGGGCCAGAGACATCTGTGGCAGTGACCAAAGCCTTCTGCACTTGGTCGACCACATTGAGCTCCTGGGCTTTTCCAGTGGAAGCCCCAGGACTCCAGCCAAGCTCTGGAGGACATGGAAAAGGGTCAAACTTTCTTTATATTATGGTGCATGGTTGTTCATCTAGGGTGGCCACACTTGTAATGTGTGAAGCTGGCTGGTGCTGTGGCTGTTCTGCAACATCCTCAAACCCTAATGGGTTTTGGAGGCTCTGAGCATATCTGAGATGGTCTCTGCACTCACCTGCTGCACTGTGATGGCCTTCCCTGCCTCTCCTGCTGCTTGTGGGCTGCACACTCGCATCACTTGGCTTTTGAAAGACTCTAGCTACAGCAGAGATTAACACAGGAAAACAGTAATCACTGAGAATCAACACAAACTCCTCTTCAGTGCTCTACAAAACTCTACAACAATCAACACTGAGAGCATCTTGGACCATGACCATCCTCTACCACCACAGAAGAAATCCTTCTGACAAGCCCTTAATGCTGAGCCTACTGACAAGATATAATCTGAGTTCAGTGCTCAGTATTTCCTTCCCCGAACTCACAATCTGCCTTCCACAGATGTCCTTTCCCATGAGGGAAGCAGCACTTTCAGTGCCTGCAGCCCTCACCACAGGAACATCTCATCCATCTCCCCCTACCTGCCCTTGGGCCCGATCCACATCAGACTTCAGCAGGCGCTCCCTGCGCCCCATCTCCTGCAGCTGCAGGGATTTCCTTTTGCAGGTGCTTTTCAGCTCCTCTTCAACCTGCAACAACAGAAGCATTTCAATATCAAAGCTCTACCAGTTGGGCTTCTATGTAGCCCAGCTACCCACCATTCCCATCAGATGGATGAGCTGCTACTTTGGGTGCTGAGGTTCACCTTGGCTTTTTCTGCCAGCTGTGTTTGGATGGCTTTCTGCTCACTGTGGTACTTCTGAACCTCTTCCTGCAATCCCTTCAGCTCGCATTCCAGCTCTCCGATGCGCTGCAAGAGTCCAGGACAGCAGAAAGTTTCACTAGAGGAGTTCACTCGAGGAGTTCTTGAAGAATGTGAAGAACAAGCAAGACATTCTACCCATCTCTCTGATTTCATTTACTCTGCTATTTTATTCCAACCTATTTTTACAGCTGATAGATTGATAGGTTATATCTTATGACAGTATCATCATAGGATGGCTTGGTTTGGAAGTGAACTCAAAGATCACAGAACCGCAGGATGGTTGGGTTGGAAGGGACCTCAAATACCATCCCGTTCCAACCCTTTGCCATGGGGTGGCTGCCCCCCATCAGCTCAGGTTGCCCAAGGTCCCATCCAACCTGGCCTTGAGCACCTCCAGACATGGAACATCCACAGCATCTCTAGGCAACCTGTGCCCTGACCTTACCACATCCTGCACTGCAATGTAATATTCCATTTTTGCCAGGATTTGACATTTACTCTACTTTGTTACGAAAGTTCGATCCTTTTCTTTACAGGAGTAGGATTCACAACACTTCTCTTACAATGTCATATCACCCCAAACCAATTAGAAACTCACTTTTTGGTACGCAGCCATTTCCCTCTCTCCAAGTTCACGCTTCGTTTCCTCTTTAATTCTAGAGCACTAGAACAAACAGCAACCGAGGGAAAAAAAATTAGCAGGCTGGTCAGATACTGTCATTTCTGCTGGAGATGTCAACACATCCTTCAGTCCTACAGCACAGCGAAGTGCTCAGCTGCCTGATGGCCAGTTGATGAGTGGGAGTGCCCATGATAGGGCAATCATGGCATCAAGAGCACGACAGCACCGACACGTTAACAGGCCCATATCTAATCATAGTTTGACTGGGAGAGGAAAAATGCTGTCCAGGAAGCTTTCTGTAAGGGAAAAATCAGGCTTGGCTGCAGGGAGCATCGCTAAGAGCAGGTTTCCATGGCTCCTCAGCAGGATCTTGGCACCAGTGCCCAGAGCACACAAACAGCCACAGTGTTCCCGAAATTCAGGTCACTGAGTACCTGCACGCACAACAAGGAGGGGAATTCATCTGGGGAACCCGACACCTTGCTGTGGGCGTTTTGCAGTGTGCAAAGGCAGAGACACAGCCCTGCACTTACTGTGCTTGTGCTAAAAGAGCTGCTGGTCATGGAACCATAGAATTGTTAAGGCTGGAAAAAAGACCTCTGAGATCACCAAGTCCAACCCCAACACATCCCACCATACCAACTGGCCATATCCCTTAGTACAACATCTAAACTTTTCTTGAACACCCCACCACCACCCCCATGGGCAGCCTGTGCCAGTGCATCACTGCTCTTTCAGTGAAGAAATTTTTCCCAATGTCCAACGAATCCTTAAACAGAGAGAAACACGACCCTTCTGATCTTCCTTTCCCATGCCAACCCACCTATGAGATCAGCACCGGGGACACTAACCTTGGCAGACACAGCTGCCAGCTGGTTGTCCTTTTCTCTGTTTGCCTTTTTTGTTTTTTCCACCTCCTGCTTGAGCTGCTGAATTTTCTGTTCTTTCACAGCAATCTCCCTTTGCAGGCTGGTCACGAGGCCTGATAAAAACAATGTGGGGAGATGAAAACCAAGCATTTCCCTGCAGAAGCCCTCTGGGCACTGAGTGGCAAGCCTCCATCTCTGACAACTGCCCAAGTTGGAGTGCAGATCTGGCTCTTGGCACGTCGTGCTGGACATTATCCCACAGCAGCATCATTAGCGAGTCCCCCCAAGCCCTGCAGCATATGCTCCCTGGAGGATGAGCAGCTCTGATGGATCAGTTTCCATTACTTCTCTATGTCAGGACAATTTTTAGGAGTCATTGCAAAGTATCTATTGCCAGAACAGACTTGCAAATGCGGGGTCACTTTCCAGATCCAGTCCTCAGGTGCTCAGTGCCCCTGCAAGGAGTTCTACCGAGGGGGAAAATACCTGCAATCAAAGCGTGATCCGTCTTTAGCTTCTCACTTTCTCTTCTCAGGCTTCTCATTTCCAGGTCTCTTTCCTGAAGGGAATGGCTAAAAACTTCACTCGAGCCCTTCTGCAGGTTGCTGATCTAAAACAGGACAATGCACACCCTTCATCGGGAAACTTTTAGATCTAGTGACCCTTCTTTTGCTTTAAGCTCAAAGGCATTGCTTCCTAAGCCCCACAAAGAGCTCCCTGTTATCTGAAAGGCTTCAGCTTGCCACAAACCCTCCCCCCCAGTTTCAGTTCTCACATAACAGCATGGTTGACGTGATGGCATTAAAGGAGAAACCCCTCCAGCTACAATAACCCCTCCTGTAGGACATCTGTGCCCATTTGGCCATTGCATACCTGCTCCTTTAAGGCTTTGATCTCTTCTGTTTTGGCCCTGATTTCTCCCTCAAAGGTTAGTAGCCTCTGGGTCAGCTCCACGTCATTTCTCACAGCAGCCATGCTCTTGGCCATCGATGCCAGTTCCCCTTGAAGGTCCCTTATCACCGTATCCTTCCGCTTTGATTCTGCTTCAAAAGCAGAGAGACGGCTGATTTCCTTTTCCAGGCTCAGCAGCTTTTCATCCTGCAGGAAGATTCCGTCTGTTGGTCAGCAGATCTACAATTCTATGACTTTGCACACTGTCACCACCTTCCTCTCCCCAGCAGAACCATGGGGTGCACCCCTTGCCCTCTCCCCAGCATCACCTTTTCCTGCAAGGAGCAATCCGTGCTGTGAATCCCCAGGAAAGGGTCTCCCATCCCACTGCTGCTTGAGTTGGTGGTCCAGGCTGAAAGAAAGCAGAGAAAATAGCAGGATGGGTCTCATTGCATCTCCCTCCCTTGTCTAAAAACCATTCTAGGGCAGTAGTCAATTCTTAGTTCACATTCTGAGCAAGACTCACTCATCTGGCACTAAAAGGACCCTTATCAATAGAGTCTTCACAAGAGAAAGGAGTCATGCACTTCTGGGGAACATTAAACCCAAAGACACAGACAGACACAGTGGATGAAGGTTCCTTTGGTTTTTCAACACCAGTTTCAAAACCAGTTGGGTTTTTTGGCCAACCCCGAAGAAGGATGTTTTACGTTCACTGCCTACAGCACAGGAAGAGTTAGAAGATTAACACATACTGATTCTCTTGGCTCTATTTAACTAATCAAATGATGTGATCAAACCTGGGTGGGCGTGCTATAACACGTTCTCTATAGAACTCCTGTAAGGTCTTTCTACTCTGCCCAGGATCCCATCTTCAGCTGAATGCCAAAGGCCTGCATTGCTGGGAGCTTCACTCCCATTACTGTCTATGGAATTCCACATTATGCACATGGCTTTATGGCTCTGGGTCTGCATAGCAATGTTCTTTGCTCTGGAGTATTATTTTGGTTGTTTATTAATGACTTTGTCTTGCTACTGGCTGTTAATAACAGCAAAACCCCCATAAACTATTGAAATATATCTTGACCTTGGGGTGGTTTGATTGGATATTAGGAAAAACTTCCCTGAAAGAGTGGTTGGGCATTGGCACAGCTAACCAGGGAGGTGGTGGGGTCACTGATTCTGGAGGTGCTCAATGTGGATGTGTGGCACTGAGGGATGTGGTTGGTCTGCAGTACTGGTGGTTGGCGGATGACTGGACTAGATGATCTTAGAGGTCTTTTCCAACATGAATGATTCTGTGATCCTATGATTCTATCAGGAGTTGGGCTCTGTGACCCTTCCAACTCGGGATATTCCATGAAACCATACAAATCACTGTGTAATTTGCTATAACCAACCCTCAGAGCCAAAGCCTCTTCCCATCCTTCTACTGTTAGAACAGTTCAATCCCGCGAGCCTTCACCTTTGCTCCACCACTGCACATTCTGCCTTTAAGAAGCACATCAGATATGGATCTCTTTTACGTTCCTTTACTCAAGGCAGCCTGTAACTGCGCAGCCAAGGAACCAACCCACTGCTTCAGTCAGGAGACCAGAATAGGTGCATGAGTCAGCGACGGAGATAAAGCAATCGCTGCTCAGCATCGCACACGAGGAACAAGGAAGAGGAAATGTCACCCTAAGTTACCCAGGCAATGGCATTCCCCAGTGTTTTTTCACAGCACCTTTCTCAACCAACCCAAATGCCACTGCTAGCACGCAGGGTCCAATTAGCTTTGCTTGGTAAGGAATCACAACTCATTGGCTATGATGCTCATCATTTACTAGAGCGCATCAAAACCGCCTCTGCTCAGATCAGCCCTGTTTGATGCTGAGAACCAACAGTCCCTTTACTGTCACAGCAAAATCTTTCCTGTAGCCATGTGGAAGTACCTGGCCTCTCTGCAGGCGGCTGGTGGAGTGCATCCATTGGGATGGTTGTGGTTGCACTCCGGGTCCACGCACTTATGGGTCGCTTGCGGAGTGGTGGATGGGGTGTGGAGCCAACCCAGGTGCTGGAGCGATGATGGGATTGCAGCGAGGGGAGGTGGGCACCATGCTGGGGCTCTGCAGCCCCCTGTCCAGCCCATGCCGTGCAACGCTGTGCCAATGGGTAGGAGGGTTTCTGTTGGGGAACAGGACTGTGTTGTCAGTAAGGGGGTAAGAGTTTTTCAGCCCTTTTTCTGCAACATGAGCAGTTTAGTGGGAAAGGTAGAGTGCCAGCCTGCTTTACATGCTGTTATACATTCAGAGCTTGGGATTTATTTTTCATAATGGAGGACTTAGCTCTTGTGGCTGGGTGCTCCTCTTCTTTAGAGCGTGTTCATCCTTAATACCACTGAAAATGAGAGAGAGGCCTCCCTACATTAAACACTGTAAACACTTCACACAGCGAAATGGAGAAGTGATTTACTCTCTGCAGTCAGCGGTGTCAGGCTTCAAAGCTATTATATCAAAGGAGGATCATCAAGCCCAGAGCAATAAAGAGGCACTGACAATGCTTTTTCTGTGCCACTGTGCATAACTGCATTTTTGTGTGCAGGCTGCATGTCTGCTTTTGGAAATCAAAGTGCTGGATGTTCCAGCTGGAGCAAACTTCACCTGCACAGCCTTAGCCCGCCAGGTGAATGGATTCATCCTGCAAAAATGCATTTTCTCCTCTTGGGCTGAGCATTCTGGACACGTTCGTCATCTCCCAACATAAAGAACCTTGTTGAGTCATCCAAAAGCAGCATCTGAGTACACAGACTGCCATTCATTCACCTTGATCTCAGGCTGGGCTGCCAGGCACGCAGCTTTCCAGCACCATTCTCAATCTCTGTTTTCTTAGGATTCCTCAAGAGCCACCACAATAAAAATAAATGTGATTGCATTGATTTTAGGTACTCTTATATCCCACATGCAGTACTGACATCCTCAGATGGCCCTATTCCTGGGGATAGAAGACTTCCACTAGATTTGACCCCGTATTTACATTTGCATTGGATTTCTGTTGTGCCCACAGGTCAAGCTGTGATGCTCTGGCCTTGCTGTGCAGAACAGAGCCTGCAGTTGTGCACGGCACTACCAAGAAAAGCACCGATAATGTATTTGCTTATTAATTTGCTCTCATTTGGACCTTTAACGCTAGCACCTAAGGAAAGACTCAATGGAAAATTCAGTTGAAAGAGACTTAAAGCTCATTTCCCAATGCTTTCACGCCTTCCCAAGACCTATCTCCACAAGTTCTGATGGGCTTGCCATCAAAAATCTGCTCCATGCTTCCTTCACCCTATTGAGTTGCCTGAATTTCTTCAGCAGAGGGAGCTCCAGCTTTTTATTTCTTGGTGATTTAAGAATAAAAGCCTGAGAGCATGACACCCCCTTGACTTCACGTAAAACCACATGCCCATTTCAGAGCCTGCCTTACCTGGGGTACTCCATCCACCACCAGCTCGAAGGATGCTCCCTGAGCTCCGAAGCGCAGGACGTCTCCTGGTCCCACGTGCACGGCCGCGTTCTGCACCTGGCAGCCATTCACAAAGGTGCCCTGTGGGGAATTGAGGTCCTGCAGGACGAATCCACTCTCCCACCCGGTGAACTCGAGGGCTGCGTGGTGCTCCTCTGCCCCTGCAGACTGACAGCAGCAATCAGTGGGAAAAACCTTGGAAAGCAATTGGGGCTGTGTTACTGCTGTGGATTTGCCCAGCCCTCTGGATGATCTTGGAAGTCTTTGCCAACCTTATATCATAGAATCATAGAACCCTTCAAGCTGGAAGGGACCTAAAGATCATCAGGTCCAAATTCCCTGCACTGAGCAGGGACACCCGCTGCTCCATCTCTGCTCAGAGCCCCTCCAGCCTGACCTTGGGTGTCTGCACAGATGGGGCACTTAGGCTTGCAGTGTGTCACCCTACTTACATCCAAAGCATGAAAATGGGCAGTTAACCCCTCTGCTTTGCATCTGGGATTACAACCTTGCTAATGCCAGCGTAGCCATGCCCCTTTTCTCCCTCTAATTTCTGACACCTTTCCCATCCATCATCCACCCTCATGGCATGCTCACCCGTACCTTCAGGATGATGTCTGACCCTTCGTGTTTCCCTATTGTGGTTCTTTGCTGTTTGAGTTGAAAACACTCCTCCGAGCTCCTCAGGAATGCTCTCATGGCCTCGAAGACCAAAGCAAAATATATCCTACTTAGTTAGCAATCCCCCATGCAATGCATAACCGCGAACAACTCCAGCACCCCGCACACTGCTCTTCCTGCAATAAAAGCCATAAAGTTATTTACAGAGGCTCCCTTTGCTCCTCCCTGCACCCGCGGTAGCCAGGGAAACCCCCTTGACACCAAAACCCGGCTGCTTTCCTTCTTGTGTTTGTTTTGTTCAGTTTTTTTTGTTGTTTTTTTGTCCTTTATCCAAGCAACGGCCACAACACAGCTCCGTGTCGGTTGCAGCTCCTTGTTTCTCCAAGGACATGGCTTCTCCCTGTGTCAAAACACAGTTTGTCGTGCAGCCTACCTGGTTTGAGCATGTCAGAGTATATATATCTTTTGCTTTTTCTCTTGTTTTTCATCTCCTGCCACGGATTACACCATCCACCACCTGCGGCCCACCAGGGCCCTTTGGCTTGTGGGGCCTCCTCTGCTGTGGAGAGGGGATTAAAGGGGTTTAATTAAATGGAGATCGAAGCCTGGGATGCTGTGAGTAGGTTTGAATGCCAACATGATGGCCTGATGCATCCCCAGGGCCCTGGGCACCATTTTGTAGGGCTTCCCCCCCTCCCCCCCATCCCTGTCACCATGGCAACCAAGCCGCCATGATGGCCGCCATTGGGGGTGAAGGCCAGGACTCCCTCCTCAAACTACTTTCCTCCTTCCCACACAGACCTCCCTCCACGTTTGAAGAGAAGGACATCAATACCTCACAGTATGCGAGATTTAGATCTCAAAACGGGCAATTTCATCTCCGCCAGCACCTGACAGGCTGGCAGGCTCTGGGCAGGCTGTGGAAAGCACCACAAAACTCCCCGGGGACATGTTCCACACCCACGCCAAAACTAATGAGATTAACGAGGAGGTGGTGGGTGTTGCACTCTGGTTTATGGGTGTTGCAACACTGAGTGCTGAGTCCCAAGAAACTCGATTCAACAGCACTTCCCCCCCACAAAATAGTGACTCAACCCGCACATATATTGCATGCAAAGGTTTTCCCGTGTTTCTAAGATGACCTTTACCAGCCATCTAGTCCAACTCCCCTGCAATGAGAAGGGACAGGACAGTGAAAATGGCTGCCACCTCTCCCTCTCATTTCCCATTGCCTTCAGAAATAAGGGCTCTTCCAGTTGTCGTTATATTACCATGCAACCCTCACACAGAGGATGAACCACCCCCATGCGATGAGGAAAAGCTGCCAAGGAGCAGCAGATCCTCTTCATCCCTTCATCATCAACAGTGATAAACAAGGATCTCTGCTCCACCTCCCCCAAATTTCCCTCATGTTTAAAGTGCCCTTTTTTTGTTGTTGTTCCATTAATTTGCTTAAGGAAGTCCCTTATCATACCATTTGCCCGCCTGAGATCATGTCATCCCCTGGGGCACAGCAAAGTGAATATGATTGCAATAATGGGAATGATGGGATAGAATATGAAGCAATAAATCATCACGGGTACCACCATATGGATTTGGACCAACATTTCATTCACACCCTTTTTTTTGGACGTTTGTGTTCATCTCATACCTTTTACATCCCCAACCACCAAGCCAACCTCTACTGGACAGGCCACACCTACACCAAGATCGACATCCTACAAACAATAACACAGCACGGACATGTGGCTGGGGATAGCATGATTTTGTAGATGCTGTTGCCCAGGATGTAGCACATGTTTGGGATGTCCAAGGAGCAGCATCCACTCTTAACCAGTGGGCTGATTTCGTACAGCTCTGGCCTTCAATCCATGGGAACGGCCACCTGCACACACAGATGCACACACATACACGCACCCCACGTACAAAATATTTATTTAGAAAAGGACTGCTTGCATTGCATGGTCTTGTCATTTCACCCAGAACACTCTGAACAACTCTTGGCAGTCGTACGCTATGGCAGTTTCCAGCCCCAGACGGACTGTCCCTTTGATTCACAGCACAACACACAAAAGAGAAAACCACTGAGGCAAGAAATACAGTCCTCTCCTACAGGAGAATGGGCAGTGATGCCAGTAAGAAACCTCCTATGGGTAAAGCCTATAGGTCTGACAAGCTTAAGGGCTTGTTTCATTCCTCTTTGCACCAGCAAGCATGCAACTCCACAGGCACTTGGGCCAGCCCTGTGCCGCTATCCCCAGCCCCACTGGTGTCCGGAGTGGTGACAGCTACATCCTAACCTGACACTTTTACTTGCCTTGCTCAAAAAGAAAAGACATAAAAAAAAAGAAAGACAGAACATTTCCCTTTTCCTCTTGGAAAATTCTTATTAAATAGCAGTTTGGTGGCTTGGAAACCCATTGCTGGGGCAAGGCACAAAGGAGAGAAGATACGTCAGGTGGTCCTTAACTTAAAACAACGCAGAACACATGTCCGACTCTTCCAGCCTTCACATCCTTCACAGCATCACCATTTCCCCATGGTGTTTGACACAACGCTGTCTTGGGAAGACCCAGTCCTATTTGTGCAATGCTGCAGTCCCCCCACATCAGTACCTCAGCATCCAGAGAGCATCCAACACTCCCGCACTCCATGACCAGCCCTCTCCGAGTGTTTCCAATCCGTGCAATGACCAACCCCTCTTTCCTAAGTCAACTGTTGGCTTCCA
>JAOWBP010004584.1:4211459-4230638 GCA_028571105.1 Tragopan temminckii
CTGTGGGCTGGTTGAAAAAAAGGCGTTTTGCTCTTTCCTGTCACTCGGGTTTGCCTTTATTGTGCAATCTTGAATAACTGAGTGCTTTCTCCTAATGCTTTTCCTTTGTTATTCCTTTCAGACCGTGTTTGTCGGGAAGAGCAAGGCACAAAAAGATCCTCTGAGCTCTTTGCGCTGGCAGGGCTTCAAGCTGGAGGACTATCTGATCGGGCAGCCCCTTGGGAAGGGCTGCAATGCAGCCGTCTACGAAGCAGCGATTCCTTCATCCCCCCATCACCAGGGGAGCAAGGAGAGCTCAGATCTGCCTGCGTCTGAAGAGGAGCCGGCTGACAAACACCAGCAGCAAGCTGCTTTCCCCCTGGCTATCAAAATGATGTGGAACATCTCGGTAAGGAGTCAACTCTTTACCTCTTCCTTGTGTGTTCCATCCCTGGAGGTGCCCAGGGTCAGGTTGGATAGGGTCCTGGGCAGCCTGATGCGGTGGGGGGCACCCAGCCTGCACAATGTCTTGGAACTGGGTGATCTTTAAGGACCTCTCTAGCCTAACCCATTCGATAAGGACATGACGTTGAGTGCCAATTATTAGTGACTAATCACACAGCCAGTGATTAGCAGTCATTATTAAATGTGGAGGTTGGTGGCCCTGCATGTGGCAGGGGAGTTGGAGATTCATGATCCTTGAGGTCCCTTCCAACCCTGGCCATTCTGTGATTCTGTCTAGCTGACAGCACGTTGCTGTTGCAGGCTGACTCTTCAAGTGAAGCCATCCTGCGCAACATGCATCGAGAGCTCGTTCCAGCCACACGGACTGCCTTAGCTGGGGAGTATGGAGCTGTCTTCCACCACAGGTTTGGCATGGCAGTGGCAGCTGTTCTCTAAGTGTGATGTGCTGACTCGATCCATCTTGATCCGTCAGTTTCATTTTGCAGCATGTCTGTGCTGTAGAGAATGCAGCTGGAGTTTCTGTGGTAGTTGTTGGGAAGAAATGAGCACGAGCCCTTGGGATTATTCCGTGTGTGTATGCTTTAGATAAGTGGCACTGCCTTTGGAAGTGCTGTATGTCTGAGATGCCATGCAGGAGCACACTTCTGCCTATCCTAGTGACTTTTCTCTCTAGTGAGCATAGCAGTGGTGCTGTTCAAATAATAATTTTAACAGCCTTGTTTGCTTTGAGGAGCAGTTGGCATGCAGGAGATCCCTGCAGCTCGGCTGTATGCTCCCCTCCAGTGTCTTAGTCTTGAAGAATGTTGAAAGGACATGGGATAATCAGCGACCCACCTGCTTTGGGTCTGATGGGGCACCGTGCCTCAGTTTCCCCGTGTGTAAAGTGCATGAATTGCATTGCTCTCTGACAATGAAAAGATTAACTCTGTTGGAAAAGCTGGGAGGAGCTGTTTCTGAGAATTCACCTAAAAATATCATTGTGCTTTTTAATTACAGAATTAAACACTGACATTCTGTAGTAGTTTGGTGCTGAATTAAAAGGGCAGCCCTGTGAAACCTGGCCTAATGCTGGTCTGGTTCTAAAACAGGTGCAAGGGAAGGGAGGTGGAAGCTGTTGAAGTGCAGGTTGCTCCATGCACAAAACAGAAATTGGTGAGAAGGCAAATTGAAAATGACTGTTAACTCTTCTTCACCTGAGCTAAGGGTAGGCAGGGAGCATTAAGGTGGCAGATTGCACAGAAACTTTTCGAGGATCTTGAGTTTAATTGTGCTCTTGTTCAAAAACTTGTCTTTTTTCAATTGGAAACAATGAAGTCCACAGTCCAGACTGCCCGATTTACATTTCAAATATGTCTCTGCCAATGCAGATGAATAGTGAATGCTTCTCACTGTGTCCTTAGCCTGGGAATGCAACAGAGAAGCCAGAGGGCTATCTGACATTCAGAGGGGAGAGCTCTGTTTTGCAGATGCATATTCAGTAACCTGAATGCTTCCTGTCTATGCCAGTAAATAAGGTGATCTGCGTAGTGTGAATCTGACCTTTATTTTCAGTCTAACAGGGTAGGGTTATGGAAAATGAAAGGCTGCACGTCGAGCATGAGCATTTCCAGCAAATCTTCCTTTGGTGTGCAGGTAAAGCAGCAATATTTCCTGCTCATCCATCACACTGCAGGAAATCCAGTCACAAGGTGACAGCAGAACAAACATATTTGCCCACTGCTTTGGAACCCTTTGGTGGAGGGGATGTGCCATAGTAATGAAGAATAATCCTGGAGGTAATGGAGATTGGTGTAACTTGTGATGTCTGTACTTTTGCACAGAGAACCTGTCCTTGGGAGGAAGAGGTTGAGACCTCATCCAAATATAATCCAGGTGATCCGAGCTTTCACATCCTCTGTCCCGTTGCTGCCTGGAGCCCTCACAGACTATCCTGATGTTCTTCCTGTGAGCCTGAATCCCAGAGGGATCGGTCGCAGCCACACGCTCTTCTTAGTGATGAAAAAGTAGGTGGGGAGAAGCTTGTTGGGGGCTGGGACTTTGTGGGATTGTCCAGCAGGGCTGTGTGTTCTGCTGCTGCATGGGTCCTGCTAGAGATTTGGCCTGGGTTGCTGCCAAAAGCCATAAAGACAAAAACCATAAAGACAAGCTGTCCATGGTAATAATTGCCACAAAGGAATGCAAAACTGCCCCGAAAAGTGAATGCTGCCTCTAGGTTGAACATGCTGCTAGAGGCAGAGGAGAAGATGAGATTTGATGTCTCTGATTGTCTCAGTTGGGTTTTGTTTTTTAGTGGGTATGGCTGTGCCACTGATGTAAAATCACTTTGTTTCCCACTTCTCTGTTCTGTCTGTGTCTGGAGGAGCTCTCTGTCCTCTTTGTAGTTCAAGAAAATGTTCTTTTGCTCAATTTGCACATCTCTATTACGCTTCTACAGTCTGTATCAGTGATCTGTCCCTTCTCTGATGCAAGGAATAAAACCTGTATGATGTAGAACCCTGTAAGAAGGTGTACCTGGAGACCCTCACCATGCTGGTGACTCAAAAATGGAGAGGTGTGGCGAAGTTCAGTAAGAATTTGTCACTTCTGAGTGCAGTGTAACCCCAGCCAGACAGCACTGAGGTCAAATGGGAAGGGAAAAGCTTCAGGGATGCTAATTCAGGTATCTTCCATGTTCTGACTAGCTATCCATGCACCCTGCGCCAGTATTTGAGGGACAACAGCCCGGATACCCGTCTGTCCACCATGATGATTTTGCAGCTGTTGGAAGGCGTGGACCATCTCGTTCGACACAGGATAGCACATAGAGACCTGAAGTCTGACAACATCCTGGTTGAGTTCGATTCTGGTATGTAGATCACTGGGTGTAAGTCTGTGTCTGTGGACATAGAAGGTTGTGCTGTAACCTGAGGGAGAGGTTCAGAGTGTTATTAAAGCAGTGTGTTGCACAAGCAAAGTGAATGTTGGCTTGAAGACATATGGGACTGCCATGCTCACATTGCTGGAGGTGCCCTGGCATTAGGCTGTGTCATTCCTCACTTGCCAAACAGCACAGAGCAGTTCTTAAAACGCTGCTGCACCCTGCTATGGCTGCACATCTGTTGAAAGACAGGGAACTGGCAGAGTATTAAAACCAAAAGCAGCATTTTTGTCACCAGCTTCTCCTGTTGGCCCTTCTAACTGAGATTTTAATTACCTGAGCTCTTTTTCAGCGTGACTGGAAATCAAATGGGCAGGAAACAATAGAATGAAGCCAGCTCTTTGTAATTAAAACTCTTGGTGCAGCAGCTGTGGCAGGCTTTCAGCAATGCTAATGTCATCTTTCTTGAAGGAAGAGCTCCTCTGGAGCTACACTAGGAATGATTTAAAGCATTGATTTTTCCCTTTCGGAGTCTGGAGAAGTAATGATTTTGCTTTGCAACGTTTGGCTTGTCTTCAGGACAAGAACTGTTAACTCATGCAAAATTTTTCCAGCCTTTTGCTATAGCTCAGTGTGTATCCTTATAGCTTTTGCTGCAGATAAAGATGAAAGTAGAGAAATGGAAAGATTGTTTCATCATTGAAGAGTTCCTAACCTTGTGTGTCCTGGTTGTGAGGATATCCATGGTGCCTCCTGGTGTTCCCATGCTGCTGTCTCATGCAGATGAGTGCTCCCAAGCTGACTGCTCACTGCTGTCCCTGTTGTTTGCAGCTGGCTGCCCCCGGCTGGTGATTACAGACTTCGGTTGCTGTTTGGCAGATGACAGCATTGGTCTGAGGCTGCCCTTCATCAGCACTGACATGGATCGTGGTGGCAATAGCTCTCTTATGCCGCCTGAGGTAAATCCATCCCGCTGGTGCTGCTAGTTGTGGGTTTGTGCTGCTTCTGGGGATAAAAGCCTCACCAGCTGAGGTGCAGTATGTGAGAACTTGGCAAAGTGTGGAAAGAATGAATAGAATTTTTTTGGAATCCACACCAGATATTTGTCAAATAGGTACTTTGACCACAAAATGAAAATCAATTGGTATTTTGAGGCGGTGTTGACTTTTCCCACAGAAAGTTTGTTCTGTAGCCTTTTTCTTAGGCTCAATTCCATGTAGCTGTTAGAGGAGTTCCTGCAGCAGTCCTTGCATTGGGGCATCATGTAGCTTTTGAACGAAGTTCCAGGTGGTTGTGAGATGATGGATAGTTGCTTTTTAGTCCTTTGATGATAGCACTGATAAAACCTAAGGCAGTCTAGCTGCCTTCGTGTACTGGAGCACCCTGCCTTGTATTTCCTGCATGCAGGTGCAGTACTGGTTGTTATCTCCATGTCTCCTGTCTATCTTAAATCTCAAAGTGAAATGTCTCTTAGGACTTGGTGTGAATGTTGGTCGGAGGTAACAACTAAATCCTAGATGCAGTGATCAAAATCTTCCACATGTCCTGGTGGGCTGAGAAGCAGTGAAAACCTGAGGCATGCTTACAGAAAATATTCATTTAGAACTCTTTGTTGTAACTTTTCCATCTCATTAAACTTGTCATGCAGGTGACCACAGCGTCAGCAGGTCCAGGCATGGTGATAGACTACAGCAAAGCTGATGCCTGGGCTGTTGGAGCAATTGCCTATGAAATCCTGGGCCTGCCCAATCCTTTCTACAGCTGTGGGGACTCGTTCCTGGAAAGCAGAAGTTACTGTGAGGAGGAGTTGCCAAGCCTGCCTGTTGGTGTGCCCTGTGAGGTGAAGCAAGTGATAAGGATGCTGCTTCAGAGGGATCCCAGCAAGGTCAGAAACTGCTGCTTTGAGGAAGTCAACCAGCTGGTCTTTGCATTGTGTGTAGGTCACCTTGCCCTGTAGTGCTTCAAGTGCTCCTGTAATGCAGATGTAATTGCAATGTAGATAACAGAGAAAGGTGAATGTGGGTCTTTGTGGGAGCACAGCATAGCACTCACTGAACAGTTTCAGTGATTTCAGATGTTTGTGTCAATGGCTGGTGTTTGCATGTAGTTGCCTGAATCATAGAATGGCCTGGGTTGAAAAGGACCACAATGATCATCTAGTTTCAACCCCCCCTGCTGTGTTGAATAATAATAATGAAAGGCTTTTTTGTTCACGGGCGGCCTCAAAGAAGATCTAGGGGACTTTCAGCAATGCAGATGGGACAGGATGTGATGTGAGCACAGCTAATTTTCCCTCTCACTCCTTTTGCAGAGATTGTCTGCTAGAGTTGCTGCTAACGTGCTCCACTTGAGCCTCTGGGGTGAAAACATTCTGGCATCCGAGGCCCTGAAGCCCGACCAGATGACTGCCTGGCTTCTCTGCCAGTCTGCAGCCACTTTGCTCATGGACGGACTGGTGGACAAAAGCAGGGTAGAAACCAAAATGAAGATGTGCTTTTTGGCCAACCTTGACTTCGAAGACCTCTGGACAGCAGTTTTCTTGTTGCTGGCCTGGAGAAACCAGTCTGGGTGACGAGTCCTACCTGGGTGGGGCGTGACCGTGCGGTAGATAAACGGCACTTGCTGAAAGCACATAGGAATCTGTCTTTTCTGTCTGCCTGGAATCCTGTACTAACTTAGGGAAAATATCTGCAGGCCTGCGTCAAGAGGTTGAGTTTATCTGTAGCGAGTGTTAGTACACGCTGCTTTTCTCTTCCTGCTAGAGGACACGCCCTTGCCTCATCATTACTCTTTCAGTCAGGGTTTGCAGAATATGCAGGTGTCCTGGGGTATGTGCTTGGTTGTGTTCAGTCAGGAGTTCAGAGCTGGCTTCGAAGTCACGCGCTGAGCGAAGCAAGTTCCTTTTGAGAAGAGCGTGTGTAGGGAAGGAGGTATTGTCTAGCTGCTCTTACACACAAGTGTCACGGATTTAAACAATGCACAAAGAAAGCTGCACTGGCAGAAGGACATACAAACTTCTTTTTCTTGGCTGTTGTGCAGTGGCTGTCCTAATTCTGCCAAGGCCAAGTCAGACTGCGTGCAGTGAGGGATAATACTGCATGTGGAATAGGGCTGAGGAGCAGTGCCAGCTTAGGGAGTGTCCTGTGATGCTAACCTGCTTTATGTACCTGGTTTTGTGCTTGACAATGAAGTAACATCCTTTGGTTGGAGAGGATAGGAGACACCACTGTTGGAACGATAACAGCCATGTTAATGAAAACATCGTTTGATTTCATGTCTGTAATTATGTTAAGGGGAGCTGGGGGAGAATGTTACTGCTGCTGGTTGCACAATAAATGGATGATGACGTTCTGAGCTGAGTGCATTCTCTAAATCCAGTTCATCTCTGTTCACCGGATCCAAGTCTTTGGCTGTGGAGGCTGTGAGGCCGCATAGTTTTGGGTCAGTGTTGTTATCTCGAAGTCCTGTCTCTGAAATGTGTTCTTTTAATCCACCAAAGGGATTTCCCCTACGAGAGAGCCTCCTCCTGTTTGAGGAACAGGCCCTGCCTTGTGATGATGTGTATCCTCGCTCCTCTGGCTGGTAACTCACCTGCAGGTTGTGGGTCAGGTGGCTGATATCTCTGAGCACACCATCACACAGGAATGCTGTCAAGATCTGTCACTCTGAAGTGCTCTCTGGTTGAGCTGACAGTGCAGTGCTGCCTATCAGGGGATGGCCTTGCTCATTTTACAGCAACAGAGAGCTGCTTGCTATCCAAGCAAATCCCCAGGAAGCCAACTCCTGTATCCCTGGCTCCCCTGGGGCTCGTTGCAGTGTAAATGCTTTCAGTTTCCTGGAGGAGCCTTGCTTTGACCTCTCTTCCCTTTGGTTTGCTGTTCAACCCATCAGCTCACGCTGACTCAGAAAAACACAGCACAGCTCCCACTTGCTTACATGTCACTGCAGCACAGGGCTTGCAATTCCAGACGTGTTTCACATGAAAACAAATTGTATAGAGCAGGCTTTCAGTTGTGAATGTACTCTTTTCATTTTTTTCTCCCCCCTGTCTCTCCTTCTCTCTCCCACATCCAGGTGCTAGAAGGGCAGTGAGCAGAACTAGGAGCCAGAGCATTGCACTCAGCCTTGACGTTGCACGGGGGTTGCATCTCATTTGTTTGCACCTTGTGTGTCTATAGTCCTGCTGAGGTCAGATGCTTTCTGTTTTGTCCCACTGCCTTTCCTTAGTGGGACGTTTTTATGATACTTCAGCGCTTCGGATGGCTTTGTAAAAGGCAGGTAAGTAATTGATGCCTTGCTTCCTGCAGCTGATCAGTGTGTGGAAGGGGAATCAGAAAGAGAAACATGCGTGAGAGCAGGAACCTGAGCGCTCTGCCCTCTGCAGGGCACCCGGATGCACTTTGAACCCAGCAGGATGACGCAGTGAGCCGCCTGGCTCTTCTCAGCTGCAGGAACGGGGCAGGCTTTGGGGTCTTGCTGTGTGTATGGCAGGATGAGTTGTTTGCTCAGGACAGCCAGGCTCTCTGCTCGGTGGCTTTTTGCATCTGCTGCTGCTCCATGCCGCCATGCTTCACAGTTCAACGTGCCTCCCAGTGCTGAGTTTGTGGCCCGGCCCGTGGGGGTCTGCTCCATGCTGAGGCTTCCTGTTCAGACCTCAGCAGAGGGGCTGGATGCAGCTTTTGTTGGCGTTCCCCTTGACACGGGCACATCCAACCGGCCCGGAGCCAGGTAGGAGGGCAGCTGCTGCTTGGCTCCTGCTGGCAGCGTAGCTCTGCCCACAGCTTTCCCTGCCCACGTTCTCCTACCCAGGTTTGGTCCTCAGCAGATCCGTGCCGAGTCAGTGATGGTGAGGAGGTACAACGCCAGCACTGGGGCAGCGCCTTTTGACTCCCTGCTGGTGGCTGATGTTGGAGATGTGAATGTCAACCTCTACAACCTGCCCAACAGCTGCCGCCGCATTTACGAGTCCTATCAGAAGATCGTGGCCTCTGGCTGCGTGCCTCTCACTCTAGGTAAGTGCCCTGGGGGAGCTCCTAATTCTGTCCTGATTCCATTTTCTCCTGTTGTGATTTGGTCTGAGCATATGAACAAGTGCAGCATAAATAGAGGGGGGAAAAAAAATCACTGGAAAACAAATGCAAGGAGTGCTGAGAGCCTCTTGCAATATACAGCATCCTCTTCCTTGTCCTGTCACAGGTGGAGACCACACTGTAACATACCCCATCCTGCAGGCAGTGGCAGAAAAGTAAGTTTCCAACCTGGAGGTGTAGAACACAGCCCTGTCCTAACGTTGCTCAGCTCCTGGAGTGATGGCAGTGATGGTGTAAGTTGGGGATACCGGATGTGGGCTGGGGACTGATGTGCCCACCTGATCCCACCTAGACATGGACCTGTGGGGCTGGTGCATGTGGATGCTCACACTGACACCAGTGACATGGCCCTGGGGGAAAAGATCTACCACGGGACCCCGTTCCGGCGCTGCGTGGATGAAGGACTGCTGGACTGCAGCCGTGTGGTTCAGATTGGCATCCGTGGCTCCTCCTATGCCCCCAATCCGTACAAGTACTGCTGGGACCAGGTAACCTCTGGCAGCTTCTCTTACTTAAAGCTTATTTGGGTGCACGAGAAATGCAGCCCAGCCTCCTTTCCATAAATCCCCATTGGGATCTGGATTGCTGGTTGTGGGATGGTGAATGCTGAGCTTGTGCGTCCACAGGGATTCCGGGTGATTCCAGCTGAGGAGTGCTGGATGAAGTCCCTGGTTCCACTGATGGAAGAGGTGAGGCAGCAGATGGGGGATGGCCCGGTGTACATCAGCTTTGATATCGATGGGCTGGACCCTGCCTATGCCCCAGGAACGGGGACACCAGAGATTGCTGGGCTCACACCTATGCAGGTGAGGGGCACAAAGCTCCCTTCCTAATAGGATAATGATGTTTTTCTTCCCATTTGAGGAACTCTGATCATTTATTGTACCCCAATCTGTTTTCCTGCCAGGCTTTGGAGATTATTCGTGGCTGCAAAGGACTCAATATAGTGGGATGTGACCTTGTGGAGGTGGCACCCATATACGATGTCTCTGGTGAGTCGATGGAAATCTGTGGGGCTGGGAGGGCTGAAAGGGCACTTGCACTGAAGTCTTCAGTTTTTGCTAGGTGCCACCTAGTGTTGAAAGGCAAAGAGCAGCCCTGGGCTCTAGGAACTGCCACAGAGCAGTAGGAGCTGATACAGGTGGCTGAGATCTGCGGTGAAAACAGATGGGCAGTCATAGCACTAATTTTATTACTATTCTTTTTAAAATTTTTATTTTTCGTGTATCTTTTTTTGTCTATTCCTAGGTAACACTGCCCTGTTGGGGGCCAATCTGCTCTTTGAAATGTTGTGTGTCCTTCCTGGAGTGAAAACCATGTGAGAGCAGCTCCTGTCTGGCCCCCAACCCTGCAGAGCGGTGAACCACCACCAGCAGATGCCATCGCAGACCTTGGATGAGGTTCCTGATGCCCTACTCTCCTCCAGGTGCAGTGAACGTGTGCTTTGCAGTAAGGAATAAATGCCATGTGCTGCTAGAAGAGGTAGTGAAGCACAGCTGGGGAGAGCTGGGTGTCCCTTGGCCCAACTGCTGGTGTTCCAGGAGGGGTTTGGTTGCCCTCAGGATGTATGAGTTGGTGCAGACACGGGGTCATTTGGCGCATGGAAACCCAAAAGCCACTTCATCACACATTAAAATAGTTTATTTTGGTTGCGAATCTGTAATCGTCTTAAAACAAAATGACATCAGTGCCTGATCACAAATACACGACAAAAAAAAAAACAAACAAAAAAACCCAAACCAAAAATAAAAAAGACAAGTTTGCCAAATAAGTTAATTCCCCACCTCCCTCCCTGTATCAAAAGTGCAAAAGATGTACTTTGTTTTCAGTCCCACTTGTCAGGCTGTGTTAGTGTACGAGTTGCTGGCAGGCTCTGCTCCCGCCACGCTCAGTCAAGAGAAGGGCTTTGGGACAACCTCTGACTTGGGGCTGCTTCCCTTTTTGCTGTAAGGATGTTTTGTTTCAGCTTCCGAGCGGGGCTGCTTGCTTGTTTATCGCCAAATAGTGCATTAGGACTGAACTGCCTCAATCTTTGGGTTACAAACTGCCACATGCAGAGCAGAGCAGCGGGTGCGTGTTGCTGATGATACGTTACAGCGTGGGGTGATTTTGGGATCTCAGCTTATGACTGCTGGGAGAGGACAGGCAGAGCTCAGGCGTAAGCAGCA
The DNA here is from genome assembly GCA_028571105.1 of Tragopan temminckii. Taxonomy (NCBI): domain Eukaryota; kingdom Metazoa; phylum Chordata; class Aves; order Galliformes; family Phasianidae; genus Tragopan; species Tragopan temminckii. The sequence goes on from JAOWBP010004584.1 coordinate 4,222,019, forward strand.
GCTGAGGGGCCTCTGACCACGCTCTTCTACTGGCAAGCAAGTGCCCAGTGCTCCATGACAACCAAAACTACTTCAGTGGGTGATTTTAGAACAGTTTGGCATTGCTGCAGCCCACAGAAATTATATTTTGAAGGCCACAAGGCCAGATCTTTTCCTTACTTGGCCCAGGGGTGAATTCCCTTGCTGTAGCACAACTAGGCACTTTGTCTTTTTTTTAAGTTGCACGTCAAAAGTTTATTCGGGTTTCTGACTCGTTAAAGAGATGGCAGATGGGTTTGTCCATCCTCATTTCTCATCCAGATTTGGTGTGTTTGTGTGTCACCATCAGGCTGACACAGTGTCCTGCCCCAACCCCAGCCGTCGCACCATGTGTGTGCCCTGTAGCTCATTAGCAGGGAGAAGACCTCTTTTTTCTTCCTTCCCCCAATTTCAGTGCCTCATTGCTGCAGCTGAGGCCCAGGGACTGCTGAGCTAAAATCCAGCAGCCTCACATAAGGGTGGTTGGCAGCACAGCCATGTTTATTTGGGAGTACACGGAGTGCTGGGATGGCCAACAGTGGGTGAAGCTGCTCCCAGCGTGCTGGGAATGCAACAGGCCAAGGTTTTGTGCATCAAAGCAATGCAGGCAGCAAACTGGCTTGAGCTCCAGGTTGGGACCCTGCAGGATTTCAATCCCAATTGTGGAAGGAAACCCTTTGGCTTTGTGTTATGGTTGGAGGAGCTACAAAGCACCTGCTGCTTGCCTCCCCCAGCTCACAACAGGCAGCCTGTACCCTAGTGTGGGACTCTGTGCTTTGTGACTGCACAAGCTTTACACAGACCTATGCGTAAAACAACAACAACAAAAAAAACAGAGAAAACCCAAGGCAGCTTGCATGTTGAGAAACAAAGGTTTGTGGCAGGAACGGAATGGGCAAGATGATAAAGCATCTTAAACCCACACCTAAAACAAAAGGAGCCTCACACATAAGCGACGGTCTGGTGGTACAGCACTTCCGGGGCAACGTTTCAGGAATACGATCATTGACAAATTAGGTTCCTTGATACAAAGAAAGGTTGGTTTGTACTACAGATGTAAGGGTGTTTGAAAGGAGCCCCCACTGGCTCCCTAGCAGCTAGGTAGAGTTTCTTCTACACATCTACTGGCTCATAGCAGCATATGCCTACAATCTGAGGACACAGTTAAAGTTATGGCTCTAAGATACATCCTCTAAGACTGACAGAAGCAGGAAGGCATCTGGAAAACAATGTGACATTTAAATGGCTCAACACCGTTACAGTATTTACGGCTGTGCAAAACCCCTTCCCTCCCTGGTTAGGGTGGAACTATTACGCAAGGAGCATGAAACATGCAGATGACCTCCCAGCCCACGCCACAGGTGAGTGCCAGCTACAGGGTTGCTCTGAGGGAGGTGCTCCCAGCCACGTTCCAGGTCACTTACCCAGGGGGAGCCGAGGGGTACGGCTGTCTGCTGGGAGGGTCTGGAGGGTCTTGCCAGGGTTACACCATGCACCATGGGCTAAGCACACAGGGAAGCGAGAGGAGAGCCACGACCTGCCCTGCGTAACCGGCCACATCGCCGCAGCAGAGATCACGGCTTTTATTCATCTGAGGTGAAATGAGGGATGGCTCGGGGACAGCCCAGGAAGCAGGCGTGGCGTGATGAGAAGGGAAAAAAGGACTTCTTGGCTTTTTGACAGTACAGCATCCAAACGTGAGGATGGTTTGGTGGAGGGCGTTTCAGCACGCTTCGTTGCACCCCCGGGCTCTGGGTGCAGGGAGATTTTTCTGGTCACTGGCCCTCGGAGAGTTCACCTAAAACCTAAGTTCCATTCATCACAATCATTTGTTTAGACCTGGAGAGAGCTGTCCCTCGGCATCTTCATAAAAAGTGTGTCTGTTAGAATCTCTTAAAATCCCTCAGTCTAGTGCAGGCCACGAGGGGATATAGAACCTCTGTAAGGAGCCTTCGAGAAGGCGTTCCATCCAAAAGGACAATTTATGTAATTTGTTTTTAATGGATCTAGATCCTGGGCTGCAGGAGGATTTCCCTCTGGCTTCGGTGTGTAGCGAGGAATCGTAGTCCTCGCCTGCCCCCAGGGTTCCCCCCTCGTCCCCTGATCTGTGAGGCTTAAAGAGGCAGAAGTATTTCTTGTGGCCGTTCAGAGCCAGCACGTAGCCCGTGTAGTCGCGTTCAAGGAAATGCTTGTCGTACTGATTGGGGATGGGAGCAGCATCCTGTGCAAACTCTAGCAGGTACTCCAGCCACTCACGGTGCTTGTCCAGGCTGAGGAAGGAGAAATGAAGAGAGCTGCTCCTAGGGGGAGAAGAGAGAAGCAGGATAAGCATGGCTCCAAAGTCAGGCTGGTAAGTGTTGGTTTAGCCAACTGGACCCTGTACTCGGCACTGGTGAGGCTGCACCTTGAGTGCTGCGTTCAGTTTTGGGCCCTTTGCTACAAGAAAGACATGGAGGCCCTGAAGCATGTCCAAAGAAGGCAGCAGAGCTGTGAGGGGTCTGGAGCACAGTCCTATGTGGGGTGGCTGAGGGAACTGAGATTGTTTAGTCTGGAGAAGAGGTGGTCAAGCATAACTCCCCCCTAATTTTCCACCTAAACAGCTTTGCTTATGCAAGGTGTTAAAACAGGAAAGTAAACTCAGGAGAGGGCCCCAACCTACCCTGTGAATGTGTAGACTTCCAAGGCAAACTTCTGGAGGAGGGCAGTTTTGGTGGAGTTAGAGAGAATCAAGACCACATTCATGTGACCCGGCCTGAGGCGCACCAGGTTACTATTGTAGTTGATGTCTGTCAGCTCTGTCACCTCAACAAAGCCCTTTTTGGGAACCCTGCTGCAACAAAACAAAGATGGAGTAAAAGGGGAATAAAGGATGAACTCATTTCCCTCTCCTTAAGCTGATCCAGCCCTGTGCCCTGTAGCTACAGCCCGTGTTGGTGGTGCAGCCTGCAGAGAGAGGAAGAATGGCATTTGTGCAGGGCAGGGAAGAGTGGCTGGATGGAATGAGACCTGGTGTAAAGTCACAGCTTCCCCTGGATTGTCAGAGTCCCAAGCCCATCTCAGAACAGCTGCTTTCACTCCCATGTTAGCAGGAATCACTTAATAACTAAATTTCTGTACCCACATTCTCTCTGCCCTGCTAACACCACTTCCTGCCTTTCTGTGCCCATACTGCCCTTGCAACAACCACTCCAACCACACAGCTCTGGCACTACTCTACCATGCACTTCTCTACCTGCTACTTGCTGTGCTCTCTTCACAAACAGTAATTCAACAAAAAATGTTTTTGAAGAGAAGAGAGAGGAAACCTGTTACTCTCTTTGCTGAAGCTCGTGTCGTTCTTCTCGGTCTTTGCAGTGGTGTCTTTTTTCTCAGAGGCAGGAGAGTCCCTTGTGTCACTGGAATCACTGCAAAGGAAAATCATTTGGGGTGTTTAAAGGGCTGCTTTGAGCTGCTGCTGGGTGGACTGTGACATCCCCTAGGATGTGCACTCACCTGAAGGCCTGAACAATAACAGTGCCAAAGAGAATGAAGAGCGCAGAGAAGAGCAAGGACAGCAGGGGCATCATTTCTCGCCTAAGAGAAGATTTGCAAACAGCAATCAGGTCTGTGAGCAGCACAGTTTTTTCTTGAATTTAAACATGATCAAGATTTGGAGCATTGTCCTGCTCCCAACCAAAAGGAGAAGGACAAAAACAGAACAATTTTAAAGTAAGGCTAAGGGGAAGCAGTGGAAAGCATCAAATGATATGGTTGGCATGTTTTCAGGGGCATAATATCACGGTCAACTTCTATGCTAGAGTACCCAGTACTTCAGGCAGAAGCTAACGTCACTGTGCTGCCACTGCTCTTCACCTTAATCTCAAGAGCATACAGGCACCCGTGTACTTGGTACATTCTCATTTCCTGTTAACCTAAGCCTGGTTCTACCACGCATCTGAGCAATCCTGCTCCCTATTGAGAATTGTGAGTGCCCCATCCATACCAGTTGCTGTGAAACAAGCTGTCCCAGCAGTCCAAGATATAGTCCAACATGGAATAGAACCATCGGATAAGAAACATCTGTTTAAGACAAGGGAGGGGAAAAAAAAAAAAAAGGCAAATGATAAAACTGTTATTCACAGCACCAATGAGAGCCCCAACCCTGAAATGAACCCCAGCCCCAAATCAGCTTTGGATTATGTCATGAACTCATCTTTCCCTGAGCAAGAACATCTGTAGAGTGTGATTCCCACTAATGAGCACAACAGAACTGTTCAAGGAAGTAACATGCTTGTTAAGTGGCTGGAAAGGCCGTGCACTTACAGGAGCAAGCTCATCATTCAAGTCTGCCAGGACAGTCTCTGAGGAGAGAAGACCAGGGTCTGTCCTTAGCTGGTCCAGGAGATCCAGAAGGATGAAGTTGTCCTCATTGCTGCCTTGCCAGGCCTCCTCCAAGGTTTTATAGGCAATCTTCCCTGCGTTGTTGCGCCTCTCCAAAATGACCACCTGGACAAGCCAACCACATCACAGACGTCAGACAGGACGGCGCTTTTTTTGAGAAAGATGTTAGCTTCAAATCCCTGCCCAGAATTAGGAGTCAGGTCAAGTTACAGCGGCCTAACATAGAGCGAAGAGATTTACAATGACAAGTGAAAAGCAGCAGCAGAAGAAAAGAAAGGTAATGCTCACAGCTGATTTCCCACGGTACTTCTCCTCATCCATCAGCAAGGCATCTGCAAATTCCGGCTGCCTATCGTTATAGATGTGTGCAAACCTCAGTGTGTCTTTTGTGTTGGCCACAGCAAAGGTCAAAAATGCCTCGTAAGCATCAGCAAACTTATCACCTTCTCCAGTGAGCAGGACCACACAGTGCCTAGGCAACACAGAGAGATGGAGAATGAAGAGCTGTTCTGGCTGCCAGAGGAAACAGCTGTCCTCTTTCTGCTAATGAGAATGATCCTGAAGGGATGGAAAAACCCTGTTTGTTGTTTTTGGGCATATTTTTGAAAGCCTGCCTCTGCCTTCCATATGTTGAGCTCTCCAGGCTGTTGCCCCACTCCTCATCCCTTCCCCCTGTCCTCTGTCCCAAGATGTGTCTAGTGGAAGCACAAAAGCTATCAAGCTGCACAGATACCCAGCAATCTCCAGTGCAGTCACTTCCTTCCTTCCTTCCTTTGGAGACCTTTTATATCTCACTCAATCCAACATGAGATGGCTTTAGAAGCAACCCCAGAGCCTTGGGGGACAAAATGGGTTCCCAAGGAGCCTTACTTTCGCTGACGGTGTGACTTCTTCACAGGACACAGCTCCTGAAACAGCCTCTGGTTGGTCAGTCTGGCTGCCATGAGAAACTTATTCTGGGAAAGGAAGTCGTCAATGAGCTGCTTCTTCATATCTCGTGCCTAGAGAAAACAAAGAAAGCAGAGTTGGTACCGAGTGGTTTGAGGAGAGCAAACCTATTCTAAGGCTCTCACCTGAAGAGCCGGAGGATGCCAGCCATCACAATCCTCACTGAAACCCCCAAAGACACTTAGAGGCCCCAAGACCAAGAAGTTACCTGCAACTATCCCCTACAAAGCTTAGATCCCACAGCTGATGCCCACTGAGCTACCTCCCTCCTGGGGCTTTGCTCACTACCTCTGCTGAAGCCAGAGGTGCCACTGAGAATGAATGCCATTTATTCCTCAAAATGCAGCCAACCAACCTCTCATTTGGTCAGAGAAAAAACTTTCCTTCCATTTCATGGAAGCACTTGGAGAGAGCTCAGAACTGTACCTGTGCCACATCAGCGGGCTTGTCGATGTGCTCCTTAAAGACCATCAGGGTTGGCGTGTAGACATTGATGTTGTACTGACTGGACAACTCTTCAGTCCCTCTGAGCCCCACGTACACGTAACCAAAGGACAAGTAATCTCTGTATGCAAAGGCAGTCAGCTGGAAGGGAAGAAAGCACCAGCATGCGTTACATTAGCACATAAAGAATGCCTTGTCCCCCCAGTGCTCGTGGTAACTTTGCTTCAAGAACACCCCCTGCTGTTCAAATGCCATTGGACACGTGCTGGATTTAGTAGCAAGTCAAAATCCAGAGGCAGATATTGCTTTACCTTGTACAGTAATGGCACAACTGGCATGTGATCAAACAGAAGGACGTGGGGCTTGTTTTCTTTCTTCCAGTTAGATAAGAAGCGGATGTAGTTTTTATCTGTAATCTTTAAACAGAGTCAGATTGTTAGTTTAACCTCAGAACAGTCAGACACATGCAGTGCTGTAGGATTAGGTGCCTGAGTAAGAACCATGTCTGAAAAAGCTGCCACAGGTATGCCTGACATGTGTGCTGGTTTGACTTGGGACTGACACAAGGTGTGGTACTGCAGCTGGAAGAGCAGCATACAGACTGCATACTGGCCTAAATGTGCAGTACTGCAATTATCCCTGTTACAAAGAAAATAAGTGTTACAGAACAGTGTTGTGTGCTTGCTTCCAAGCAGGGAAGCAGGGTGTGTAACCATAATTACAGCTCTTGAAGCACTTTGGTTCCCCAGTTGGTTCTTCTCACATCAGTGACACAGATCAGCTCCAGGCTGAATTAATTGGATGAGCCACTGCAACAGCTAATGAGATCTGTCTATCCAAATCAGACAGCAACCGCAGTGCTGCACACCCCTCTCACGTGTACCTTTTCTACGAGGTTCCCTGGCAGCAGGTTCTCCACAAACTGCCGCAGGTTTTCTCGGCTGACGGCGCTGTGGAAGAAGGTGATCTTCCCATTCATCAGTCCCAGTATCGACGGCGTGCTGTGAGCGCCGAGGTGATGGGCCAGGCGCCTCTCATACCCAGCGTGAACGACCCCAATGCCCACTCCTGTAAAAGGAGAGCAAATCGACCTAAAAGATGACCGATGACCCCAACCCTGGACCACACAGCTGAGTTTGAAGACCCCTTCCCTTGCTCAGCACCACACTTGGGAGTTATCTGTGTCACGGTCCCCTCCAGCTCTGTACTTTCCTTTTGTGCTGCAGTCCCTTGGAACTTGTACTGAAAGCTTTATCAAGGGAGAGAGGGAACGTGATGGCCTCTTTTATTCTACCCACTGATGTCACATGTGCTACAGTAAAACCCAAAGGAGAAAAAGCTCAGTAAGGAGAGACTGGACCACCTCTGCATCCTGCTGTGTTTTTTAGGAATGTGCATGAAGGAGACATCAGCATGAAAAACAAAATTTCCACTTGCTCTCTCCATTCCCAGCTTTCTTGTTGCAGGTAAATATATTTCCAGGAGGGTTGACAAGTGCCCAGACTTCCCTCACAGCCCTGTATGGTGGTGACTTAGGTGCTGTATTCTGCTTGTTCCAAGTTCAGGACAGAGCCATACAGGATTTACCTACCAGCTTTAATTAATGTGGTTATTTATTACCATGGCTGCTGGACTAAAATTAGGGAGAACAGGCATCTTCCCCTTGTAACATCGGGGGTGACTGAGGGAACAACAGTGAAACCACCAGGTACAAAGAGCTGAAACAGTATGAGTCAGAAGGAAAGCCTAACGTTTCCTTGTTTATAATGCTTAGCCTCATTGATTTAGTTATTACTAACACGCAGGAAAGTGTTAGGCTTGTGGCCTAAATCCCCGAGTCCTTCTATGGACCAGCTGCTGGTGGACACCCTTCCCAAACCTCGTTCTGCAAGGAAATTCATGCCCAACCCCAACGCCTCGTCCTTACCCAGTGCCTCCAGTTCCTGAGCAACTTCCTTCCACACGGGCTCGATGTGGATGCAGCTGAAGCACCAGTCCGAGGTGATTTTAATGAGGTATGGTTTCTTGAAACTATCTGGCACGATTTCATTGATGTAATGTGAAAAATGGAGCAAATACTTCTCGTCGGAGGTGTCACGTCTCTCTGAATTGAAGGGGAAATGGAAGAAGGACTCATCAAAGTAGAAGCCTTCGTGGAAGTGGTGGAACTGACGCTGCTGGTGCTGGGAATAGCCCTGGCTCTCCCCAGCATCTCCGTAGCGGTCAAAGTTTGCCCTCTTTTCCTCGTTGGAGAGAATCTGGGAAGCAAAGGACAGAAGAAAGGTGGCCCAGCGCAAAGCATGGAGCAGTGGGGACTGGAGTAACCCCGACCCACCCCCACCGTGCCCGCTGACCACGTCCCTCAGTGCCCACATTCCTTGAACACCTCCATGGACGGTGACCCCACGCCTCCCTGTGCACTGTGCCAGCACACCACCGCTCTTTCAGAGTAGAACTCATTCCTAACATCCAACCTGCACCTTGAGGCCATCGCCTCCCATCCTATCGCCGTCACCTGGAGCAGAAGCCAACCCCGCCCCACCACAGCCTCCCTCCAGGAGCTGTAGGGAGCGATAAGGTCTGCCCCGCGCCTCCCCCTCCCCAGCCTCACCCATCCCAGCTCCCCGTAGCGCTGCGCTCCAGACCCCTCACAGCCCCGTTCCCTTCTCCTTCCTGCAGCGCCTTCCCCTCACCTCGTAGGCCTTGCTGATCTGGATGAACTTATCCTCAGCGCCCGGGTCCTTATTCTTGTCCGGGTGCCTGGAGCGGGGTTGGAAGGACGAGGCGTTACTCCCCGCCGCGGCCCCAGGCCGCCCCCCCCCCCCCCCCC
>JAOWBP010004584.1:4231200-4241335 GCA_028571105.1 Tragopan temminckii
GATTAGCTCAAATTCCAGCCCCAAAGTGCTTTGCTTTCTTTTTTTTGATGGGGGTACAGGCCCAAAACTCAGCCCCACAGGGCTCTGGGATATGTTTAGCTCAATTTCCAGTCTTTCACTCCCAAGGCTTTGGAAGGCGACAGGCTAAATCCTAGCTCAAATGTGGAGGTGGTGGAGGTCTTATCTCAAATCTCAGCCCCACTGCACTTTTTTAGGGGGAGAAATAACCCAAATACCACCCTCACGGGGCTTTTTTGGTGGGGAAGTAGCTCAAATCCCAGCCTTGTGGGGCTTTTGTGGGGCAGATTAACCCAAATCTCAACCCCACAGGGCCTTTGGGGTGGGTTTAGCCTAAATTCCATAATCCCATCCCCAAGAATTTTGGAAGGGGACAGGCTAAATCCCAGCCCTGTGGCATCTTTAGGGAGGGATTAGCCCCAACCCCAGCCACGCAGGGCCTTTTGGGGTATGTTTAGCCCAAATCCCAGTCTTTCACCCTACGGTTTCGCAGAAAGCAGGCTATATCTAAGCTCCATAGATTTGTTTTTAGGGGTGCTAGCCCAAACCCCAACCTGCAGTGCATATGGAAGGAATTAGCCCTAGCCCATGTCCCAGTGCCACAGAGCCCTCTGTTAGGGCTGGCATTTGCCCCTCTGAAATCTGGAAGGAATCAGACCACATCTGTCCCCCCCCTGGGTGCTGTTTTTGGGGGAAGTTCACCCCAACCCCTGTGGGGGCTTTGAAGGAGGAGCCTGCATCCCCCTCCCCACTGCTGCAGGGCAGTGATGCCCCAACCCAGCACAGCCCCACCTCCTCAGCTCCTTCCTCCGCGCCCCCCATTACTGTTACTGCCACGACCTGCACACGGGAAGATTTTTGGGGGGCGAAACGTCAGATTTGAGGCAAAAAAGCTTGAACCAAAGAGGCGGTGGGGAAAAAAAGGCCCAGCGTTTTGCCACGCCAATACCTTCGATGACAGCATAGGGCACGCAGCGGCCCGGCGCCTCCAGCAGCACGGCCCGCAGCTCCCCGTCCAGCCGCAGCCTCCGGGCGCCCTATGGGACGGAAGGATCAACCACAAGGCCCAGACCAGGGAGCAGGCCGCGGCCTAGGCCCGAAGCAGCCACGGCAGCCGGCAGCAGGCCGCAACCCGGCTCCGGAACTCCCGTACCCACCTGCAGGCCGCGGGCGAGACGGGCCTGCTGCCGGTACACCGAGTAGAAGAGCGCGGTCAGCCCCGTGCCGGCCGCCAGCAGCGCGGCCTGCAGGGCCGAGGGCCGCCCGCCGCCTTCCATCGCCGCCGTTACCGCGGCAACCGCGCGGCGCGGAGTGATGACGTCATCCCAGCACGTTCGGGTCGATGGCGCACAGCGCGCGGCGCTCTACAGCGCGCGCGTTTACCATAGAGTGCGCGGTCCTCCGAGAAATGGATGGAGGGTTTGCAGACGGGGTGGAGGGCTGATAGAGCCCCGTTACAGCCCCGCAGCGCCTTGGGAAGGTTTGGCCAAACCTTACAGGGCCTCTGGGGTGGGTTTAACCCAAATCCCGGCGTTCAACCGGCAGGATTTTGGAAGGTGAGAGGCTAAATCCTGGCCTTGTGATGCTTTGTGGAGGTGTTAGTCCAAATCCTGCACTTTATTTGGGGGAAATAGTTCGAATCTCAGCCTCACGGGGCTTTTTTGGGGTCAGATTAACCCAAATCCCAGCCCCACTGGGTATTTGGGGTGGGTTTAACTCAAATCCCAGCCTTTTACCATAGGATTTTAGGGCAGGATAGCCCATATCCCAGCCCCAAGGGGCCTTTGGGGTGGGTTCAGCCTAAATACTATACTCTCACCCCAAGGATTTTGGAAGTGGACAAGCTAAATTCCAGCCCTGTGGCACCTTTGGGAGGGATTAGCTATATCTCAGCCTTACAGGGCTTTCAGGGTATGTTTAGCCCCAATCCCAGCCTTTCATCCCAGGGTTCTGCAGGATGCAGGCTGTATCTAAGCTCCACAGGTTTATTTTTAGGGGTGTTAGCCCAACTCTCAGCCCCATAGTGCTTTTGGGGGGCAGTTATCTCAAACCCCAGCCCCATAGAGCCCTGTGTGGGGGCAGCCAGATGCCAGCCCCCAAAGTTCAGAGGGAATCAGGATCACAGCCCGTCCTCTCCCTGGCTGTTGCATGTGGGGGGAGCTCACACAAACCCCATTCCAGAACTGCATCCCCTTCCTCAGACTGTGGGGCAGCAGCACCCCTTGTTCCCCCTCCCACCGCCCCATTTATTCAGCTCCTTCCACTCTGCCCCCGCACTGCTGCTCCTGTCAGGGCAGGGAGAGCAGGAACCGGGTGAAAATAAACCATTTTGGGTAAAATTCCAGGGATTTAGGTTCTCTGGGCTGCCTTTGCCACCCAGCTTCAGGCCTGGGGTCCCCACTGCAGCCCCTCCCAAAGCGTGGGCCTGCTCTATTTAAACCCCCACGTTGCCATGGCAACATGAGCATCACTCGATGGAATGGCATGGAAGGTGCAGAACCCCCCCACCCCTCCTCTCCATCCCCCCCAGGGTGGAAATTTTACCCTGAAAAGAGTAAAAAAAAAATGGGTAAATACAAAATAGAAAAGCAACAAACCATCGCGAGTCTTCCAGGCTGGTGAGAGACAGGCGCTGTCACAGGCAGAAAACACAGATTGGGTTTATTTCCAGGAGAGGGATGGGGGGATCCAGGTGTCCCCCCCTTGAGAGCTAGGGACGTAGCCCTATTGTCCAGCTGTGTCCCGAGGGCACCCGGTGTGGCCAAAGCAGTGGACGCCAATGGGGATGCTCAGCATATGGGGGCCCGTGGGCCACGCAAGCTGCACCCACGCATCTCACTGGCCAAAGAGACCACGGTGGGACCCCCGTCCCCCCACGTGCCCCCTGTCTCCTCCTCGTCCTCCTCCAGGATGGAGCTGAGCCGTGGGGCGCAGCGGGCGCGCTCGGCCGGCGGGCGATAGGGACACTTGGCATTGAGCAGCCTGCGCAGGGGCACCAAGGGGACGATGGCTTCACCCAGGAGCTGCTGCTGGAGGCGACGGCCATCGTTCTGCCTTTTGAGCCTCTTGAATTCATCAAAGGCTGAAGCGGAGGTCTGGAAGAGGAGTAGGGCCATGGCACGCGCGGTGGCGGCTTTGGGGACGAGGACGGCGTGACAGCGCAGCACCACGGCTTTGTTCTTCACCTGGTGCCGGTAAACCCACGCAAAGACCTTCGGGTGCCGGCGGTCGGCTGTGCAATAGGTGATGCGGTGCAGCAGGTATGCGTGGCCCGACCTCCGGGCACCCTTCTCACCCGGTGCCATGCGGATGCCGTGCGGCCCTAAGGTCAGCTTCATTTTGGCCCCACCGGCGCCCGCGTCGCTTTTGGCCCATATTTTCCCCACCGCCTCCTCGGTGCATCCCTCTCCTTTGGCGTGCAGCGTGACTGCATTACCCAGGTAGCGCACGGTGTAGGTGGGATCCTCCTTGTTCAGCTCCACTTTCTGCCGACGGCCTCCAAACACAGCACCCAACCTCTCCAAAGGGCATTCGGGCAACAAATCGGGGCAGGAGCGCAGGAAGCCGGCCAGCAACGAGGCATAGCCCAACCCTGGCCCCAAGCTTTTCCCTTTGCACTTACGTTCGTTTTCCACCAGCACGAACTTGCTGCGGCGCCAGGGCAGCATCACCTCGCTGCCGTATCCCGATCCCGACCCAAGGGTCTGTCCCCGTATCCCGTTCCCAAGGGCCGGTCACCAGCGGGATGCTCTGGGTGAGGATGCAATGATGCTGCTGCTGCGGAACGGAGCTCTGCTCCACCTCCCCGGGCGTGCAGGCAGCCGCCGCGCGCAGCCCAAAGCGTGGAGAGGAGGGAGAATGCATCGGCGCACACGGAGAGATGCTGCTGCGCTGCTGCTGCCGGCGGGAGATGAGCTGCTCCGCTACGGGGAGAAAGCGCAGCCCCTGCAGAGTGCAGAGCCCAAAGAGCAGCCAGCGGTGCTCCCTGCTGATAATGATTTTGGGGAGATCCCTTTGAGTTTTGGGGTGATTCCCCCTTTGGGTTTGGGGAGATCCCTTTGGTTTTTGGGGTGGTTCTCCCTTTGATTTTGGGGAGATCCCCTTTGGGTTTTGGGGCACAGTCCCCTTTGATTTTGGGGAGATCCCTTTGGTTTTTGGGGTGGTTCTCCCTTTGATTTTCGGGAGATCCCTTTGAGTTTTGGGGTGGTTCTCCCTTTGATTTTGGGGAGATCCCTTTGGGTTTGGGAGTGGTTCTCCCTTTGATTTTGGGGAGATCCCCTTGAGTTTTGGGGTGCAGTCCCCTTTGATTTTGGGGAGATCCTTTGGTTTTTGTAGTGGTTCCCCCTTTGATTCTGGGGAGATCCCTTTGGGTTTTGGGGTGCTGCCCCTTTGGGTTTGGGGAGATCCCTTTGGTTTTTGTAGTAGTTCCCTCTTTGGGTTTGGGGTGATCCCTTTGGGTTTTGGGATGGTTCTCCCTTTGATTTTGGGGAGATCCCTTTGGGTTTGGGAGTGCAACCCCCTTTGGGTTTGGGGAGATCCCTTTGGGTTTTGTAGTAGTTCCCCCTTTGATTTTGAGGGGATCCGTTTGGGTTTTGGAGTGATTCTCCCTTTGATTTTGGGGAGAACCCTTTGGGTTTTTGGGGTGCAGCCCCCTTCAGGTTTGGGGAGATCCCTTTGAGTTTTGGGGTGGTTCTCCCTTTGATTTTGGGGAGATCCCTTTGGGTTTTGGAGTTGTGCCCCCTTTGGGTTTGGGGTGATCCTTCTGTTTCTTTTTTCAGATGGTTCTCCCTTTGATTTTGGGGCAATTCCTTTGGTTTTTGGGGTACTGCTCCCTTTGGGTTTTGCTTGATCCCTTTGGTTTTTGGGCAGTCCCTTTGGATGTTGAGGTGTTACTCCCTTTGGGCTTGGAGCAATTCCTTTGGATTTTGGGGTGTTGCCCCTTTGAGTTTTGCTTGATCCCTTTGTTTTTTGGGGTGTTACTCCCTTCGGGTTTCAAGCTATTCCTTTGGGGTTTTGGGGTGGAGTCCACTGTGAGTTTGGGGCAATCCTTTTTGGTTTGGAGTGATCCATCTCGTTGTTGGGGTATTACTCCCTTTGGGTTTTGAGCTATTGCTTTATGTTTTGGGGTTGTGCCCCATTTGGCTTTTGGGCAACCCCTCTGGGTGTTTGGTGGTTCTCCTCTGCTTTTTGAACAATCTCTTTATTTTTGGGGTGGTTCCTCCTTTGGGTTTTGGGGTGGTGCCTCCTTTGGGTTTTGGTTGGTCCCTTTGGGTTTTGGGGTGTTACTCTCTTTGGGATTTGGATGATTCCTTTGCAGTCTAGGGTGGTGCTCCCTTTGGGTTTTGGGTGATCCCTTTGGTTTTTGGGGTAGTTCCCCTTCTGATTTTGAGGCAATCCCTTTGGGTTTTTGGGTGGATCCCTCGTTGATTTTGGAGTGATTCCTTCGGGTTTTGAGGTGCTGTCCCCTGTAGGTTCTGGTGTGATATTTCCTTTGGGTTTTTGGGCGATTCCTTAGATTTTTGGGATGGTGCCTCCTTAATGTTTAGGGCGATCCCTTTGGGTTTTGGGGTGGTTTACCCTACATGTTTAGGGCGATCCCTTTGGGTTTTGGGGTGGTTCCCCCTTTGTGGTTTGGGTGATCCCTTTATTTTTTCTTGTGTTGCACCCTTTAGGTTTTCAGGTGGTCCTCCCTTTGCTTTCCATGTGATCCCTTTGCCTTTTGGGGTAGCACCTCCTTTGAGTTCTGCAAATAGCACAGGGTTGCGGGTGATTTTGGCTATAAAAAATCTTTTTTCCCATTGCCATCATTAGGTTTCAGAGTGAACAAGGAACTAGGAAGGCGATTGTCCTATTATTCCCACGTATGGGGATATCAGGGATGGGAAGTGGTGCTCAGCCACACAGGGGAGACATGACCACCCCCTAGGATGGTGCAGAACAGTCCTTATCTGTGCTCAGCAATAGGATTGTGCAGCAGCAGGGGAAGGCAGCGTCAGGGAGACTTCCCATCCGCTTCCCCTGCTGCGTGTTGGCTGTCAGTGAGAAACTAAGGGGGGTGAGGGGGGAAATGTGCTATTTCTTGTTTGCGACCCAATGGTTTTCTTCCCTTTGACCTCTCCGTGGCTCCCCCCAGGATGTTCCCGGCACCAAATTCCTGCTGGGGAGGAAGGAAAACAAGGCGGTGTGAGAAAACACCCCAGCTTAGCACACACAAAAAAAGCAAAGCACATAGAAAAACTGCTAAAAAAATTAAAATACATATATATAAAATGAGAAAGCAGGCTCAGAGAGAGCTCAATCTCCACCCTGATCCCAATACCTCGAGGTTGGGGATGATGCCCGGTGCACGCATGGGGCGTTATCCCGACGGGGCGTTGCGTTCGGGGAAATATTTAACCACGTCGGCGTCATCGTGTGGGGCAGGCAGTGCAGGCATGGAGGGCAGTGAGTGCCTACAGCTGCTGCTTCGCCGCTGCCGTGAGGCCAAAGATTGTGCTTACTGCCCCTACAGCCGCTTCCCCGTGGGCGCCGCGCTGCTCACCGCCGGCGGAGAGATCTTCTCTGGTGAGACGTCACCTTGGGGTTATGGGATGGTGGCCCATTTGGGTTCTGGGGGATTGCTTTGGGTTCTGGGATGGTGCCCACCGTGGGTTTCTGGGGTGCTGACTGTTTTGGGTTTGGCTTGAGCCCTGTAGGTTTTGGGGTGGTGGAGACTTTGGGTGATCTCCTGAGGTTTCAGGGTGTTGGTCCCTTTGGGTTTGGAGTGATTCCCTTGGGGTTTAGGGTGGCATTCGCTTTGGGTTTTTAGCAATCTCTTTGTGGTTTTTTTGGGGGTGTAGTGCCTCCTTTGGGCTTTGGGGTGGTTCCCCCTGTGGGTTTTGAGAAATCCTGTTGGTTTTTGAGGTGGTTCCCCCTATGATTTTGGGGCAAACCCTTTGGGTTTTTGGGTGGTTTTCCCCTTGGGTTTTGGTGGTCCCCCCTGTGATTTTGGGGCAATGCCTTTGGGTTTTTGAGTGGTTCTACCTTTGGGTTTTGGGCAATCCCTTTTGTTTTTGGAGTGTTGCACCTTTAGGTTTTGAGGTGGTTCCCTCTTTTCTTTTTGGGGTGGTCCCCCCTTTGATTTTGGACTGATCTGTTTGGGTGATGGTGCTCCCTTTGGGTTTTGGGTGATTCCTTTGGTTTTTGGAGTGTTTCACCCTTTAGGTTTTGAGGTAGTTCCCCCTTTTCTTTTTGGGTGATCCCTTTACTGTTTGGGTGTTCCCTTTGCTTTTTGGGGCGGTGTCCTCTTTGACTTTTGGGCAGTCCCTTTGCTTCTTGTCATGCTTCCCTCTTTGCTTTTTGGGCGATCCCTTTCCTTTTTGGAGTGGTTCCTTTTTTTGCTTTTGAGGTGGTTCCCCCTTTGATTTTGGGGAAATCCCTTTGATTTTTGTAGTGTTACCCCCTCTGATTTTGGGGTGATCTCTTTCCTTTTTGGAGTGGTGTTCCCTTTAGGTTTTGAGGTCTTCCAGGTGGGTGCCACAACCCTTCCCCATGCTCCCCTACCAGCTGTAGTCACTGGAAGAGCCAAGAGTAGGAAAATATGGGAAATAAATCATGGAAAGGAGACGTGCATTGGTCAGAGCCCAGGATGGGCTACGTTTGAAGGGGTGTCACCGAGTGAGGGGTGGTGAGTGGTGCTGGTGCTTCCCCATAGGGTGCAACGTGGAGAATGCCTGCTACAGCCTTGGGGTGTGCGCTGAGCGCACCGCCATCCAGAAAGCCATCTCCGAGGGGCACACAAGGTTCAGGGCCATGGCCATTGCCAGGTGAGGCCCAATGGCATCGTGTCACTCTTTGGGGTTTAGGGTGATGCCTCCTTTGGGTTTTGGGTGGTTCCTTTGGGTTTTTGGCGTAGTGCTTCCTTTTAGGGTGGTGCCTTTTTTGGGTTTTGGCTGATCGCTTTGTTTTATGGGGTGGTTCTCCCTTTGATTTTCGGGGCAGTCCCATTGGGTTTTGGGGAACCCCTTTGGGTTTTGGAGTGTTACTCCCTTTGGATCTTTGGCAATTCCTTTGGGCTTTGGGGAGGTACCCCCTTTGGGTTTTGGGTGATCCCTTTGTTTTTTTGGGATGGTTACCCCTTTAATTCTGGGGTGATTCGCCATTTGACTTTGGGGCAGTCCCTTTGGGTTTTGTGGTGGTGCCCCTTTGTGTTTTGGGTGATACCCTTAGGTTTTGGGAAATCCCTTTGGGTTTTGGTGTGTTGCTCCCTTTAGGTTTTTGGCAATTCCTTTGGGCTTTGGGGAGGTGCCCTATTTATTTTTTGGGTGATCTCATTGGGTTTTGGGTGATCCCTTGCTTTTCCAGATTGGTTCCGCCTTTGATTTTGGGACGATCCCTTTGGGTTTGGGGGAATCTCTTTGGGTTTCGAGGTATTTACTCCCTTTGGGTTTTGGGGTGGAGTGGGACTGAGCCTGGTGTGGTTCTCTTTTTGGCAGCGACATGGAGGACTTCATCACACCTTGCGGAGCCTGCAGACAGGTGATGAGAGAGGTGAGTGGGGTCCCTGCCATGCTGAGGGCTGCAGGCTGCCATGAGGAGCTGTAGGGCCACAAGGAGCTGCAGGCTATCATGGGGCCTCCCCTCCACCTCCTCTGCTCTAGGCTGAACATACTAAGGGAGCCCAGCAGTTGCTGGTGTGGCTGAGGGTGCTGCAGCCAGCTGGGGAAGAAGCATGGATTCCCCTTTGAGCCTCTCTCCCCCTCTCCTCCTGCAGTTTGGCACAGACTGGGACCTCTACCTGACCAAACCCGATGGCACCTACATTGTGAAGACACTACAGGAGCTCCTGCCACTCTCCTTTGGCCCTGAGGACCTGCAGAAGGCATGAACTGCACACCTGCATTTCTCATTCGGCGCTGGGGGTGATGGATTATTCCCCCAACTTTCCCTTTATTGCACGTGGCTCCACGGGGACAATGCCACGTGAAAGGGTTTGCTGCATGGATGTTGCTTGGATCCAAGGCTGCAAAACTGGGGACAAAAAGCAATTTCAGCTCAAAGTCCCCAACATTATCCACCAGCCATTTGTGCACGGGCAGCTCGGTGTTCAGTGGGCTGTCACTGTGATGCCACTGCTCCTTTTTGCCTATTTTTTTTTTTTTTTTTTTTTTTTTGCTTGCTTCTGTGAGGACAAAGAGGAATTCTGGGGGTGTTCACTGATTGTCCTGGCAATTAAATTATGCGTAATAGAGAAAAAAAAAAAAAAGATGTGTTACTTTAATGAGCCAGGCTGTGCACCAATGCCCCATGCCCTGTGTACCATGCCCTGTGCCCTGCAGTGTGCTCTGTGCTGGGTGCACCATGCCCTGTGCACCACATGCTGTGCTCAGTGCACCGTGTGCTCTTTGGCCATGCACCAATGCACTGTGCACCAGTGCAGTGTGCGTGATCACTGTGCTCTGTGTATCAGTGCACCGTGCACCAATGCACCGTGCACCAATGCATCCAGCTCTGTGCACCCATGCACCGTGCAGCGTGCCAAATGCACCAGCACCTTGCACTGTGTGCTGCACTCAGTGCACCAAAGCACAATATGCTGTGCACATGCTCTTTGCATTGACTCTGCACCATGCACAGTGCTCTTTACATCACAACACCACGCACTGTGCAATGCACGTTGTGCACCAAAGCACCATGCTCTGCTCAGTGCTCTGTGCACCAACACACCGTGCTCCGTGCACTAAAGCCCCATGCACTGTGCACAGGGCTCCGTGCACCATTACACTGTGCTCTGTGCACCAATCCAGCATGCACCGTGCAGCGTCCCATGCACCAACAGCAATGCACCCTGACCCGCCGCACTGCGCATGCGCCCTGTGCATCGCCTCCCTCCGCACTGCGCATGCTCCTTGTGCACCTCAGCACTGCGCATGCGCCCTGTGCACCGCCCCCCGCACTACGCATGCGCCCCACCCTGAACATGCGCAGCGTGCACTTTAGACCCTTCGCAGTGCGCATGCGCACTGTGCGCCGCCTCTCCTCACTGCGCATGCGTCGTGCACCACCTGACTCACGGCGCATGCGCACTGCGCACCGCGCCCCTTCCCCACAGCCCCGCCCCTCCCGCCGCCGCCCGGTT
>JAOWBP010004584.1:4245450-4262205 GCA_028571105.1 Tragopan temminckii
CAGGCCTCAGTAACACTGCTCAACTATCTCACAAGGAAATTGGGTTTAAAAGGCCTCAAGAAGCCCAGGCCCTTCAGTAGGGGGTCTCTGCACCACCCTAAGCCCCCAGAGAAGGGCTCACCTGTGCTACAACCCACCTGTGGGTACTTGTTCCCAGGTTCAACACGGCTGAGCATGGCGAGGACGAAGGCGGCTGTCTTGCCAGTACCAGACTGAGACTGTGCAATCAGGTTCTGCGGGCTGCTGCGACACACAGCGGGGTTCAACATCAGCGTCAGCTCAGGAAAACGAACCACCCCACAACGCTGGGGGAGAGCAGGTGCAGGCTGAGCCGTTCCCACAGCTCTGAGATGTGTCACTGCTCTGTCTTTTCCCCACAGCCCCAGCGCTGTCCTCCCCTCTCTGAAAGGAGAATCTTTCAGACCCTTCCTACACTGTGAGGAAGCAGAAAGGCACGTGTACGTACGGTTCAGCAAGCATCATGGGCAGGGCGTTCTCCTGTATCTTTGATGGTCTGTTGAAGCCCATGGCATAGACTCCTTGCAGGAGCTGTGGTTTCCTGGAAACAGAGGGGTCCTCTCTTAAGCTTTGCCTTGGAATATCCTAGAGGCAAGCAGCTACACCATCCCAAAGGGCAAGAAAAACCTTGCAGTCAGACCTCGACATCTGCATCCCTGCTGGGATTGCACTGCTGCATGACCACCATCAGTGGCAGGAAGCTGCAGGCAGCAGCGCAGTGCTCTTCGGAACAGAAGCTTTACCAAAAAAACAACCCTCAATTTACCAAGCCAACCTGCACGCCTGCCTTTCAACATGGAAAACCTTGTATCACAGCTCCAGAGGCTGCTGCTGTGCTTCTTGCATGTTCTAAAGCAGCTTTCCAGACAATCCTGCCATCCTGGAATAGAGGCCACTAATCTTGTCCACTAATCCAACCTGAAACTCAGGCCATGGTAGCAGTGAGCTTCCAGCTGTAAGCAGTGCTCTACTCAAAGCAGGTTGCACTTGTTCTGCCCACCACTTTCCACTGCTCAGCACAACACAGTGCTTGAAAAGACGGTATCACTTTCAGAGGACGGCTGGAACAAAAGCCCTTTGAGAGGTAACCTTGCACTGCTCAAGGACGCACCAAGCCCAGCTCTGACACAGTTGCTAAGGCTGCACCAAGTCACAACACAGGGCTCACTTAGCCCAGCTGCCTCATCCCTAACTCCCCCAGACTGTTTGCCTTCTGAAAGCCAGGAGTTAGCCTGACAGGCGCTATAGGAGCTCAGCCTTTTGGGATACATCCAGCCACTGAGGTTAAGGAAGCAGAACAACACCCGTGTGAAGTCACAGCAGGTCTGGTTTCCCTTGCAACAAAGCACCAAAGCTGAGATCACCCATATAATCAACAACAGCCCCACACGACCACCTCCTGGTACATGAATCTATCACACACAGCTCACGTCGGCACTTACAGGTGCAGCTCCTCGAAGGACTTGACGGAGTAGAGCGGTGAGTTGGGGTCCCGCTGCAGCACCTCCACCTGGTTGGTGGTGTCCACCAGGTTGCTGCGGATCAGCTTGTTCAGCAGGGACTGGGCAGCTCGGTCCTCTGCCAAAAGGGAGGTGGAAAAGCCATCGCAGGTGTTGCTTCTGGTTTGATGCTGCGCTAGCCAAGGAAGGAAAAACCCAAATTCCCCCCGCAGACAGCCCAGATTTCTTGAACGCCAGGACATCCCACGGGTTCACACTTCACATTAAGCCTCACAAAGTGAAGCTGGCAGAGTTTTAAGGCTGAATGGAGACCTCAGGGCTGAACTCATTTAAGTTCCTACAGCTCAGCATCTAGCAGGGAAGCAAGGCTGAATGCCCCGCTGTCTGTTGACATGGGGACAGGTGGCTTTTAGGGCTTCCCTGTTTTCCATACCATCATTAATGTTGGGAACAGTCCCACTGACAGCCCAATGAGGAAAGAAAAACACGAGGAAACGGCACTTGGGAGGGTTCCAGGGCCAAAACACTGCACGGCGTGAGGATGAATGGCAGCAGAATGACACCTGAACGGCCACACGCGGGGTTTTCCCGATAGATCCCGAAGGATCCGGCGACTCTGAGCGCGCACCCACCTTTCTCCTCATCTTCCGTCCTCTCCACGTTGTCGTCCGCCTTCAGCACGGCACCTGAGGGGAGCAGGGAGGGGGGAGGAGGGCGAGCTTTAGGCTTGAGAACCTCAGGGAGCGCCCAGCCCGCCTTCCCCCCATCGCTCACCATTGGCGTCGGGCTTGGCCTTCTCCTCCTTCAGCTGCAGAGTGCTCAGCTGCAATAAGGACACGCGGTGAGCCCGGCCGCGGGGCAGGGAGGGGGGTAAGGGAGGGTGTGTGTGCGTATACGTGTGTGTGTAGGAAGGGGGAAAGCCTCACCGACTCCGCCGCCGCCTCCTGCTCGTCCACGGCCAGGGCCCACGAGTCGGTGGCCATGGCCGGGCCGGGCCGCGCCGCCAGCACCGCAATGGCGCCGGGCGCGGGAAGGGCGCATGCGCGGTGTTGTTCCGCTTCCGGTTGGGGGCGGCGATACCGGCACTATAGTTCCGGGGGAGAAAAGTTCCGCCCCGCGCCCGTGGTGGGGGGGGAGTTAGGAGGGAGCACCGGGACGGGGTTGGGGTCAGGTCGTGCTTCTGCCCTACCCCACGGGTTTGGGGCCCTGTCCTAATGTATTACTGTAGGGTCAGCCGTGTTCAGTGATTCTGCGTTAAGTGGGGTCAGTCCCACGCTGTGCTGTGGGATTGGGGTCAGGCTCTGCACGGTAATGGGGTGAGCCCCGCTCCCAAGGCGTGCAGTGCTGGAGCACCCCGAAAAGCTCGAGAGAACGGAGCGAGGTGGGCTCACGCAGCTTTGGGATGGTTGGTTTCGTGCTGCGGTTGCTGAGCTGCTGCAGAAGGGAGGGCTTCCCCCATGAGCGTGTCCCTGTGTGAGCTGGGGCTCAGGGCACAGCTGTGACATTTGCAATTTCCATCCTCGAAATGGAGACGCAGAGAGGGAGAACGTGGCCGTGGAAGCGGCCGGAACACGGAGGAGCCGCGCGCCCCATCCCGCTCCACGTGTCCTATTGGGACAGCAGCACTTGTAGGGCAGCCCCATCGGGACCCTTCAGCGGGGCAGGGCGCCGCCGTGGCACCCCGCGGACCCTTCTTGTCCCTGCGGGCCCCGCACCGTGCCCCCAGGGCCGGAGAGGGGCCGCGGGAGGCGGAGGCGAAGGCAGCGGTGCGGGAGCATCATCGTCATGGTTACCTCCGCACGGCTCCGCTCTGCCACGGGCTCCCGGACCTGCGTCCGTCCGCCTGCGTGTGTCCGTGCCTGGGTCACCCCGCTCCCTCCTCCCCTGCTCTCTCCCTCCTCGTCTCCGTCTCCCCGTGCCTTCCAGAGGCAGAGCGGCGTGATTCCTTTCCCGAGCTGCAGGAGAAGGGGAGAAGTTGCTCGCCCCACCCCGGCCCACCTTCCTCCTCCTCACAGGCAAGGTAAGGAGCAGCGGCACGCCGGCTGCGTGTGCGGGCTTTGCCAGGCTGGGCGGCATCGCTGCGGCTCCCCGAGGTGCTGCGTGAGCCCCGACACCGCATCGGCGCAACAGGCGGCCGGCCGGCCGTGCGCGCACATCCCTGCAAAGCGCGGCCGGCTGCGAGGCTGTAAGCGGGCTGCGAGCCGCTGGATGTCAGTGTTGATTGATGCAAACGAAGCCGGAGGAATATTTTGAACCCTTTGCACAACAGCCGTCTTCCAAGTAGGGGGGGTTATCCCGGCGCTGTGTGGGGCCCTGCGGTGTCACCGCTGTGCGCTGCGGCTGAGCTTGGCCGGACGAGGGGTGACTTCCATCCGAGCCCACGCGGATGGGATTACGGCGCTGCTGATGCGGCTCTGATCCGGCCCGCTGGGGCCGGGCCAGCGGCTGTGAGGCTGCAGCAACCCGCGGCGGTGATAGCTGGGAGCTGTGGCCCCGCCGGCAGGGCTTTGAGCCCAAGCGTGGGACTTGGAGCTTGTGCCAACCTCCTCGGGAGCATGGGGACACTGCTGCTGTCCCCCCGCTGGGGCTTGAATTCACCTCCAGGGCTCCTCAGAAATGAATTCCCCGCTCCTCGCTTCCCCTGCTCGTTCCTCCCTTTCTTCCCTAAGGCAAAGCACTCCCTCTCCTTCCTCCCCCATCTGCTGCTTAATTACTTCCTAATATCCCGATGCCCTCTGCCACCTCTCTGCGGTGCAGCCTGCCCTGCGGTGCAGCCAGCCCTCTGTTAGCTCGCCCCGAGCCCCCTGTGCGTCAGCTGGCTGGAAATGACGCTGCGTCTCCCGCAGCGCTGTGCCCGTGCTGGAAGGGGAGGAAGCACACTGGGGATGGGAGCACGGAGCAGAACCTCCAGAGGAAGGGTTTCGGCGCTTGGCAGAAGCTTTACGGCTGAGCTTTGCTGAGCCAGAGATGAGTCATGGTGTGGAGAGGGAGGGCAGAGCCTTCCCTGGGGACAGAGACACTGCAGGGTGAAGGGAAGGCTGAAGTTGACCCATTCTGCCCCAACTCGAGCGGGTGAGATGTGCAGACAGGGATGTGGTGCTCAGGACTCACCTCTCCTTCTGTTCTCAGGGCTGTGAAGGCACAAGGAGGACGCGTGGTGCTCCAGGCTCCTCTCGTGGGTGCTTCCTTCTCAAGCACCGCGTGGTGGTGAAGATGCCAGGGCTGATCAACCAGAGCTCCCATTGCCCGCTGCTGCTCACCGCCTCCGAGGTGACATCCTGTGTCAGTGGATATGCCCTGGGCATGACAGCATCGCTCACCTACTGCAACCTGCAGGCACAGCCCTGCAAAGGCAAGTGAAGCACGTGCTGCCATGGGAGTTGTGTCCCGTGGTTGTAAATGCGAAGTGATGTGGGCCTAAAGGGTACGACTGGAGAAGTGGGAGTTTGGGTATCACAGAATGGCTCTGATCCCACCCAGCCCCTGTGGGGAAACCCGGAGCTGGTGCCCAGAATCATGTCCAAATGGGCTTGGAGATTTGCACGGATGGAGATCCCACCACCTCTGTGTGTCCCTGTGTCCCATCACAGAGCAGAGTGGCAGGGTCAGCTCCTCGACCTGCTGGCAGTGCCTGATGCAACCAAGAACACCTTGCTGGCTCGTGGTCACCTCGGTGTCCATTGGGTCCTGCCTTGCCATGCATTTTCCAGCTGCATCCCCCAGCGCATCCTGTGCTTGTTCCTCCCCAGTGCAGCACTTGGCTCTTCTTGTTCATGAATCAGAAGCACAGAATGGTTGGGTTGGCAGGGATCTTTAAACCCACACAGTTCCAACCCCCCAGTGCCCCCACCAGATCACGCTGCCCAGGGCCCCACCCAGCCTGGTCTTGAGCTCCTCCAGAGAATCCAATGCTGATGGGTTCTGGATGAGGGCTTGGTGTTGCTAAAACCCTCCTGGCTGGCAGGGCTCTTCATCTTCCCCCTGGATGAAGGCACCACCGTCGTGGGATTTGAGGCAGTGATCTGCCAGCGTGCTGTGACCGTGCAGATAAAGGACAAAGCCAAGATTGACGACGTGTATTTGGACAGCATCAGCCTCCCTGATGGAGGAGCTCCCAACGGGGGTGGTGAGAGAGTTTGGAGCCTTTTGGGGAACACAGGGAGCCAATGGGAAGGGGAGGTGGTAGGGAGTGGGTGGCTGTCATGTGTCAAGGGGACTCATGTCCATATGGCATCTGCCAAAATGGTAATGCAGAGGGCTGTGGTTTGGGTTCCCTAGAGAGGAGGGCTGGCGTGGGCATTTGGTCCAGGGTTGGAGTGGCTTTGGAAGGCCTAGGGAATGGCATTTTTTTGTGGTTGTGACACCCTAATATGGCTGTCTGTCTCTGCAGGAAGGATTGTGATGGATGAGGACTTGGAGAGGATTGCTTTTGTGGCCAACCTGGGCACGATTCCTCCCCTGGAAAGCGTCTCCATCTTCATCAGCACCTCCTCTGAGCTGCAGACGCTGCCCAGCGGGGCCGTGAGGGTTCTCCTGCCAGCTGTGTGTGTCCCCAGGGTCCCTCAGCCCAGCCTGGAGAACGCCAGCAGCCTTTCCAGCCACCTGCTGAGAACGTATGGAACGACGGGATGGGTTCTGGGTGGGACTGGTGCAGGGAGACAGCACTCAGGCATTCATTGGGGTTCACCTCACTGGCAGGGACAAGCAGTGCTGTGCATCAGGGAGCCCAGAGCTCGGGAGCAGTTTCTGTCTGGCCCAGCTGCTGCAGAGCGAGGCCACCAACCCCTCTGAGTACGAGTTCAGCTTCCACCTGGAGATCCGGGGGCCATGCTTGCTGGCAGGTATGGGGCTGTCCACACTCATCACCCTCCTTTCCTTCCCCTGCGTGGGGTCCTATGGCCCTCCCTAACCACCCCTTGGTCCCTCCATGCAGGCGTTGAGAGCCCCACGCATGAGATCCGAGCAGATGCCGACCCCTCCGCTCGCTCAGCGAAGAGCATCGTCATCACGTTGGCCAACAGGCACACCTTTGACCGACCCGTGGAGATCCTCATCCACCCAAGTGGTACGTGGGCTCTGCCCCTGTTTTGGACACACTGCCGGGGGTCAGACTTCTACAAGATAACCCCAGACCCCCTCAAAAGCCATCGCAACCATGGGTGCATGCAGCTCTTCCAAACCTGGAGCTGAGCTAAGGCGGTTCTCCTGCATTTCTAGAGCCCCACATGCCTCACATCTTAATGGAAGAAGGTGATATGACGCCTGCAGAGTACGAACAGCACTTGAAGGGGAAGAATGATTTCATTAAAGGCACGAAAAAGGACCCCAGTGCTGAGAAAAAGGTGAGAGGCGCCGAGGCTTTCCTTCAGCTGGGTGAGTTTGTGGTTGCCTGCTCGCAGTGCTTGTCCGTAACTGCAGCATCCTCCCTTGGAGAGGGGTTTATGTGGAGGAGGAGGGGAAAATTCTGCACTGCTTCTGATGAACCGGGTGTGGAAGAAGCTCTGAGATGGGCATTGTGTGTATAATTAGTGCTGTTCTAGCATAGCGTAATTAGGTAGGTACATTATTATAGCATTAACGGTATTATAATTATTGCAGTGACATTGAATAAAGTATTCTTTTAATTGCTCCGTAAATGTTTACCGTTTCTGGATAAGCTGTCAGAGAGATGGAAGCGATTTGGCTTGGAATAACGAGCTCAGCTGAAGACAAGGTAGTAAAAACTTCTCTTTGTTCCGCTGACGAGCAAATAGAAAAACCTCAGCTCTGGGATTTGTGGCTCAGCAGCCCCAGCTGAGTGACAGCTCAGTGCTCCCTGCCTGCCACACAGCAGGCGGAGAGGGGGGGACTGCTGGGATCTGTCTGTCCCGCGGTGGGCTCTGCACGCAGGACCCCCAAGTGCTTACAGCCCTGAAGCAGGGGCTGTCTGGGCACACCTGATGATGCTCCATCGTTGCTCCCCATGCTGCTGGTGCTCCTCGTTTCGCTGCAGCTCCTTCTCTTTTCCCTTCCCCTTGCAGCACGGTGATGAGGATGGGCTGCTCGCACGGCAGGCGCTTCCTCTAATTGCGTTCAGCGTGAGGCAGGTGGAACGAAATGAACCTCCCACGCCACGGCTCACATGGCTCCCTAATTATTTCTGTCTTTAGCATGTCAAGTTATCACGGAGAGGATCATTCCAGAACCGTTTCCCTGCGGGAAAGCCACCTCTGTGCCCCAGGAGGGCAGAAACTGCACAGAGGATGAGAAACAGAGCAAAAAGCCCTGGTGAGGTGCACGCCTTGGATAAAGCCCTCAACAACTGGGGCAGATTTCTGCTGCTCAGAATCACAGCATCATTAGGGTTGGAAAAGACCACTAATCTAACTAGGTTAGATGTTAGGAAGGTATTTTTCACCCAGAGGGTGGTGATGCACTGGAGCAGGCTGCCCAAGGAGGCTGTGGATGCCCCATCCCTGGAGGCATTCAGGGCCAGGCTGGATGTGGCTCTGGGCAGCCTGGTCTGCTGGTTGGTGACCCCGCAGGTGCATAGCAGGGGGTTGGAACTGGATGAGCATTGTGGTCCTTTTCAACCCAGGCCATTCTATGATCTGCGAACCCATGCCCATAAACCACATCCCCAGGTGCTGCAGAGTGGATCCCGAGTCCCAGCAAGCAGCCCAGGGAGCCTGGGAAAACCCAGCAGCCAATTATTTCCCTCAATATGAAAAAAAGAGGCAGAAAAATCACTCTCCTGGATTTTTACACCCTCTCCTTCTTCTCTGCAGATGGAAATCATCCGGAAGCGCCTGCACAAGGACATCCCCCATCACCCTGTCCTCATGCTGAACTTCTGCCCCGAGCTCAGCACGGCCCCGGCAGACCTGCAGAAAGCTGCTGGAGAATTCATCTTCCTGGTGGACTGCAGTGGCAGCAGCACGAGCATCGGCTGTGCCAAGGTTTGTGCTGCTGGACCCCTCTCTGTGGTTCTATGATCCTCCAGCTCTCTGTGCCCGGGGCCTTGAGGCATCCAGAGACCAATTGTAGGGCTAAGAACAGGCTGTGCCTTTGCAGACACCTCCATAATTCCTTTTTCAAACACAAACGAGGGCCTGTGGTCTGGTGTGGGGTTAAGAGCAGCGTGCTGGGAGCTCTGGGTGATGGGAAGGCCTCGTAGGGATGTTTTGAGGTTCCCACGGAGCTGTCAGGTCCCCTTGCTGTCACCCCTTTTGGTTTGTCCAGGCTGTAGGACAACCCCTCATTCATCCTTCCTGGGACCTGGCTCTGCTTCGTGCTGCTGCCCGTGGGATCTGGAGAGGTTCCTGAGCCCACTGGGGACCTGGTGAAGGGGAAAGCACTGTGGGAACTTTAATTATCGTTAGCACTGCCTGACTCGTTGGAGGCAGGCTGGTGTCTGCTGGCTGCCAGCTGACGGGTGTTGGTGAGAAGCTGCAGTCTCTGGCAGAAGCTCTGCATGGAGTTTCTCTTGGTTTTTGGGGCCATCTGAGCCCCAAGTGGACGTTCATCCTCCTGAGCAGGGCATGGATCCACACTGCCCTAAGCGTATTCCTTGCAGAGTGAGAGGGAACTGCAGAGTCCCTCGGGGCTTTGACTGCATTTGGGTGCTGTGCTGAGCACGCAGAGGCTCCATGATGTGCTCACACCCTTCCCTAACCCAACCAGGTTTGGGTGCAAACACCCGGAGCCACAGCATCCCTGCTCCGACAGCAGCTCTGCCTGCAGGCAGGGAGCATTCCGAGCCCATCTCCTTCCCAACCTCCTCCTGTTTCCATGGGAACTGGCTGAGGACATCCACCTCCAGCGATGAGGAGCGTGCTGTCACCCTGAGGGATGGCACTGAGCCCCAGGAAGGCCGCAGGTCCCCCCCCTTTTCCTTTGCTGCAAAGCATCCACTCTAGGTTCTTTGACTTGGGCTGGGTTTGGGCAGGAGGTCTCTAACCTGACCCCGGAGGTGGGAAGTTCAAGGCTTTCTGCATCTGATCCCTTCCAGCAGGGAGAAGGGACAGTGCTTGCGTCAGCACTGCTCGAGCTGGCAAAATAACTGGGAATTGACTTCTCTGGAGGCAAACATCTCTTCTTATTGAGCTGCCGTATTGATAGAGAGTGCAATGGGATCAGGATCAATATTTACTGCAAGAAGCAATAAATCCTTCTGCTTGATGAAACAGAAGGCAGGCTTTGGGAGCTCGCTTCGGGAAGCGCTGTAACAGAAATATTTGGAAATCTGGGTGATTTTTTATGCTTTTTTTTTTTTTTTAATTTATTTAATCTTTGTAATGGGTTCCAAGGCGCGATGTCAGATCTGCAGGAGCCAGCACCCCCAGAGCCTGCTGGGAGCAGCAATATAAATACATCCCCGTAGGTTTGAGATAACAGCTCGGTGTGAAGCTGCTAAAGGGCAGCCCCATTCGTGGACCACGCAGCGTTCTGCCCATGCCCTGCCCTGGGATGAAGCCAGGAGGTGGCTGGTGTGACCTTGGCAGCTCCTCTCCCAGGGCTGGCTCTGGGCTTTCTGCTGCCCTAGGCAGAAGTCTGCCTTTATCAGAGCGCACACAGCTCTGCCAGCTCTCTGCTCCCCCTCCTGCAGCACTGCTTGCTGGTGGAGTTGACCACGGTGGCCGTCCCAGCAGCTCCAAGCTCTGTCCCCTTATGTAAGAGACCAGGAGCAGGCGAGTTAGATAACCACTGCTGGTAATGACAAGTTCTGGAAGCAGCCTCTCCTTGCTATTTTAATTGTGCCAGCTATAAGGGAGTTGGGGCTGGGGGAGGCTTCTCCTTTTGTGCGACTCGAAGCTGTTTGTTTATTTCTGCCAGTTCGGGCACTGCAGTGCATTATGTGTCGCACGGCTCCGCTTCACACTCTGCTTCTCACCCCCATCTCCATGCTGCAGTGCTGTGGGGTGAGCACAGAATTCACCATTTTGGAGCAACAGAGGTTTTGTTCTTTGGAAGCACCCCATTGTCCTCGCTGCGTCGGGACCCAAAAAAAAAATTAGGGAACTTGCAAGAGAGCAGCAATGTGCAGAGATTTCTCAGCATGGGAAATCATGTGAAAGAAACTGATTTAGAATCATTAAGGTTGGAGAAGACCTCCAAGATCTCCAAGTCCAACCCCAACCCATCCCACCGTGCCCACTGACCGCATCCCTCAGTGCCACATCTTCCTTGAGCACCGCCGTGGGAGGAGCTGTGGTGCCCCATCCCTGGGGATGCTCAGGGCTGGGTTGGGTGAGGTTTGGGCAACCTGATCTCATGGGTGGCAACCACCCCGTGGCATTGGGTTGGAACTGGGTGGGCTTTAAGATCCCATCCAACTCAGCTGTTCCATGAAGCCAAAGTAGACAGGAGAGGCACGGCGTGCTGACCCACTGCTTCCTTCCATCAGGATGCTCTGTTGGTGGCCCTCAAGAGCTTGATGCCAGCGTGCCTCTTCAACATCATCGCCTTCAGCTCCACCTTCAAGATCCTTTTCCCAGCCAGCAGGACGTACTGCGAGGTGAGTGCTGGGTGGATGGGATGGGAGCTGGGGGTCAGATGGGCGATCCCACACTCCTCCCACAGGAAAGCCTGGCCGTGGCCTGTGAGAGCATCAGGAGGATGCACGCTGACCCAGGGAGCCCCAACATCTTGTCTCCTCTCAAGTGGATTGTCCGGCAGCCCATCCGCAGGGGCCACCCCCGCCTGCTCTTCCTGCTGTCTCACGGGGCCGTGGGCAACACAGGGATGGTGCTGGAGCTGCTCCGGAACCAAGCCTGCTCCACCAGGTATGGGGCACAGAGCTGGGGGGGCTGCAGCTCACAGCCGAGCCCGTGTCAGGAACACAGAACCTCAAAGGGTTTGGAACAGATCCCAGAAGTTCAGATGCTTTTCTAACAATCAAGCACAGGAGAATTGGGCTGACAGCTTCACGGGCTCTCTGCTGGTGCTTCCTGCTAGGAGAGATTGACACACCAGCAATCTTCCTTGCTGGTGTTTTTTTTTTTATTTTTTTAAATTTATTTATTTATTTTTATTTTTAAAGCACATCTGGGCTCGGACCCAGCTGCTTCCAGGATGGGAATTGAATTTGCTGAAAAAGAGCAATGGGATAAGCAGGAAATGAATGCGGCGAGCTCCCAGCCCGTTCCCCAACCCTCCTGGTCTGGTTTCTTCTCCATCTCTT
Source organism: Tragopan temminckii (assembly GCA_028571105.1). Taxonomy (NCBI): domain Eukaryota; kingdom Metazoa; phylum Chordata; class Aves; order Galliformes; family Phasianidae; genus Tragopan; species Tragopan temminckii. Next base: position 4,257,091 of record JAOWBP010004584.1, read on the forward strand.
TAAGAGAGATGAAACATTAGTTCCAAACCTGTTAGGTTTGCCAACCACTGAATCAGGCACTAAAAAGCCTTATTCCTCCCCAGTCCAGGGCTGATCAGGGAGGCTGCTCTTTCCTTCCTTTCCTCTATGGAGGGCTGAGTGCTTCTCAGCAGCACAGCACTACCTGTCCCTCTCTCTCGGTGCTGGAATCTGGGCTTTGAGCCCTTAGCTCAAAAGGAGATCAGAACCTCTTTGAGAGGGTGTGAGTCTCTGAAAGATTTGCAGCCATCTGGGGATTAAAACCTCCAGGGGAAAAGCCCCCTGGTGCAGATGCAGATGGCTGCTGGGGGTGTTTTCTCCCTCTGCCTGCCCCTGGTTTGCAGCCCTTGGCTTGCTGAGTTGGGTGACGGCAGCAGTCTCGCCCAGCTGGTTCTTCTTGCCTTGAGAAAATGTTTGTTTTAATTGTGAGCAGAGATAATTACTAGCTCTTTAATGCTATTGACCGCAGGCACTCGGTGCGGAGAGGAGCTGACCTGACAGCCAAGCAGTTGGGGATCCTGCTGGCAAGCCCCGAGTGTTGTTCCTCCATGGAACCTGAGAATCAGAGAGTGGTTTGGGTTGGAAGGGATCTGAAAACCCATCCGATCCCAACCCCATGCTATGGGCAGTGATGCCTTCTAGTGGACCAGGCTGCCCAAAGCCCCATCCAACCTGGCCTTGGGCGGGCAGCTCCCAGTCCCACTCCAGCCACCCGAACAAGGAGCTCCTTTCTCTTCCCTTTGCAGATGCTACAGCTTCGGCATTGGGCCCCACGCCTGCAGGAGGTTGGTGCAGGGAGCAGCTGCTGTGTCCAGGGGCATCGCTGAGTTCCTGGCGGAGGGCGAGAGGCTGCAGCCCAAGGTACGACCGCGTGCCGTCACCTCTCCAAACCATCACGTTGCAATCCCATTCCCCCTCCTCCTGCTGCTGCTTTTGCAGCTCCCACTCGGCAGCAGGTGGACGAGCAGGAGGGGATGGGAGCATCCTCTTCTCCGCTGGCGGAGGCAGTGGGAGGTGTTTACCCCACGCGGGGATGGGAGAGGCGATAGCCGCCGTGCAGCCGCTCCGGCTTTAAAGCAGCTGCTGCCGCTGAGCAAAGGAAGGGCAGAGAGTCGGCATCAAAGCAGCCAATTAGTTTTGAAGTCGGGCTCAGCCCTGGCGCTGCTCAGGCGAGAAGAACCCGGGGTTGGAGGGAGGGGAGCGTGCTGCAGTTGCTTTGCCTATTAAGCTGACTTTAAAGCAAATGAGCGAGCTTCGTTTTCGCTCTCCCCGTGAAGGCTGAGGCTGTGCTGTAAGAATGGCCCTTTGTGGGCTCTGTCTCCTGGTAAAAGCATGCACTGAGTGACAAACCCGGAGACAATCGGGTCCTCAGCTCAGAAATGTCCTTAGATTCTGTATCTGCATCCTCCATCTCAAAGGGCTTCAGCCCTCGTCCCTCTGCAGGGACCTGTAGCACACAGAATCTAAGACAGAATAGCATCAGCGTTTCTGATGTAAATTAAAAGCAAAGACAGTGAAGGGAGGTGATTTCTTTTTTCTTTTCTTTTCTTTTTTAAATAGAGCTATTAATACAGTGCTTTGACTTCAGCAGTCTGAGGCATCAATTAATAGCCTTATAAAACAGACTGGTGCATCTTCCAGAGCCGGTGACAAAGCAGTGGGAACAATAGGGAACACAGGAGATGCAAAGCTGTGAATCTGGTGCTGACATCCCACAGCGTGCAGGGATGACTCTGCAGTCCACGTGTCCCCACAGATGTTGGCCTTCCCCATCGGGGTGGTGGGCAGTGTGTTGCTCTCTCCATTTATTTGTGCTGGCATTGAACGCAATCAAATCCAACAGGGTTTGGGGTTCATGGCTCAGCCCCACATCTTTTGGTGTGGTTCCTCCTCCTCCTGCTCCCCACCCCAGGTGATCAGGTCGCTGAAGAAGGCAATGGCCCCAGTGCTGAGTGACGTGTCAGTGGAGTGGGTCTTCCCTGAAAGCACCGAGGTGTTGGTTTCCCCACTCAACACCAGCTGCCTCTTCCCTGGGGACCGCCTGGTGGGCTACAGCATCATCTGTGACACCTCACTGTACATCTCCAAGCCCAGAGCTGTGAGTGCCACGCTTCTCCCACTGTCACTGAGCTCCCTGCTTGGCTGAGATTCCCTTGGCACCAGTGCACAAACCCAAACCCACCTCTGCTCTCCCCAGGACAAGAGGCGACGATACAGCACCATGCGCTCCCAGGAGTTGGGCAGCTCCGTTTTCTTTCATTCTCAAGAAGAGGGGACTGGTGCTGAGAGCTGGAGCTACCCAGAGGGATGCAGCACCCCGGATCAGCTGGCAGCAGGCAGGGACCCCAGCGGAGAATCAGACACGGATGCTGGTCAGGCCCCTGTCTTCCTAACCAGCTTTCATCTCTGCTCTGCCAATTTGCTCGCCTGACAGCTCCATCTCCCCAGCTGCAAAGTGTCAGAGGGCTTTGTGGGAGGATGACACATCTCGACGAGGCTGTTTGGTTCGGATGTTTTACCCGAAGCTGTCAGGAAACCGATGGCAGCCCTGGAGATCTGCCTTCCCCAGAGGTTTCCAAAGCAGCCCCAGCTTCGGCCTGTGCTGCAGGGGAAACCTCTGCTACCTGTGGGATATCCTCTGCTGATAGTCAGAGAGGAACTGCGCAGCCCATCCTCTCAGCCTTGTCAAAAACAATGAGAAATCATGCATTTCCAAATGAAATTTTGCTCTTGCTCTGACAGGAAAATGTCTGCACTAATGAAATTTCATTAGTAAACCCTTTGTCTTCTCTAGGAAGGTTTGGGTAAATGCAGTCAGCTTTTTTTTTCTTTCTTTTTCTTTTTTTTTTTTCTTCCTGGCTGAAAACTGCTCAGACGAAGCCTCCCCAACCAGCTCTCCTGACATCCCCCGGGGTTTGAGTGTAGGCTCTTGTTTTCTTCTGCGCTTTTGCTGCTTTGCTTTGAACCGAGCAGGGCTGAATATGTCCTTGTCTTCCCCGGGAGGACTGATGCTGACCCTTTCTCCCCCCACTCAGATGTGAAGGCGTCCTGCAGGAGACGTGCGTACAGTGCCAACCAAATCTCTGACCGCCAGCCCCTCTACAAGGAGCCCACGGCCAGCGACCCGGGCAGCGCGCTATTGAGGAACCCCCTCCGTAAAACCCAGCTGCAGGACCTGCAGCAGCTCAGCCCTGAGCTACAGCCTGTGCGTTTCCAGGTGGGTGCCCCCCAGAGACGCTCCCTGTGCCATAGGATGAGCCCACGGCACTGGGGAGCGTCTGGGTTGTGGAAGAGAAGAGGAGCCTGGGTCACGCCAGCCCTGGTGGGTGTGCTGCAGCATGCCACGAGCATGTGGCAAACAGATGGGATGCTGATGGGATCCTGCTCCCTGCTTCTGTTTGCTGAATGCCTCTCCTCCTCCCACACCTGCGTGGTTTGTGTTTAGCTTTGCTGTTATCTTATCCCCAGGCTCCCTCCTGCCCATCTCCCCAGCGTTTGGCTGTGGTGTATAGTCTGACCGTGGCACATCTGTGCCCTCCAAGGTCCCCAGGTCGGTCCCAAAGCATATCCCACAGCTTCAGGCTGGAGTCTGGATGCATGTGATGACCCATAGGCTGAACCCAGTCCTGGAAAGGGCTTGGAGCTGCACTGTGGAAGGGTGGGGATGGGTTTTCTCCTGTCCTCAGCATAATCGTGATGCCCAGTGCTGAAATCTGCACTGGGAGGATGTGCAGCGGCCGTGCACTTCTGTTCCCATGGAAACACAGAGGGATGCTGGGGTCTCGTTTCTCTTCTGCTGACACTGGGGTGAAGGGGGGCTGGAGGCGAGGGGATGGGAATGAAGCCTCTGCCCTGCAGCAGCAGCAGGGAGGGTGATGAAAAGCACAGGAGAAGCAAGCTGATGGGTTTGGGAGATACCTGCGACCTTCCTTGCACTTCTGAGGCCCGCAGAGCATCCTGCCTGTGCGTGGGATGCTCAGCATGAAGGCAGAGATGGAAATGACTCCCTTCTGGAGGGCAGTAAACCATTACCAGCGTGCATCCTGCTCGTAATTAATTGCAGCCTGGTTTTGCTGTCCCTTGTGCTGCGAGGGCTCCTGGCGGCTCTCCGAGGCCGCCTGCCAGGGCTTGACATTTACTGGGCCGTGAGTGTGAGCCCTCTGCTCGCCTCCACACACACCGTGCTGGGATGGAAAGGTCAGGGCTGGCAATGGGCAGCTCAGTGCTTGGCTCCTTCCCCCTCTGGGAGGAGAGCTCAGGATGGAGATGGAGCTCGGGCTGGGATGGAGCACTTCTGACCGACTCTGAGCTTGGGGTGCTCCTGTTTCGGGCCACACGCACAGCTTTCTGCCTCCCTGTTTTGGTGGGTTCACAGAGCATCACACCCTCGGTGGTGAGTGATGGAGGCTGGCTGCTTGCTGCTCTCTGTGCTGGATGCAGCATCAGAGATGCTGCAGGGGAGATTCATGTATCCTGCAAGTAGAGAAACAGCCTTGTTAAAAACATAAAATAAAATGACTCCCTTCTCCCCATCCCCTACACCCTCCTCCTCCCGTTACCAAGTAACTGGTGCTTGATCTTTCCATCTCTCTTCTTTCCCTTGTCTCCCAAATGAAGCCATTAAAATGTCTGCAGGGCTGAAACTCATATTTCACCTCCTGCGCAAATAGGGAGAGAGCCCCTGGGACCTTGGTGCTTCGGGGACACCCCGCAGGTCTGTCCCAGCCGGGGGGTAAAGCTCAATGTCTTTGCATTCCCCAGCCCTTCACTGCCACCCCACGCATCTCCACCACCTGGATCTGTGGTGCGGGCGCCCGCCGGCCCTCCCTGCTGCAGCAGAGCCGTGTGTCCTCCTGCCACTGCCCCACATCCCCACCAGCACCTGACGTGGCTGTGGGATGGGGTTCAGGGCTTCTCGATGCCAGCCTGCAGTCCTCATCTGACAGCCGGAGCCCTGGGGAGCCAGGTAATGTGGGAGAGGGATTTGGGTGGCGTTGCCATTAGAATCATCAGGGGAGACTTAGGTTGAATGTCAGGGGGAAATTCTTTACAGAGAGAGTGGTGAGGTACTGGAACAGGCTGCCCAGAGAGGTTGTG